>JAJGRW010000891.1:534391-572372 GCA_025461045.1 Carex parvula | reverse complement strand
GGCAACGGCGCCAAAAGCTTGTTGTGTATTTTGGGTATAGGAATAATTGGTCTATTTCGTACACTTCTGCTTTAAATTTATAAAACCCTAAATACGCAAAGTTAGATTGAATTGCAAGCGCACAATCTATCCTTGTAGTAATTATGGGTATCGATCCAAAGATAACGTGAGATATTACTTTCTACTAAATCAATTAACTCTAAAATAGTGCAATAAAGTAAAAAAGGGGGGTTTGTTGAGAAACTGGGTTTTTGGGTTCAATACCCGATTGAGAGTTGAAATCAAAACGAGACAATTTTAAACAAACAAATAAAGGAGTTTGTGATTCAAATGGATAAGAGTCTAGGGGCTGTCGGCATACAATCATTTGGTCAAATCTACATTTGCTTGGTATTCTAAACTCATGTTTGCAGTTATGGGGTTTCTAAACGTAAATGCCAAAAAGGGTCACTTTCGTGAATTAATGACGTGTCTAGATAATTCGGACTTCACGGTTAAGTTCTTCACCCTAGCTACCTAGACCATAAGCACAGATTAGCCTAGTTTATCCCTAAATACCAATACTTCACGGTTAAGTCCTTCATACGATATTTGGTTCAATTCTAGGTGTCCCAATCAAATATAAGACTTCACGGTTAAGTCCTTCACCTTAATTCGACCTTTGTTCAAGTGGTTCCGGACTAAGAAATAGATTTGGTCATTTCTAATCTTAATCCTAAGGTAATTCATGTATACAATTTGGTACTATTAATTATAACTCCTAACATCTTAAGTTGATTAGACCCAAGCGGGAAATTAACAAGCATCAAATCATACAAGCACATAAATTGTAAAATCAACAAGAATAAACAAACATGCAAACAATCATCATAAAGAAATCAATCCAAGTAAACATAGATTCAAACCAAATTCATGTTTCTAGCCTAAGCCCCTAGAGAGGAAATCTAGCCTCTCATGGGTGAGTTAACATCCAAGAAAGTTACAAGAGAAATCATGATGAAAACAAAGTAAAACAAGTAAGAGAATAGACTACACCAATCTCTTCGCTTGCTGCCTTTGATCTTCACTTTTGCTTGCTCGAGAATCCTTCAAACCTTGCTCTTAATCGCCTTTGATCACGAGGAGAAGATAGAAAATGTGTAGAGAGATGTGGAAATTAAACCTAGAATGAAGAATGCCTTCTCCTGCTGCCTCCCTGCCCATATA
The DNA here is from genome assembly GCA_025461045.1 of Carex parvula. NCBI lineage: Eukaryota > Viridiplantae > Streptophyta > Magnoliopsida > Poales > Cyperaceae > Carex > Carex parvula. The sequence goes on along the minus strand of JAJGRW010000891.1, from coordinate 571,166 downwards.
TAGCTATTTTTTGTGCATTGGGAAACAATCCCCCAAGATCAGGCAGCAAATCTGAGAAGATATCATGAATTAAGGCATTAATGGCATTGGTGCGGCCTTCATGCGGCCTTCACAAATTCCGTGCCGGTCGCACAAACTGGAAGTTGGCTGGAAAATCGACTAAGGCATGAGGAATCGTGCGGCCTTCATGCGGCCCGCACGGCTGGTCGCAAAACTCTCGGTTAAATCAGTGCGGCCCGCACAGAATCCGTGCGGCCCGCACAAAAGTTGGTTTTCGTCTGAAAAATGGCTAAGGAGAAAGGGTCGTGCGGCCTTCACAAATTTCCTGCGGCCCGCACGAGAGCCCGCAAAACTCTCGGATAAATCAGTGCGGCCCGCACAGAATCCATGCGGCCCGCACAAAATGCTGTTTTGCTCCTTTTGCTCGATTCCTGCAAATAAGATGAAGGAAGGCAGTAACTTGGTTCTATGGTGCATTCTATACTAGACTGGACTAAAATACAAGGGTTTTGGTATAATTTAGGAGGTAAAACCTCGACCGAAGGTATATATAATTGAGGCTTATCAGGATACGGCCCGTATTGGCAGTTGGTGGTTGCGCGAGAGGTGGTTGACGCGATCTTCCTTGGTGGCCGGCGGTGTATTGCGAGGTTGGCTCGGGTTTTTGCAAGAAGGGGAGAAGGAGGAGAGGAAGGAGGAAGAGAAGGAGAGAAGGAAGAGAAGAGGAGAAGAGAAAAGGGAGAGGGCTAAAAGAAATAGAAAATTTTCTATTTTGAACGGTTATCTAACTTCGTGCCTCTTCGTTATTGGGTTTTAATTTCACAGATCGGCTTTGATTACAGACCGTATTGGCTGCTACAGTTCGTATTTGATCCGAGATTTTTAATCCTGATAACTGTCTCAAGTCTTCATCTGGATACGGGCCGTATTTTCTGTTGTCTTCCTTTTCATCCAACTCCTTGCTCTGTATTCACTGTTGTAATCCGTATTGGCTGATATGGTCAATAACAGAGAATATTTTCTTGACTTTTCCAATATTTTTAACCGAGCCCTTCCTCTAGCATGTTCACCTGGTCATGAAAAATAAGTGAATGTGATTCGTTCCCCAGTTAAAGTCCTAATTAAACTGAAAATTAAATAAGAAAATACAAAAGTGGCCTTGGGTTGCCTCCCAAGAAGCGCTTGTTTAAAGTCGTTAGCTTGACTTTGTGTCGCATCAGTTTCTTCCAGATATCCTTCCGTCAATGCAAGTGGGTTGCTTGTCGGGTGGTTCGCCTTCAGCGTCTCCTGTGGTCTCGTCATCATTGCCCTTCTTGAAGAAGTCGATTGGTGTTTGAGGTCCGGGGTCGAACGCTAGACTCACACCGAGTACTGCTTCGACCTCGTCCAGTCTTTGAGAAATTGCATCGAGTTCTTCGCGTAGGTTTCTGATTAATGCAAGGGCTAAGAGAGAATAATTCCTGTTGTTTGCGATATTGGGACTCTTGTTCAGATCATCGGTTTGTTGTGTCACGGAGGTTGGATGGATCTGACCGTTATCTCGTACAATGAACAATCTCTCCATTTCTGCTTCGTGCACCATTTCTTCGATGTCTTCAAATTCATCCATTCGCAATTCATCATTGCCATATTCATCTGCCGTTTCCAAATTGTAGACAAGATTTATGTCAGGTGGGACTTTGGTCTCATTCATGTTGAAGATCATCTTGTTCTCGCCAACATTGAGTGAAATCTTCCCGTTCCTAACATCAATCATTGCCCCACATGTGGCGAGGAATGGCCTTCCAAGGATGATCGGAATCTGCTCATCTTCTTCCATATCAACTACCACAAAATCTGCTGGTATCCAGAATTTACCGACTTTGATTGGGATATCAAGCAACATTCCTTCAGGATATCGAATTGATCGGTCAGCTAGTTGCAATGAAATCCTTGTTGGTGATAGGTCTCCACATTCCAATTTGTCAAATACTACCTTAGGCATCAGACTCACACTTGCTCCCAGATCACATAAAGCTCTCTTAAAATTGGTTGTGCCAATGGTGCATGGTATCGAGAAGCTTCCCGGATCTTTCAACTTTGTCGGTAATTTGCTTTGCACGAGCGCACTGCATTCCAGATTGAGCGGAACTGTTGAGAATTCTTGGAGACTATTGCAATTTGAGAGAATCTCCTTCAGAAATTTAGCAAACGAGGGTATGCTTGCAATTGCTTCAGTGAAGGGGATTGTGACTTGTAATTGCTTGAGTGTCTCCATGAATCTCGCAAATTGCTGCTCTACCTTGTGCTTGGCAGGCCTTGGAGGGAATGGCAGAGGTGGCTTGTAGGGTGGTGGTGAAATGTATTCAGGTTCGGGTTGTCGCTCGTCTCCACCTACGGTGTCATTCTGCTCCTCAGTAAGGTTTGTCTGCAGTTCGAATACGGGCGGCTCCGGTGGTCGCGGCTCGTACTCTTCGGAATGCGATGGTTCTGCATGCATCTCATCGGAAGTTTGATCGGGCATGGGAGGTCCCTGATAAGCTGTACCGCTCCTTAATGTTATGCTCTTGCAAGTCTCTCTCGGGTTTTCTTCCGGTTGGCCCGGAAATTTGTCTTTTCCGCGTGTACTCGAGAGTTCTTTAGCCATCTTAGAGACATTGTCTTCTAAGTCTTTGTTGCGGTTTGTTAAGGATTCGATCTTTTGCGCGATTTCGGCGTTAGCCTTATCTTGCTTCTCTATGAATCTCTCCATTAAAGATGTGATGTCAGGTTGCTGTGGTTGGTTGTATTGCCTTGGTTGGTAATTCGGTTGAGGATTGTTGTAAAACTTGGTTGATAACTGGGTTGTGGTTGGTAGTTCTGTTGGGGTGCAGCAGGCCTTTGATTGTTTGCGTATGAGAGATTTGGATGGTTTCGGTTGTTCATATGGTATGTATTGTAGGCGGGCTGAGGTCGAAAGCTGTTATCGATTACGTTTGCTTGCTCCATTTCTTCCTCAGTTTCCGTCACATTCATACATTCGGTCATCTCATGCGCTCCTCGACAATAGCCACATGCTGTTGCGGCATTGACTGCTGCTACCGTTCACTGCTTGGTTTGCTTGTTGAGTGCCATTTGCAAAGCATCAATCTTTGCGCTCAGCATGGATATATCATCTACTCGGTGCATGCCAGGTGTTGGAGTTGGCTTCTTTCGCTCAGGGATCCAGTAGTGTTGGTTGATTGCAATCTCTTCAATTATGTTGTAAGCCTCGTCAGGTTCCTTGTTCATGATTGCTCCTCCTGCGGAAGCATCAATAGACAACCTATCGGTAGGGTTTAGACCATTATAAAAAGTTTGAACAATCAGCCATCTTTCTAGACCATGATGTGGACAACACCTTAACATATCCTTATATCTATCCCATGCCTCACACAATGTTTCACCATCCCTTTGTTCAAAATTAGTAATTGCATTTCTAAACCTCGAAGTTTTGGATGGTGGAAAATATTTTGCAATAAACACATTAAACAATTGGTCCCAAGTTTGAATGGAATTGGCCGGTAAGGAAAACAACCATGCTCTTGTTTTATCTTTTAATGAGAATTGAAATAGCCTTAGCCTGATTGCTTCATCGGTAACTCCGTTGATCTTTATCGTCTCGCATATCCCTAAGAAAATTGACAAGTGAAGATGTGGATCTTCATGTGGAAATCCTCCAAATTGCTGTTACAAAACCATATTTATTGGAGCAGGTTTGATCTCAAAATTACGGTTTGTAACAGTTGGCGGGTTTATACTAGAATTAGGATCATTCGCGCGCGGTACGCAAGTCTCGTAGAAGTTTGGGTCTTGCTGCATTATGAACTCCATTATCACCATTGTGTTGTCTTCCATTGTTGATCGGTTCGTTCGGTGGGATATTCATGTTGATTGAATCTGAGTCTTCTTCGCTTTCAGAATTACTCGATGAAGAACTATGATTGGTTCTTATCGGTGATGTGGAAGCGAATTGTCCTCTCCTACTAGCAATCCTCTCGGATCTTCGTACGGATGATTCGACCAGCGTGCAGTGTCCTAAAAAGAAAATCTGAAAATTAAACTAAAAACTGAAAAATAAAAAGAAAATAAAAAGAAAAAGAAATAAAAATAAAAATGAAATTGAAAATAAAAGAAAAATAAAAAATGCAGAAAATAAAAAGAAATCTAGGTGTTTCTAATTAATTGGATTCCATGGTCAAAGTAAGGGAGTCTCGCGAAGCCTTGCACAATGAACCATTATTCCCCGGCAACGGCGCCAAAAAGCTTGATCACTCAAAAGAGAGCAATGTTTCTTTTAATATTTATAAACTCGGAAATGCTATCGGTTCGGACTGCAAGCTCACAATCCTATCGAGTAGTATATTCGAGGTCGATCCACAGGGAATATTGGTTCAATGCTTTGAGCGATCGAATCACAATCTTTCGAAAGGCTAGACAAAATCTGAAAATTGAGAGATGTTGTTTTGATCAAGGTAAATTAGGAAGCAATTTAAAGTAATTAAAATAAAGATAGAGATGAGAATTCTTATGGTTTCGGCACACCATTACCACTCAATCCGCCTTGACAATATATTCCTGTTGCGTCTGATTTCCTGTTGTTGTTTTAATGAAAGACACCACATAGGTCACTGCGATTTATGTTACGCAAGAATGACAGATCTTTCACCGAGATTCTACATAGGACACTGCGATTTACCTTACGCAAATGTCTGATCTCTCAAATACCCCAAATTACTACACAGATCACTGCGATTTACTTTACGCATGTGATGGAATTTGGTACACGTTTTGTTGGTCTGGTTTATGGTTTCCCCGCTAAGGTTTTCTTCACATAAACCTAATAGATCTCAACGAGGCTAATTCATACAAATAGTTTCTCTTACCATTAAAGTACTGTCACTACCCTAACAGACTCAAACTAGATCATTGAAATTAGATGAAGAGATAGTAAATCACAAAAGTATTTTAGTACAACAACAAGAAATCATAATCAACAGAAATATATATATCAAAACATCAAGAGTAACAAGGTTTACTGCCTAGCCCTAAGAAAATGAACTTAGCCGCGGAACGGCATTGTTACAAGCACTCCTCTCTTCTCACTTTAATCAAATCTAACCCTAATTAAAAAGATAACTATTCCTTCTGCCCAGGGGCCTTATATAGGAGTGGAGGGACGTCTGGAGGTTGAGTAGGGGCTAAGAAACTGATCTGGAAACAGCTGTCGGCAGTTATTCCCCAAGGGTCGCCTTCGGATACGGACCGTATCAGGTGATACGGTCCGTATTAGGACCTTGGCAGTTAGAATTTAATGCTTCCAGCGCTATCTCCTGGTCAGTGCTAGGCCTGGTCCGTATTAGGCAATACTGGCCGTAACAGGAACTTAGTCAATGAGCGTCGCTGATCCGATTGACCCGATTCTAGCTCCATTTGGTGTAAAATAGTCCCAAAGCCTGTTTTCTGCAATAAAACATAAAGAAGGGTGACAGTAGTCTTTTTCTCTAATAAATTAAACATAAGAGTGAGAAATATGTAAAACCTAAGCCAAAACTCTACGTAAATTATCATTATTTTGACTTTGATCAATTACCTGATCCAAAATAATCTGACTCTTGGGCCATTGGACAAATGACATTCGTGCCTAATCAAGCACAAGCATGTCGGTAGGGACAAGAAGGGGTACGCGCTGCCATCCATCCACGACTAAGTCAACATGCACACATGCATGGTCGGGCCTTAGCTGACCAAAGTGTACACTTTTGGCTCTTGGATGTACAACACCCTTAGCAACGGTCAGAGGAACACTATCAGGCCATAGGACGAGGTCGCATGCTCTGGGGTCCTGCAATTATCAGAAAGTTGTTTATTTTAATGGTGCGATATTGTCTAACAAGGTTACAAACAGGTTTTAATTACCTTTATATTATGAACAAGTATTGATTATCTTGAGATTATCCAAATCGTCTAAAGCCCACGTGCCGGATGCTTGACTACTTCGCCGAATTCCCAGTGAAATGTGAGGTGGTTGCTCGGATGGCTGCGTAGTTGCTGATCTAATTTGGCTCAACAACCTTGATTCCATCTCAGCAAACCTTGCGTCGTACTCTTTGCTCACCTCCGCGCGTATCTGCGCAACTATCTCGTCTTTGTTTACCTTGGCACGAGATTTTCTTCGAGGTTTTTGTCCCTCCACTCGGAACACCTCCTTCCAGCCCCTGTAGCCCCCTACACCCCTTACTCGACCCGTGTGTTCTGGATTCTCGAGCACTGCGGACAAGGAATTATTTTGTCTTTCGACACTCCGGGCACCCGAGTTGACCTCCTCCTCCACCTCCAACTGTTCAAGTAGAAGAATTAGTTATAGCAAAAGATCAAGTGATGTACCTTCGAAGTTATAATTTTGTACATGAATGTCACAAAGTAATAACAAAGGACTCTTACCATTCTTTGAGTGCAAATCTTTTGGGAGTACTATCCTCCCGTCAGCGGTTACCTCGGATCTACCCATGAACCAATCTTGGCCCCTAGGATTTTGGATCTTAACCACGGGTGAGTCAGAATCCTTGTTTTGCTTCTGTATTTTCCTCCATTCTGCCGACTTACCCTTGTAACCAGCTGACCCTAGATGGTGTGGATACTTGTTCAAGGCAACGATCCTCCTGCCTTCATCACTTTTTGCCTTCACAGAAACAAGGCAACTATCAGTTAGTTTTAGAAAGATAAGTACATATCGAGAAAGAATAAGCATAAATTTGGCACGAGTTAGATACCTGGAACTCTTTGGTGGACTTCAAAGCTTGAAACGCCTCCCAGTCCTCTTGTTTTAGCCATTTGTAGTAGCCTACTGGATTTCTCCCTTTCTCCATGAATTCCGTCTTCAACGTGCTCTTGAATTGCTTCCAACCCTCATTCATTATCCTCAAAGTCTTAACCTTTGGAACGTCATTCGGGATGTTCCACTGAGCCTGATTGACACCAAATTTAATGTATTCAATTATAGATATATCAGTGAAAATAAAGCAAAGAGTTGTTAGGCACTTTACCTTCACCGTGTTCCACCACTCGTCCTTCTCCGTTTCGTCAAAATGATCCCACCTCTCTACAAGGATACTCACTTTTTGCTTCACCAAACTCGTACACCAATTTGAGTACGTCATCTGTTTTTTACCCTGTGCACGCCCGTCCTCCGTGAACCAGATTTCCAACTGCTTCTGCTCGGACGTGCCCGTGCACATTGTCGGACCTCTTTTCCTTCTTTCTGATGAGGCAGTAGCTTGCTGCTCCTCTTCTGCCATCTCATCTACGTACTCATCCTCAACCGACATGGTTCTGCATGAAATGAAATATTGTTACATATCTACGTGCTAACCCTTTAACCTAAAATGAGCTCTTGATACAGATCAGAAACTAAGGGCTCATTGAAAATCCAAAAAAATAATCCACTTAAACAGAAAGATAAAGGACCAAAAGACAACCAATTTAGACTTAAACTTCGCATTTTTCTGATTTTATTTCCATTTTCTATGATTTTTCAAAGTTCAGTTTTTCAAATGGTAAAATATGTTTTTTCATTTGAATCTTAAAATTACCTCTAAATCCATGAGGTTTAAATGCAAAGTTTTGACCACAACTATTCCAATGCAAAGTTTTATGTGCAAAGACAAATTTGACACATTTAATGCAAAGTTTTTTAATGAACAAATATATATAACACAAGATGAACAAATATGCTAAAATGACCTCTTGTTCCTCTTCCAAGTTTTTTAACGAACAAATATGCTAAAATGAACAAATATGCCAAATATATATAACACAAGTTTTTTAATTACCTCTTAAAATTTACTCTTTTCAAAATAAATAAAACTAGTGCATCCAGGCTTAGGCAGAAAACCCCTATTTTGTTTGATTTGTTTTTTAAGTTTCTCCCAATGCACAGAAAACCCCTATTGCAAAATAATGAGAGAGAGAGACGCTAACCAGGGAGGCTTATGCAGGAGACCGAAACCCTAATTTTCCGAGGCGGTGAGGCGGGCGAGGCGGTGAGGCGGTGAGGCGGGCGAGGCGGTGAAGCGCTCGGAGGCTTTTGGAGGTTTTTGGAACTCAACCGGATTTTGGAGAATTGGAGGTTTTTCGAACTTATGAAAAATTTGGCAGGGAAGGCTTTTGAAATAATAATGTGTTCCTCATTATACACGGACTTTTAACTAAACGACCGTGTGCAAATATCTTTTTACACGGACATTTTGTTAAAAGTCCGTGTGCATATCTTTTTCTACACGGACTTTTAACTAAATGTTCGTGTAGCTCTCTTCAAGTTCTACACGGTTGTATGTAACAATCCGTCTATGATGACTGTTTAGACACGTATTATTAGCTAATAGTCCGTGTACGAAAAGTTCAAAAAAATTAAATTGGCTTTTTTATATATCTAAAGTAATAATAAATTAACTTAAATTGTATATTGCATCTAATATTTAAAAACTTATACTGATATTTGTACTAAATATTAAAATCTAATACTGATATTTGATATTTTATTTTTATTATTAAATGTTTTAACTAATATTTTGAAAACTAATACTAATATTTGGACTAATATTTGAAAATTTTGAAAACTAATACTATTACCTCTGAAAAAATTTGAATTCCGTCTTGAACTAGAGGAACCTAATATTTGATATTTTTCTTACAAATATTTTTTTATTTAAATTTTTAATACTTAAATATTTAAATGAAATATTATAAGCTACACGGTTTTAAACAAAATAAATATTATACATTGTCCTTTTTTTTCTTTTTCTCTTTTTTTCCTTTTCTTCGACTATTTGATATATATAAGCTGAAGTTGTAAGATTAAAAGCTACACGATTTTAAACCAAATAAATATTATACATTAACCTTTTTTTTTCCTTTTTCTCTTTTTTTTCCACTATTTGAACAGTACCCTCGGCCCATAATCCTTCGTTGTGGTCGGACCGCATGTAGTCAGCTTCGTCTACCCCTTCAAGTGTTGCTACCTCAGTTTGCACGTTTATACAAAATGGAGGTATTTCGTCGAACTGGTCATACTCTTCTTCATCGACGACATTTTCTACCCCGACAATCCTTCTTTTTCCGGATAGGACGACGCTCAACCTATCATCACTTGGGTCAGTGGCATAAAAGACTTGGGTCGCTTGCTTGGCGAGTATAAACGGATCATCAACATGCCCAACCCTGTTAAAATCAACGAGTGTGAACCCGTCGTTATCAACTTTAACACCTCGGTCTTCGACCCATTGACACCGAAACACGGGAATGCTCAGGTGAGGACTGTAAATGAGCTCCCAAATTTCTTCAATAACGTCATAATATGACTTTGATGCTATTACAACCCGGCCATCTCCGAATCTACTGAATTCTTGAGAGGTCGCCACCAACGTCACCCCACTGTTTTGCATCGTGCTCTTATTACTCTGGGATTTAGTGTAAAATGTATATCCATTAATCTCGTATCCTTGGAATGTTCTAACAACAATTTGGGGTCCTTCGCCAAGCAGTTTAACAATTTCAGGTACGGGGTGTGACTTCACTCTTTCTTTCAGCCATCCTATAAAAGAACGATTATGCTCGTTAGTAAGCCACTTCTGACTTCTCGTGTAGTTTTGTTGTTGAAGGATTGTCATGTGCTCATCTATATAGGGAGCAACATCTGTCACGTGTTGCAGTACAATAAAATGTGCCTTTTGTAGTTCATTTAGATCAGCAACTACGGCTCTCAACCCAATTGTCCCGACTCCTTGGAGCCTTCCCTCGTATCGAGATTTTGGAACGCCAATAGGATCCACACCGGTCAAGTAGTTGGTGCAAAAATCAATCACCTCCTCCGTGGAATATCCTTCTATAATGCTACCTTCGGGTCGATGTCGGTTCCTTACGTATTTTTTCAAGATGCCCATGTATCTCTCGAATGGATACATATACCGCAGGAACACGGGACCACAAATCTTAATTTCTCTCACAAGATGAACAACAAGGTGAACCATAACATCGAAAAAAGATGGCGGAAAATACATCTCAAGTTGGCAAAGAGTAACGACGACCTCCTTTTGCAAAGAGTCCAATTTTAGAGGGTCTATCACTTTGGAATTTATTGCATTGAAGAAAGAACAAAGCTTCGTAATGGTTTGACGAACGTGCTTTGGTAAAATTCCCCGAATTGCAACGGGAATTATATGTGTCATTAAAACATGACAGTCGTGGAATTTCATACCAAGCAACTTCAGGTCCTTCATCGACACCAGCTTCTTAATATTCGAAGAATACCCTGATGGGACTTTTATACCATTGATGCATTCACAGAAGCTTGTTTTCTCTTTCTTTGACATTGTGCACAGTGCGGGGGGTAGGTATGTGCGCTTCCCTTTCTCCTGCGGTGCGAGCTCGTGTCGTATTCCCATCTCTACCATGTCTTTTCTCACTTTAATACCATCTTTAGTCTTCCCCGGAATGTTCAATAATAAACCAATTAAACTGTCGCAGACATTTTTTTCAACATGCATGACATCTAGGCAATGCCTCACTTCTAAATATTTCCAGTACGGTAGCTCCCAAAATATGGACCTCTTTTTCCAAATATTCTTCGGTGGTGCTTTGGCGCATTTTCCAAAAACAACATCAATATTTTTTACCCGTTTGAAGACACTCTCCCCGTCTAATGGATGACGAGCCACTCCAAGCTCAATTTTCCCATTGAATGCCATCTTCTTCTTACGATATGGGTGATTAATAGGAAGAAACCTACGATGCCCCATGAATACATTCTTTTGACAATTTTTCAACCTCAGCACCTGCGTGTCATCTTCACAGATCGGGCACGCTTTTGCTCATTTGCAAGTGTAACCCGACAAATTCCCATACGCGGGGAAATCATTTACGGTGCAAAACACCATGGCCCGCAATTGAAAGACCTCTTTGCAGTACGCATCCCAGACCGGGACGCCATCACGCCACAATTTTTGGAGGTCCTCGATTAATGGTGCGAGATATACATCTATGTCATTTCCGGGTTGTCTGGGTCCTTGGATTAGTAATGACATCATTATATATCTGCGTTTCATGCACAACCAAGGAGGAAGATTGTAGATGCATAAAAGAACTGGCCAAGTATTGTGCCGACTGCTCATGCTTCCAAACGGACTCATTCCATCTGAGCTCACCACAATCCTAAGGTTCCTCATTTTAGAACCAAATTCTTTGAAATGTCTGTCAATGTTTCTCCATTGAGGAGAATCAGCCGGGTGCCTTAGTTTACCGTCATTTTTGCGCTTTTCTTCGTGCCAACGCAATAATTTTGCATTTTTGAGATTCGCAAACAACCGTTTGAATCTCGGTATTATCGACAAATACCACAACAACTTAGCCGGAGACCGGCCATTTGTGTTCTCGTCACAATCATCAGTGTCCTGGTCCTTACGTTTATACCGTGAAACACCGCATTTAGGACAGACATGCATGGCCTCGTACTCATTACGGTACAATACACAGTCATTCGGACATGCATGTATTCTTTCGATCTTCAACCCCATTGGACATATCAACTTCTTTGCCTGATATATTGTACCGGGTAACTCGTTGTTATCTGGGAGCATTTCTCGTAAAAGCTGTAATAAGGACGTGAAACTCTTATCGCTCCAACCATTGTCTGCTTTTAAGTTTAATAATTTTAACACAGCTGACAGTTTTGTAAATTTGGTACACCCGGGATACAACGGCTTCTTGGATTCATTAGACAAATTTTGAAATTTATCATAATTTTTACCACTAATTTCATCTTCCACATCACGTAACATTTCCTCCAAATTTTCAGTAAACTCGTGTTCTACATTTTCATCAAAATTCATCTCCATCTCATCATCGTCATTTCGGGGTTCGACGTTATCAGAATCTTCGACACTCTCATAATCCTCGTTCCAATCAAGTTCAAAATTATCAGAAATTCCAACATTCTCATCATTCAATTCACGATTACAATCTTTATTGGCACTACTACTTTCCCCAAATTTCTCACAATGCATGAACCAACATGTATATCTCTTCTTAAATCCCCGACAAATCAAATGAGCTCTAATTTCTTCGATGTCCAAAAATCTTAATAAATTTTTACAATCTTTAGAAGGACACAAAATGTCTGCTTCTTTTTTCTTCACTCTATAACTCTCAGCAAATTTTATAAACTCATCAACGTGAACCAAATATTCTTCACTGTCACGTCGCATTTTATACATACAACTTCCATCCATCTGTAAATTAAATTAAAAAAATGATTTGATCAATTAATCATGCATGGTCAACATTCTCCCTTGTAACAAAATTTTGGGCTTACAAAGGACCGGTTTACAATCCTAACCCACTCTTTGAATATTATGTCTCATATGTGAACACATATTAGCGAAATTTAATTAGTATTTGAGAAAAATTCGGCAGCATTTCTCCTTAACTCCCCAAGTATGCGTACGAACCACATACTCGTAGGAGCAATAAGGGAAAATACTGACGAACTTTTCTCAAATACTAATTAAATCCCGCTAAAATATGTGTTCACATCCTAAATGAGACATAATATTCAAAGAGCAGTCCCAAAACGGGGACTATCCAAAATTAATCCCTATTGGATTAATTTTAAACGGGCATGGACCTAAAAGCATCTATAGGTCGGTTATTGGACCACAATACACTAATTAATTACATCTAAAATTAAGAAATCAAGCATGCATGAAATGACCTAAATAAGCATAAATAACAGAAAATTAGAGGAATAAAATGATTTAAATACATATTACTAACCTTAGAAAGATGTGGAGAGGAGAAAATACCAACTTCAAAGATCTCAGATCTCAGCTGTTGGCCTCAATTCGCAGAAATCTGATAGGAAAAAGCTCAGTTCAGAGAGATGTACAGAGGTGCATATATAAAAGACTTGATCAAAACGGCGCTGGATGGAGAAGACATTAAAACCCTACACACTTTTATACACGGATATTTACTTATTAATCCGTGTAGCTCTCCAACTAACCATACATGGCTAATTAATCCGTGTACATTTCTACCATTTCTACACGGATATATTATCAAAAATATGTGTATATATTCCTACACGGATATTTAACAACAATCCGTGTAGCTCTCTTAATTATTTGCACACGGACCTCTTTACACACGGATTTGTGGTTTATAATAAACCGTGTAGCTCTCTCTAATAATTCTACACTGATTATTAACTAATTAGCCGTGTAGAAATCGTGCAGATCTTTTGGGCAAGTAAAAAATCATATTTGGTACACTGTTTTTAATAAAATTGCCAAATCCGTGTACAATGTGCAGTGTACAATGACTATTTTTGTAGTAGTGACGGTTTCTACAAGGCATCCATGTTTATTTTGGAAACCATACATGGTTGTTATTTCGAACCGTGCATAATTTATTTTTATTTTTATTTTTAAATGATTTATAATTGGCTAGCATTCATATTTGCTAGCCATTAAACATACAATATTACACATCCATAATTAAATAAATATTCAACATTCACAGCATACAGAAATCAATATTCATTTATTCAACTTTTCAACACACATCAAACAGCTAGTATTCAACATTAACATACATATACATCAACAAACATACAACATACAGTAAAGATATAAACCTATTTCTTTGGTTCTTAATTAGTCAACATGTTATTTAAAGTAATTAAAAAAAAAAAAAAACCCTAACATTTCAATATGTGATTACCGCCTCAGATTCACTAACCACTAACTAACTGGACAATAACTGACTGCCAAGAGCAAAATTGAACCAAAAATTAAGAAAGCATAACCTAACATTCTAGGCTTGTATATTGTTCCCTTGTCAGGTTCTTTCGGCTAGGATGATCAAGAGTTGTCACTAGCTTCATCATTCCCTGTCATGCATAATTCTGCAAAGAAAATTCAGATCATGAAACAGACATAAAGAATTTTACACAGACATGTTATTTTTTTTTCCTTCAACTTTACATAACAACTTTACACAGACATGTCATAATTATGCATGTAATTAACCCATATTTGAATTTAGGTCCCTGTCAATTCAGTGACAATACTCAGTTTCATATTTTTTTTTTCAACCCTAACCTGGAATTTGGTGATTAACATATCTCAAATTCAACCTAAATTTGATCTTTTTAATATCTAGCCAATTTGAATGCACAAATTGAACCCAAAAATGAGAAATTCAATCAACGTCAACCATGTTCAAACAACAATATCAAGTTTTGCACACACGTACCACTCTAATATTGGTATGATTGCTTGTCCCTATTAATCCCTCTCTCTCATATATTCAGCCACCTCACGTTATCTATTTACGACTTTCCTAATATTGGTACTATTCAATGGGGCATATGACTTTTCTATATATTATTGATGTCATACTTGTTGAAATAATCGAAATTACTTATTTTCTCATGACAACAATCAAATTTTTTATGTCCCATTTTAAATTTAAATACTTTCATATTTTTCCATCAAAATAAACAAATATATTATTTCCCTATTTTAAATTGAAATACTAACCCTTTTTCTCCTTCAAAACACTCAACTCTGTTATTTTTCCATTGTAAATTAATATATTTTCCTATTTCCCCTTAGTTATGTTCATTGAATCTCAATTTTTTTTTATTAATTATATTTTAATGTTTCAGATTTAATGAACATAAAGAAAAATACGAAAATATTTTAATATAGAATATGTACAACTTTTTTCCTAATATAAGGGGAGACATGAATATCTTAAATAACTAGAATATAATTTATATTTATTGGCAGCACAGTAAGGAATGAATATGTTATACACATGTTTGTATGATTTTTTATTTATAACTTTCCGACATGATAAATAAGTATCGGCTGTTTTCTAATTTGTTTAAGATTTGTGTATTCTAAAATAAAGAATTGTTTACTAAAATTTGAAATATAAATTTTCTCTTGATTGGATGGTCCACCAAAAAAATCCATCATAGTTTTTTATTTTGCGCATTAAAAATATTATTAACTTTTTTTTGCTGCAAGATTTAGGAAACATAAGTTTTATTTGACATCATGGATTTATAGATTTTATATTAGATAAAATGATAGTGTTGTATGATGATGATCGAATGATTTAAAAAAATAAAGATGTTTGTAAATTAAGCTACTTCTGTCGGCTTTTTTTGTTTCTAAAATCCACGAGCTCACAACAACAAAGTAGGCACTTATCGCGAGGGAAAAAACGCATTTATGACGGTTCTCCGTCGCGAAAAGTCCCGTCGCGAATAGAAAAAACACAGTTATGACGGTACTCCGTCGTGAAAAGTCACTTTTTACCCTCACAAAAAGTCACTTATTCTTGTTGTAGATATTGTTGTATATAATTTGTCTTGATTGCACGATACATAAAAAATAAACTATGTATATTTTTTTTCTTTATTTATGATTTTATGTTTTTGAACAGAAGAACGGATCACGAAATTAAAAAGGTGTCTTATCATAAAGAATAAACTTGAGAGGATGATTTGTAAAGGCGTGTATTTACCCTTTTTTCCATTTAATATTTGCATATTTTATAATTTAAAAAAACCGTTAGTTAATGGATCCCGAAATTAAAAGTACTCTTTTCACTGTAATATTATTAATTGATAGGTAAATTATTGAAGGCATGATGAGTTCCTTCATTGTATATTTAAAATTTTAAAATTTCATGCTCATAAGGGGAAATAATAAAATAGTTTTATTTAAAATGGATAAATAAGATATTTAAGTGTTTTGATGGAGAATTTGGAAATATTTAATTTCAAATAAGGAAATAAGAAATTATTTTAATTAAAAATGGGGTGATAAGGAATTTTCATGTTTTGATCAGAAAACAGGCCATATTAAATTACATGTTTGCTTGCAAAAGAGAACTCTTGCCACGTGTGTAGTAGAGATGTTAGGTAATCAGGCTCAATATCTATAAATAATGGAAGAGTCTAGCAATCTGAAATTAATATATATAAACACACAGCCACAAGTATCTCCAAAAATTTAATTAGAGCTCCTTGCATAAATGGCTCTATGCTTTGCACTTCCATCTGTCATCCAGATTCGCCAGACACAAATGAGAGTGATTTCATGTAGGTTCCGTACTTACGCACATTTACAGTCTCCAGGGTTTGATCGACGGCCGGGACACCATAAACCAACCATATGGAATGATAACTTCATACAGTCATTAAGTGGAGACGAACATGTAAGCAAATAACCATATCAGTAAGCTTAATACATGTACAATCATTTATTAGTTAGCTAGATATACCTGCTCACTACGTAAACTGCATTTCATCAAATATTCCAGTAATTGTTCATGGTGAACACAGCCATATATTAATCAAATTCAGTTGGAAACAAACATGTTACTATCTGTGTGACAATTTCCAATCAATTAATTTGACAAAGAAACATGTTGCTATCCTTTTTGGTTGAAGTTTCGTTGTATCTAAAGAAACTCCTTAAGCTTAATTAGTTAGCTAGATATATAAATAACACGCCCATTCTGTTTGTTTGTTTTTTTTTTTTTGTATATGCAGGAGGGTAAAAACATGGAAAGAGTATGCAAGCTCAAGAAAGAGGTGAGTCAAATGATATACAAGGAAGAGTTGCTCAGGGATAAATTAGAGCTTGTTGATACCTTGCAACAGCTTGGAGTGGCATATCATTTCAGGGACGAGATAAACTGCGTGATTACCAACATCCATGAGTCCATGGATCAAATTTCTCTATTTACAATGCTGGATGACCTTTATGATGTGTCACTACTTTTCAGACTCCTGAGGATGCATGGATTTAGTGTACAGGAAGGTATATCGATCTTTGTATATACTAATTAAGATATTGTCTTGGCGACTTGACCATATGTTTATTCTCACTAATGTTTATATTATAACTTGATACTATAATATATTAGAAAATATGAGGCTAATGTCATGTTTTGAGCAGATGTATTCAGAAGTTACTTCGATGACAAAGGAAACTGGAAAGAAAATATATATTCAGACATTAAAGGTATCTTAAGTTTGTACCAGGCTTCTTTTCTCGCAAAAGAAGGAGAAGAGGCGTTGGAGATGGCCAGGCACTTCACAACCAAACACCTAACAACTTTTTTGGAGAGATCCAAGTATAATAATTCTTGTCTAAAAGAACATATTGCCCACGCACTGGAGCTCCCTCTGAATTGGAAGATCGAAAGACTGCACTCTCACTGGTTTATCAAGCAATACAAGATAAATGAACAAATCAAACCTCCACTGCAGGAACTAGCTGTTTTGGATTTCAATTTACTTCAAAACTTGTACAGGAAAGAACTAAAGCAGCTGTCAACGTAAGTATCAATTATAATACATCAATCAAATCAGAAAAGAAAAGGACGTCTCAATAAAATTCAAATTAATTAAATAACTTTTATATAATATTTACGGCTCTTCAGAAAAAGGTGAAAACCGTCTTTTACTGTGAAAAAGCTAATTCCTACATAGGTACCTTTTAAAAATTCTTTTCATTTATCTTTTGTCCAGATGGTGGACTGATTTAGGGCTTTACGAGAAACTACCGTTCATTCGAGACAGGCTCGTTGAGAACTACATCGGGAGTGTATTCCTCGATTTTGAGCCAGAGCATTCAAGTTTAAGAAAAGCAACAACACAGTCAAGCTGCCTGATGTCAATCTTTGATGATATCTATGATGGTCATGGGTTATTGGATGAACTTGAGGCCTTTACAGACGCCATCCAACAGTAAGTGTTTTATGGGTGTAACTTGATACATTCTGCATAATATAATATAGGCTATTTCAATTACTAATTGTAATTTTCCTTTGAAGATGGGATGTCACGGCCATGGAGGGGCTTCCCGTGACTTATCAGCTGTGCATTTCAGCTCTCTTCAATACTGTCGAAGATCACAGTTGTGAAATCTTGAAAGAAAAAGGGCTTTGTGTTATTCCATATCTTAGACGAGCAGTAATTAATTAATCCATAACATGTTTTTTCCTTGTGCATAATTCTTTTACCATCCGATCACCATTCCAAAATATTATGAAAACTGAAAACAAATGACTGATTGAGAGGTACACTCGAATTAATGATGAAATCAATTGTTGAAAATCTTTTTGTTTTTTATTGTACATTTATTGTTGGAAATAACTTTGGCAGTGGAAAGATCTTTGCAAAGCATTCCTAGTGGAAGCAAGGTGGAACCACAATGGATATGCACCAAAACTGGAGGAATATCTTGAGAACGCATGGGTCTCCATTGCAAGCATCGTAACTCTTTCCAATGCCTACTGTATGAACAACTATGTTACTGCTAAAGATCTGGAACAGTTCTCAGCTGGTTATCCTGACATCGTTCGATATTCATCCTTGATCTTTCGCCTTTATAACGACTTAGCACCTTCCAGTGTAAGTGCATTAAAATAAAATGGATAGAACAGGGTAATAATTAAGTAATAATAATGAATTTAATGTTGTTGCCCAAAAAATTTGTTCATATTCTTTAAAAGGACTCACTCAGTCAACAACCTGAAAAGAATTATTTTCTTTTTTTTAAATGAGGTTGGTACCAATATTTGGATCCTCAACCATCTCACACAGAAAAACCTAATTTTCTTGTATTACACATGGCATTTTCAACAATTGATTTCATCTCATTTGTAATTTTAGGAAGAGATAAAGCTGGAGGATATCGAAAAATCAATTCAATGTATTATGCGTGACAAAAGTGTCACAGAATCTGTTGCTCGCCAAGAAATAACAAAATTGATTATGAAATACTGGACATCGCTTAATGGAGAAGTTGTTGGCAATTCGTCTTTTGAAAAGTACTTCAAAAATGTTGCTCTCAATGTCGCACGCATGGCACAACTTTATCAGTATGGCAATATATATAACAAGCCCGGCGGTCATATCAAAAATGTAGTCACCTCAATATTGCTTGAACCAATTAATTATTAGGAAGTTGTTTTCTTTCTTCTTTTTCTTGTTTATTTTTTTTTCTTCTTTCTTTCATTCAAGTGATTTACTTTTTAGGACTTGTACGCACATGGTATTTGTTGATTTTCCTTCTAAAATGTATTGATGAAAAGATATGCAAACTAGTACTTGATTTTGTTTAATATCAAACTACTAAAATTCATGATTCCAGGCACTACGTACTACAAAATTGCAGTCTTCTTTTGAGTAAAAACTCGATCTGCAAACAGATTTCCTACCGCTAGAGCTCAACACAATAGAACAACTTACATGTTTTCTATCGATTCCTTACCATAATAAGAACCACCTTCAGTTCCAAGTTTCTTGACGAGATGATAGAGAAAAGGTGCCAAATATATATATTGTCACATACAGTTCTGTTGTCGATGATAGGCTAGGAACATCCAATGCTATTAATGTCTCATTGATTCCGTGCTCCAATCTTTCATCACATTTTTCTCTATTTCACCAATAATCGATTCAAACTGTTCAACATGATCTCCATATTAAAATGTGCTTGGAGATCAACTCTGAAAACAATTACTATTTTTTACATAAATACAAAATCACGGTTTTTTACAATATTCAAAACAATCTAAAAATAATAATAATTTTATAAGAATATATTTTATCCGTGGGGGTAAAAAATAATATTGTTGTGGATAGACTGACAAAAATGAATATTTCCTAAGGTATTGTTATTATAGACAAAAATACCCGCATAATACTAACGTTGTTAAGCATTTTTATAATCACAAATAAAACAAATTCCTGTTGTCCCTATCTAAAAAAATTGAAAAGTTAAAAAAATATAAAACTAGCTAATTGTACAATTAATAACTAACATATTCATCAATAATAGCTATTCAAAATTTGCAATTTCAAATACTATAGGATATAAAATAAAAAATTTGTCTTAAAGTTTTAACCACAAGCTATATATTTTTAATAATTTACATATGGTGTGTTCCAAAATTAATTCAACTTGATAATATTTAATAATCAATCTATGTTAATAAAACGGATGCTCAAAGACTTCTCAATCTAGTTAACCTTTCAAATGTCTCAAAGACTGCTCCATGATATTCAAATTGTAACAAATTTACGAGTAATCTTTTGCGAAAACACAAAAAGGAGCGGAGCGAAAATTAGGCAATTCAATAGCGACTAAAAAATCTAGGGTTTTGATAGCCATCATTCTCCTCCTCTTCCTCCACCTAGCTCCATTTTTTTTCACACTTTGTAGTCCTCATCCCGACACAACACCTCCCCTCTCTCTTGGTTCTACCTTCTCGAGCGGAGAGGAGAATGAGGGAGGGGGAGGAACCGGAGCCGAGACAGAGAGTAGATTCGTCGGAGCTCGGAGTGTAGAGTCCCCATCTCGATTGGAGCGTGACGGTGAGTAGATTCGACCGTTGTCGGAGCGTGGCGGTGGTCGAAGAAGCGGATCCGGTCGTGGAGCGAGATGGCGATTAAAGTATTACGGTGATCAACATTTCGATTGGAGCGCGACGGTGAGTAGATCCGGTTGCCGTCGGAGCGCGACGGCGGTCGAAGAAGCGGATCCGGTCGTGGAGCGAGATGAGGATTAGAATACTAGATTAGGTGAGAAGATTTTATGAGAATAAAAGAGTAGATTTAGAAATTACGGTCATTTGACCTATTGTAAATACGTTTTTTATCAATGAAATTGTTAGTTGGCATTTAAAGCCACTAACCTTAAAAAAAAAAAAATTTAAGAGTAGAACTAGGTTGTTCTTAACTTCACCAAGTCTTTTTGTGATCTCAACTCTCAAATTTATTGGATTGACTTCAAATGATGAATCCAAACTGTTGAAATTCATCGATCTTACGAGTGAGAATATGCGAAAATTTTAAATTTTCCAATTAATTTTGTATAGAGTTAAGTGGTCATAAAATGTTTAAAAAATGAATGTATTAAAATTAATTTATAAATCATCAAATTTGACCGCTTATCTTTATACTACATTAATTAGAAAGTTTAAATTTTTTGCATGTAGACACATCACTCGTAAGTTAGATGAATCAAGAACTAGTGATTTTTTGGATTGGGTGATGTCAACAAGCTTCTAATGAAATATTTGACGAATTAGTTGGTTGTAGGGTAGCTTCAAGCGTACGTATGTCTTCATATCATATGTACAACCTTAATGAGGTGGTCGTTGCTTCCAAGTAATTTCTTGACGAGATGATAGAGAAAAGATGCCAAATATATATATTGTCACATACAGTTCTGTTGTTGATGATAGACTAGGGACATGCAATGCTATTAATGTCTCATTGATTCCGTGCTCCAATCTTGCATCACATTTTTCTCTATTTTAAAGTTCCAATAATCGATTCAAACTGTTCAACATGATCTCCATATTAAAATTTGCTTGGAGATCATCAAATCTGAAAAAAATTACTATTTTTTTACATAAATACAAAATCACGGTTTTTTTTCAATATTCTAAACCATCTAAAAATAATAATAATTTTATAAGAATATGTTTTATCCTCGAGGGTAAAAAAATAATATTGTTGTTGATAAACCAACAAAAATAAATATTTCCTAAGGTATTGTTATTACAGACAAAAATACCCGCATAAATACTAACGTTGTTAAGCATTTTTATAATCACGAATAAAACAAATTCCTGTTGTACCTATCTAAAAAATGAAAAAGTTAAAAAATATATAAAACTACCTAATTGTACAATTAATAACTAACATATTCATCAATAGCTATTCAAAATTAGCAATTTCAAATACTATAGGATATAAAATAAAAAATTTGTCTTCAAGTTTTAACCACAAGCTATATATTTTTAATAATTTACATATGGTGTGTTCTAAAATTAATTCAACTTGATAATATTTAATAGTCAATCTAGGTTAATAAAATGGATGCTCAAAGACTGGTCCATGATATTCAAATTGTAACAAATTTAAAAGTAGAACTAGGTTGTTCTTTAGTTCACTAAGTCTCTTGTGATCTCAACTCTCAAATTTATTGAATTGACTTCAAATGATGAATCCAAACTATAGAAATTCATCTATCTTACGAGTGAGAATATGCGAAAATTTTAAATTTTCCAATTAATTTTGTATAGAGTTAAGTGGTCATGAAACGTTCAAAAAATGAATGTATTAAAATTATTTTACAAATCATCTAATTTGACCGCCTATCTTTATACTACATTAATTAGAAAGTTTAAAGTTTTTGCATGTACACATCTCTCGTAAGGTAGATGAATCAAGAACTTGTGATTAAAAACAACAAATAAATAATAAAGTGTAGTAAAGTAAATAGATAGAGTTAGAGAAAGTGACACACGAGTTGTTTACAAATTTCGGTCACTGAAGGATCAACGTCTCCGAGGCAACGCAGAGGCGCTCCTTTCTATTATCCAATAAAGAAAGGAATACAAGTTGTGACTGATGAACCAAAATGGTACTACTAACTTTCAGTATAAATTAATATACCTTTTAACCCTAATGTCTACTTTACGTTCAGATCACAAGCGCATGATCCTACCGTGTAGTATAATTGGGGTGTCGATCCACAGGGATAGTGTATTAGTTATCTAACTTTTCACTAGTCTAGGTGCTTCGGTTGGTTTAAAATAGTTTAGAAAATAGTTTTAAAATAGTTTTGAAAATAGGTTGTTGGGTTCAATACCCTAAAATTATAGGCGGAGGTGCTAATTGTGCTAAGGTTTGAGTTAAACAATTAAATAGAGATTCTCTAAGGTTCAGGTTTTCTCCTCTTAAATTATGCAAAATATATATTTCTGACGTCTTCCTACCCCGCATGCGGTCTGTCACCCCGTATAGATTGCACTTAAAATGTAATTCTAGAAGTTCTACATTTGTAATCTTCTGGAGTAAAGTTGTCATCACCTTCATGGAAGCTTTGGTTTCAGAATCCCTCAAATTGATGCTGAGGAAGGTTAAAGAGTTTCACAGGTGCTCCCACTTCTTTGACAGCATGCACGTCTGCATGGCCTCCTTGGTTACGAGTAGCCCTAAGTAGACCAAATTTTATATATTTTGGGATTTTTTACTATTTTTTTAGATAGGTACAAAATCACTATTTTGGATGGTCCAGAACTATTTGAAAACAGTGATTTTGTACCCATCTACAAAAATTGTAAAAAAACTCGAAAAAATATAAAGTTTAGTCTCCAAGCACATTTTAGTCTCAAGAGCTGGGTTAATTTGGGCAAATTTAGACTAACTTAAAGGTCGGCTTATTCCATCTTAGTTCTCAATTAAACTATATTTGGCGAAATGAGTAGAAACATTCAAACATCACGAATGAGTACAAATATTTTGTACTCGCTGTTCTCATCAGAGTGACACAATAATTTTGAGGATGTTTGACGAAATTTTTGCTGAAATGACTACTGCTAATAGAGTATTGTTCCTGATGTGTGATTAATTACCTACAACATTCTCATTCATAGTCTGTGTGACCTAGATAATTAAGTAGATAACATGAATAGTCCGAAGATAGTTCATTATTGGGGCCACATTTTAGTCGCTCAATAGTCCATTATTAGTTACCTAAAGTCTCTCTACTGAAGACGACATATCTTATTACATCGTTTTCTTATGACTGAAATTAACACTGTAGTATGCCTACGGCCATTTTTAAATGCATGCCAAAAAAAAAAAAAAACACTGTAGTCTGCATTATTTTTTTAATAGAAAAAAATCTGTAGCGATCTGTGTGTATTATATTCTTAAATATTTATAATTTGATGTTATGAATTTATTCATTTGTTAATATTATCGATACAAAATTCGGACATTTTCACATCATGCCCTGCATATTTTTGCCTCATTTTTTTTTTAATGCAAGAACAACGCGATATTAGTTCCAGCCCCCTTTTGAACACGATAGCTAACGGTTAGATTTGATCTGATGTCCTGTGTCTAATCCGAATCAAGAAATTTGTGCGCACTTGATCCATACAAATTTTAAAACTTTGTGTACAAATCTTTGTGACAAAGGAACGACTTAAAACATTTGGATTTAGCTCAGCGGAACTTTTGGGAGACCTCAAACCAGCTTGTTATTCTACATGTATTTTTCTTGAAACAGGAGACAACGAACTCAAAAAAATAATAGCCAAATTCCTAGACATGTCAATTAGATAAAGAAAAAAAGTAAAATAATGCACTGGGACATATTGGCTAGTACATATATGAAGAAAAATATTACTATTCCAGGAAATAATATAAGGTGACATGAAGATGATTCGCTGATGCATTGACTAATAGTCGATCTATTGTGTGGTGTTGAACGAGCCACATGTGTTTGTCACGCGTACTTATTGAACGGGCAACAGGCCAGGTGAAGAAAAGTCCGACATGGTGATTACTAGGGTCGACTACTATGTGGTGTTGAACGAGCCGCATGTGTAAAAGTATAATTGTATTGTTTTTTTTATTATGTAAGAGATTATTTTTATTGTTTTTTATCTAATACTCTATTAGTATTAGTTAATAAATTTGAACCCGATAAACTATTTGAACTTGATTCCTATCCGACTCTGACAGAAATTTTGGCTCTGCCCTTATCCGGTTGGGACTCAATCAACTGAATGTATAACGTCAAGATAAGTTTTGAGAATTTGTTGCTCTTCACGAAGAAAAGCAGAGACGTGTTTCTTCATCCAACCGTTGAAATATTTTCAATGGTTCAGATTTTGAAGAGAAGAGCAGTAGATTTCATTTTCAAATCTGAACTGTTGAAAAACATTTAAACGATTGGGATAAAAAATAACACATTTCTGTTTTTCTAGAAGAAGAACAACAAATTTGATTCCGAAGATAAGAAGCACGGTAGTCGAAGATGTACGTACCTTGTGGGATACAAGTAGACCAGACCAATGATGAAATTCAAAAATCATAGATATGAGCATGGCTTGCATGTCTCTAATTGGTGAAAATCAAAAATAAAATTTATAACTCAAATTTTCCTATTGATTGAGCTACAGCGCATAATCCACTACACCAAATTTAGTCTTTTGCAACAACATATTGCAACTAATAAATAATTAGTGGCATTAAATTAACAAAATTGCTACTAAATTAATTAGTTGTAATAGAATGTATTTATTGCAACAAATTAATTATTATAGTAACCAAATTTACCTGTTGCCCGAACAAATTTATTGCGACCAATAAATTTGTTATCGCAACTAAATGATCTCGTTGCGAAGTGCCTCCAGGTCACGTGTAATTGCACGTGTGGTAAAATTTTAACTTTCAGAGGGTAATGATGCAAAACAACCTTCTATCTCCTCTACCGCTCACCTCCCAAAAATTTTATTAATATCCAAAATTATTAATTAATTGCACAATCTACCCCTATTAGCGCTGGATTTATAAAAATGACCAAACCAGAAATTTTTTTCCCCATTTCAAGCTAGCTTTCCGCAAATTTATTTCCCGGTTCCCGCCTATCTGAAACTAGAGAAAAAATTTCCAGTTCTAGAACCAGAAATTAAATTTCCGATTTTAGAGCATGGAACCAAATATTTAATTACCGGTCCTAGAACCGGCATTTTTTTCACAGTTTGAGATCTGAAATTTTTTTTTCCAGTTGCAGACCACTTTGCCTATAATACCGTACAACTCTTCGAACTCAGACATAACACACTACTCATAACTCAGGCAGAAGTGAAGATAGTAAAGAAAAAAATGAGGAGGTTTGAAGAGGGGAAGAAGAAAAGAATAAAGAAAATCGAATTCGAAAAGTGAATTGTTGTAAGTTTTTTATTTATTTTAATTTTAATTTTAATTTATTTAATTTTCAATTCATGTTGTACTTATAGGGTTATCATTTTTTAAATTGTAGTTTGTTATCCAAATCAACCAAAACCAAAAATGATCTGTGTGAAAAATTTTGTTGGAGGGAAAATTCTAAATAATGATGACGGGGTATTTTATAGTACCCGTCTTAAATACTCATTACCGCTAACTGTGAACCATAGCTTTGATTATCTCCAAAATAAAATTTATAAAATAGTTGGTTATACTATTAGTGAAGCAAATCTGGAAATCCAAGCCAGGTTTAATATGTCTACTGATAGCCGACGTGACTACCAATTAGTACCGGTAACAAACCATGCATCGTTCGAAATAATTTTAGAAATTGTGGCGTCTTTCTCACAAAGGGTACCGATTTTGGAGTTGTATGTAGAGTTGGAACCGAACTATGCCGGTTTTAATTCTCAATTGAATCTAAACAGTCAGGCCCTTGTACACAATGAGATCCCTGAATCTCAATCCCAACCCAGTACCAGTCGGAACTCTGAACCCATAGCTCGACGCAAAACTGTTTGGGTCCGTAGACCCGTACCGGTCCCTGATTATTTGCATGTACCTGTGGATGCAATTGATGATGAAAGTTTGGAAAGTGGGGATGAAATGCTCTCAGATGAGTCATCAGATTCCGACAATGATAGTTCAAATAGAACATTCAAATAGAACTATTCCGATTTTCGCAAGTTCAAATAGAACATTCGATAACCCATTAGCCGTAGGCACAGTGTTTGAGTCGAAAACGACAATAAGGGTAACAAATCAATGAGTTTCATATCATTAATAATTTTGTGTTGTGCAAAGATGATTTCTGCAAATTGAAGTTATGCGCAAGGCCTAACGGTCTTTCAGAATCTTGGATTATTACCAAACAAGTAATTTCTCATGCATTGAAAGTACCTGCATGACGTGCTGATCATTGTCATCTTACAGTAGGGATGGTTGCAGTGAGTATAAATTATATCCAAGATGTCTGTTTGACCCTAAAAAGTCAAGATTCTGGTTATCTGGACAAAGATGTCATTTAACTACCCAAGTTGGTCAATTAAAGGGTCAACCATACTTTAATTTGACATAATACCACAAAATAGGAAATGAGATTCATTAAATCAAAGTCATGATTAAATTCTACTCGAATAATCATGAATTTTGATATTTCACACGTTTCCTAACTCAAAATGGTTGCAAACATATTAAATTTGCAAGATAAAGGATCCTGATTGGAGCCACGTGGCATGGGGTCCCTATAGCATTTAGCCTAGCCAATTTGGGTACAAAATGGGGTGCACTAAACAGAACCTATGCAGGCAGGGCCACAAACCAGTGATACAGCAATATTTTCGCTGGTTGGCTGAGATGAGTGAACCTGGCCTATACAAATAAAACTTGTAGACCAAACAGTCAGTCATACGGTGCATGATGCACCAGACCCAGGTAAGTCGCAGACCCGAGATTAAACTCGGCGCTCCAGCATATTTGAACCCTTCATCCGATATACGCTCGGTGTTCCATGCACCGTATAGGGCCCAATACACGGTCCATCAAACATTAGGCGTGGCCAAAGAAAACAAAAGAAGTAAAGGAAAAATGTTAAAGGGAATAAGAGACCGACGCACGGGTCCCACCCTGTCAGTCCCTCCTTCCTCCTTCCTCTCACGAATTCAACCGAGACTAAGCCAAAAATTCGGATTGGTAAGAGGAGAATTGTATAGTCGCTTACTTCAGGTTAATGAGGTATCTTACCCTCTGCTCCCCTCGGCTTTCTCTCGAACCCGAACGCCCTTCTTCTCCTTTAATTCGAAACCGAATGGTAAGGATATAGCAAAATGGTTCAACCGATATAGCTAAAATCAAAGGTTGAGAACTTAATAGAGACTCTTTTATGTGCAACACGATGCTACTAAAGGTCCCAATTTGAAGAAATGTGCATTAAATCGAGCCTGCACCTAAAGGCGATAGGATGTAGTTCGGGTATTGAGAGAACACGACAAATTGGCCTATGAAATGATTCAATGCACTCTGGAACACTTTAAGGGATGTGTTGCGACGCTAGACGTCATCATCTAGACAACCAAGGTGCAAGAAACAAAGAGAAACACGTTATTGCGTGGTATACCGCCGGTATAATGACAATCGGCCAATACAGCTAGCCAATCACTGTCTGGTCCCCAGGACACGCGTCATGCATCCCCCATAAGCAACCAAAATAGAAGAATCCTCCTCCCAGACGCTGGGAACATGTGAATTAATATTTCCATTCTTGGACCGGTTCACCAAAGGCTATGATGCAAGCCTTCACGGCCGAATGAAATCCAAGGGCTGAGAATGATATCACTAGCGATTGATGATGTGTACAAACACTATTAGATGATCTCCGGCCAACAAGGCATCTGAAAATGGAGTAAATATCAAGGCCCTTAATCAAATACTTGGTGAGCATAGTGAAGAGCACCATAGAGGCAGCAAATACTAAACCCTAATCTTGCCCTATATAAGGCACCCGAAATGAAAGGAAAAGGGACAATCTTTTCATCAAAATACCTCTGCTACTAAAGCTCATATACAAGAGTCTCATATTTTCATAAGTTTAGGTTATAAGCTTTCAAGCTTTTTTCAAAATTTCAGCAAATTAGAAAGGCAATTAATACCTAAATATGTAAGCTCCAAAGAGCTGAGTTATGTATATTCTTTTAAAATTGAAATAAAGATTTTTGGTTGATGATTTTCTTTTTCTTTCTCTTTACTGTCTTGGTTTTGTCCTTCATCCTTTATTTCTTCTTTATTTAAAGCTTTCAAAAAAATGATAAATGAGAGAGTGGCATGATTTCTAGTTCATCATAGGATGAACAAAAAGAACATGTAGCTTGATGATTAAATAATAAACTTTATCCTTTTTTTTTTTTTTTCTATTTTGATAGGAATATAAAAGAAAATATAATAAAGATTTTTTTAGTACCTTGTAGTCTACACCTTATTTATGTTCTTTGTTATTTTAGTATTTTCATGAATATAATAACTAAAAGTAAAAAAAAAAAAAAATGATTGTTTCTTTCCTTTCTCCTTCTCTGTCTCCTCTTCTTATTTTCGATTTTTTTTAAAAAACTTTTAATTCCTTTTTAAAGCAATCAAATGGTAGAGGGTATATATGTTGAGCCGGATAGCTCCATTTATATCTAAGCTATTTAGTTGTTTTATTTAAGAGAATTAAAGAATGACAAAATAAAAAATGATGAAAGGATTGATAAAGGTTGAGCTGGATAGCTCCCTTGTCTATTCCTACTAAATGAGGTCTATATTGCATATTAAAAAGATATTTAGCTTCCTTATATGAAAGATCACTAAGGTGTACTAGCTTACACTTTATAAGGAAGTTAAATTGATTATTATGCAAATAGTGAGAGATAGAAGGTTAAAAATGCAAATAGACAACAATTCAAGTTTGTTCTACATCATTTATGCCTTTAACCTAATGAAATCTCAATGATATGCCTCTTAAAGACAATGCAAAAGTTCTCAAAATATGATTTTAATAAAACCAGGGGCTTCACTGCATGTTTCCAAATTTCTGACATTTTATTAGTGTTTAAAAATGATTTTTGGAGCTTGATCTTTTGCTTATTGGTACCAAGGAAATAGCAAAAAGCTATAAAACTTGTTTAAAGTAATGACCAATCAGTACATCCACTGGTAACTGCCTTAAACCAGCCTCTAATGGACCCAGAAACAGTGAACCAGCAGTATAATGCTTGGTATGTACCACTGGTACATGAATGGTACCCAAAGTGATAAAAAATGACCCTCACTGGTAAACAGAACAATCTGGACTGATACAGGGACCAAAATGAAAAATGGATACCACCATCCTGTAAAGGACTTCAAGACACACAAAATTGACACAAGTTTCACATTATTTGGATTTTATTTCGATTTTATATGAATTTTCCAAGTTCAGCATTTAAAACAAAAAAAAATCAGCAATTAAAATGGGAAAATGACCTTCAATGCTCTCTGACTCAATAAATACATTAAAAATGGAAATAAAATTCTAAAAATTGTGAAAATTCACATAATTAATCCTTGACCTTTCTTTGTGATCTCATGATAAAAATTACACATATCTCTTAAGCAAAATAAAATAAAATATGTAAACCCGAAAATAGCAACATATGGGTCTCATGTTAAGTCTAAATCCAAAATCAATTTTAAAATAAATTAAATCTTCTATAGTCTTTGGTAAGCTCCTGTGAACTTACAGAAGCTTGTCTAAGCCTCTGATCATGCTCAGAATCAGTGAACCAAGAATCGGTACTGAATCAGTGCTGTACCGAGAAGTCTGATGTTCAAATGGCCTTTAGTCTTCAATTGAAACCCAAATTAACATTGTAAACTACTCGTATATGACGAAACAAAGCTGTAAACATAGTTAATTCAAAGAAAACAAGAAAAAGTAAAAAGGAATCGGTCTGTCTTCTTCAGCAGTATCGGCAATGGCAGCACAGCCGCGGGCCTCCACCTCCGATGACCGTCGGTGGCCGACAATAGACTCAATGGTATCTAATCATCAAGACGATTCCAATGGCATCCTTTCCTGCCTCAGCCGTGACCGGAACAACGCCGGAGATCGGAACCCTAAAGCTCGGGGTTTAAAACCTAAGTTCATATCACAGCCAGCGCGAATATTAAAGCAATATAAGGCGTTTAATGAAGGCGCCAAGATAAAATTTTGAATCGAAACCCAAATCTCAAGGTGAATGAGTAATCTGAGGGTCCACGTTTAAACTCGGTGACCAATAGCCCACTGACACTCAGGGCCCACATGCCGGGACTATTTAAAATTTCCCTGAGCGAATCTCAATGCTGGAGTTAATGACTAAACCAATCTCAAAGCTTTAAGCCCGGATCTAAAAGGCCAATGTCATAATCCAACATCTGGCACCAATCTAAAAGTCCAAAATGCCAATCTCAGAGCCCGAATAACAAATAAAAACATTAAATCGAGAGTCTTTTGCAAATAAACCCCTCTGACATGTTCTAATCACAGCGCAGTCTTTATAAAATTGCCAATAAGCCCTTAAGAGCCCAAATTGCACTTCAAACCCTACCTAAAGCCCAAATCATAAATCCTAAACCTTTCAGCTTTCTAAACAAGCCCCTAAAAAAATATATAGAACTTTACAAATAAGTCCTTCTCAGTCCTTTTTAAGCATAACTTTTTCATCTTAAATCCAAATTGACTCAAATCAGTCCCAAATGAACCAAATTGAATTCCCTATGTTTCTGAATCAAAATTGAGCATGTCCAAGCACCAGCCCAGTCCTGAAATGACCAAAATACCCCTTTCTTCAAATGGTTTTATTTTTATTAACAAAAATGCAAATAAAGTATGTCATGAATTAAATATAAATAAAAAAAATGCCGACATTTTTATTAATATCCAAAGTTTAATACAAATTATTAATTATGCCCAGAATCAGACTCAATATCGAAAAATACCCAAGCCGGTCAGAATATGGCCGGCTTACTCTTTTTTTTTTTTTTTTTTTTTAACCCGCAAATTTTTTAATTCAACTTTGGATATTAATAAAAATGTCGGTTTAATCTTGATGAGTTTATTTTTGCTGTTTAACATATTTTTGCTGTTTATTTTTTATGTTGTGCTACTATTTTAATGTTGTAATATTTTCTGTTTAGCATTATCATGATAATTTTAATATAAAGTCCATCTAAACATGCAATAAACATTATTTTAATATAAAATCATACACACATGTACGTCCAAACAAAGAGAACCAACTAAACCAGATCCAAAATCAGTACATGAGTCCCATTTTTAGCCCCTTTATCCGATTCACAAAAGATAGGTACAAATCCTAGAATGAACGAGGTGTTCAGTATGGCTTGAAAGGGTCATCTGATGTAATTAACAGTGGGAGCTTGCGCCCGCTGGGAGTTAAACGTCTCCATAATAAATAAACTCTCTCGATAGACCGATTATGAATAATAGGTCTGTTGAGGGTGAACCAGAAGGAATTGTAGAAAGAAATGAATGTCTTAAGTCCGATGTTCCCTCCATGTCTTGAAAACAGAGAGCGTTGAACCCTGAGGCATTTAAACACATGTGCACACACATTCCCCCTTTGTGAAACTTTTTGCGCCCTACAATGTCGTAAAGGCCACGTACAAAAATATAACTCCCAAG
Source organism: Carex parvula (assembly GCA_025461045.1). Taxonomy (NCBI): domain Eukaryota; kingdom Viridiplantae; phylum Streptophyta; class Magnoliopsida; order Poales; family Cyperaceae; genus Carex; species Carex parvula. The sequence goes on along the minus strand of JAJGRW010000891.1, from coordinate 539,064 downwards.
TATAACAAATTATGGCGAGGCCTTGAGCTTGCTATTGCAAATCTTTTTGAGAGTTGGGAGAACTCGTACAACTTGCTAATTCCTCTTCTTTCTTTCAATTGTAGCACAACCAGTACTCTCGACAATCGGACAGCCTGGAGCGCATCAGACCATTGCCTCCCCTTCCACCAGAGCCCCTCTCTCTCTCTCTCACACACACACACACACACACACACAGCTCTTGAGGTTGTCTTGCAAAAGCTGTGTATGTAACCCAATATACCAATTTCTTCACAAAATAAAGGAAGGTGAAAGAATAACAGGTCTACAAATGGACTTGGGCTGCTGGGCCTTCTGAAACCATCTTCTATTTTTTATTTATCATGAATGCATTTGCCCGTAGGCGGAAACTATCTTCTTATCTAAACAGAATTTCACACATTTCTCTCTGGGCACCAAGTTGAGTCTTCGAAAAGAGTTTGTATCTAAAATATATTCTATTGATTAATGAATGTCTTTAAATTGACTAATATCCACAGTTTAAACTTATCAGCAATTAACAAATATTTTGAGATATACTAATAAGTTGTACTTTAATTCAACTAAACTAAATATTAAAAATAAAGCTTCTACACATATACTAGTATAGCGTTAGAAGGTAATTTCTGATAGAATATTTAAATTTAAGACAAGTTCCTGTACCAAGTGAAACCGTATTTAAATTGATATACCAATTAAGTGGCATTACTAATTTTATACACACTATGGTTGGTGAAGGAGCGCGTAAACTTTTTTCAAATATTGATAGAAAGCTTGTCAATTCTGCATATACAGTCGTTCGTGTCGTCTATTTTTCAAATAAATGCTAGCTGTACATTACTGTGAGAAAACCAATTTGTCAAAACATCCACATTTTTGTCACAATCCAAGTCTCAGCACAACTAAAGTGTGATTATAACATTATATTTTGCATCCATCAACGTACTGTTCACGTACCTACATTGATGAACAACAAATAAAAACATAGAAAAGAAGCAAGCAAAGTCAAACTAAAAATCAATAACGGTCAACTATCCACTTCTCTGAATAGATGTTTATAAACTAAAAATCTATATTTGATAGCCGACTCTTAATAAAAAAATTTACCACTTATTCGAATATGAGAATAACTTTCTCTTTATAAACAGATGGTTTTTTTTCTCATTCTTTACATGAGAACGAGAATTTGAAATTTGAAAATTCGAGATGCGTAGCTATGCAAACTTGATTTTTGTATTTATTATTTTTCATCTTTACTTTGTTTATATTTAGTTAAATTTTTAATGGTCATTTTAATCAGTATTTTTATGGTAAAAAACTCTAGTAATTGGTTTGACCACACACATTAATTGAATTTGACTAATCACTAGTACAAAAATACAAATCATACATGCATACTATACACGTTTGCTCAAAATATCCATTAAATCTTTGTCCAAATCAAGAAATTCCGAAAATTTGCTTTGAAAATTTGGCCAAATTATACACGGTTTTACTGTTTACAACTGTGTACAAATGTGGTCCAACATTCATACACTGTTGTAAATAGTAAAATTCTGTACAATTTGACCACTAATAGAGTATTGTTCCTGATGTGATTAATTACCTACAACAGTCTCATTCATAGTCTGTGTGGCCAAGATAATTAAGTAGATAACATGAATAGTCCGAAGATGTTAATTTGATGAAATGCATGTTTGCGAAAGATCGATGTCGCATTTATGAAATATTTGACCAATTAGTTCGTGTAGGGTAGCTTGAAGTGTACGTATGTCTTCATATCATATGTACAACCTTAATGAGGTGGTGGTTGCTTCCAAGTAATTTCTTGACGAGATGATAGAGAAAAGATGCCAAATATACATATTGTCACGTACAGTTCTGTAGTCGATGATAGACTAGGAACATGCAATGCTATTAATGTCTCATTGATTCTGTGCTCCAATCTTGCATCACATTTTTCTCGATTTCAAAGTTCCAATAATCGATTCAAATTGTTCAATATAATCTCCATATTAAAATGTGCTTGGAGATCAAATCAGAAAAAAAAATTACTATTTTTTTACATAAATACAAAATCACGGTTTTTTACAATATTCTAAACCATCTAAAAATAATAATAATTTTATAAGAATATGTTTTATCTGTGAGGGTAAAAAAATAATTTTGTTGTAGATAGACCGACAAAAATGAATATTTCCTAAGGTACTGTTATTACAGACAAAAATACCCGCATAAATACTAACGTTGTTAAGCATTTTTATAATCACGAATAAAACAAATTCTCGTTGTACCTATATAAAAAAATTAAAAAGTTAAAAAATATACAAAACTAGCTAATTGTACAATTAAAAACTAACATATTCATCAATAGCTATTTAAAATTTGCAATTTCAAATACTATAGGATATAAAATAAAAAATTTGTCTTAAAGTTTTAACCACAAGCTATATATTTTTAATAATTTACATATGGTGTGTTCTCAAATTAATTCAACTTAATAATATTTAATAATCAATCTAGGTTAATAAAACGGAAGCTCAAAGACTTCAATCAAGTTATCTTTTCAAATGTCTCAAAGACTGCTCCATGATACTCAAATTGTAACAAATTTAAGAGTTGAACTAGGTTGTTCTTAAGTTCACCAAGTCTCTATGTGATCTCAACTCTCAAATTTATTGGATTGACTTCAAATGATGAATCCGAATTGTTGAAATTCATTTATCTTACGAGTGAGAATATGCGAAAATTTTAAATTTTCCAATTAATTTTGTATGGAGTTAAGTGGTCATAAAACGTTCAAAAAATGAATGTATTAAAATCAATTTATAAATCATCTAATTTTGACCGCCTGTCTTTATGCTACATTAATTAGAAAGTTCAAATTTTTTTGCATGTAGACAGATCACTCGTAAGGTAGATGAATCAAGAACTTGTGATTAAAACAACAAATAAATAATAAAGTGTAGTAAAGTAAATAGATAGAGTTAGAGAAAGTGATACACAAGTTGTTAACAAATTTCGGTCACTGAAGGACCTACCTCCTTGGTTACGAGTAGCCCTAAGTAGACCAAATTTTATATTTTTTGGGATTTTTTTACTATCTTTTTCCTATTTTTTATATAGGTACAAAATCACTGTTTTGGATGGTCCAGAATTATGTGAAAACAGTGATTTTGTACCCATCTAAAAAAATAGTAAAAAAACTCGAAAAAAAATATAAAGTTTAGTCTCCAAGCACATTTTAATATGGAGATTACTTTGAACGGTTTGGATTAACTGTTCGAACTTGGAAATCGCAAAAACTAACTTATTATATATATATATGAAACTAATTAATTAGAGAGCGAAGAGAGGGCACGTGTTAAAAACAATAAATGAAAATTTAGGCCTCACATCTAAATAAAATTAAATCACCTCAATAAGTGGGTTAGTTTGGGCAATTTAGATGAACTTAATGGTCGGCTTATTCCATCTTAGTTCTCAATTAAATTATATTTGGCGAAATGAGTAGAAACATTCAAACATCAATTTGACGACAAGAATAGTACGAAGATCACATGAATAGTCCGAAGATAATTAATTAATTAAGTAGATAACATGAATAGTCCGAAGATGTTATAATTTGACGACATGCATGTTTGCGAAAGATGTTGCTCCGGATGTTATATCTACAACTGTCGCATTTTTGGATTTTGTGGATTTGGTGATCGATGTCAACAAGCTTATAATGAAATATTTGACCATTTAGTTGGTTGTAGGGTAGCTTCAAGCGCGCGTCTGTCTTCATATCGTATGTACAACCTTAATGAGGTGGTCGTTGCAAAGTGGGGGGACCATCTCGTCAACTTCCAAGTGTCTTCACGAGATTATAGAGAAAAGATGCCAAATATATATATTGTCACATACAGTTATCTTGTTGATGATAGACTAGGAACATGCAATGCTATTAATGTCTCATTAATTCCGTGCTCCAATCTTGCATCACATTTTTCTCTATTTCAAAGTTCCAATAATCGATTCAAATTGTTCAATATGATCTCCATATTAAAATGTGCTTGGAGATCAAATCAAAAACAAAATTACAATTTTTTTACATAAATACAAAATCACGGTTTTTTACAATATTCTAAACCATCCAAAAACAATAATAATTTTATAAGAATATGTTTTATCTGCGAGGGTAAAAAAATAATATTGTTGTGGATAGACCCACAAAAATGAATATTTCCTAAGGTATTGTTATTACAGACAAAAATACCCGCATAAATACTAACGTTGTTAAGCATTTTTATAATCACGAATAAAACAAATTCTTGTTGTACCTATATAAAAAAATTAAAAAGTTAAAAAATATACAAAACTAGCTAATTGTACAATTAATAACTAACATATTCATCAATAGCTATTCAAAATTTGCAATTTCAAATACTATAGGATATAAAATAAAATAAAATTTCTTAAAGTTTTAACCACAATCTATATATTTTTAATAATTTACATATGGTGTGTTCTGAAATTAATTCAACTTTATAATATTTAATAATCAATCTAGGTTAATAAAACGGATGCTCAAAGACTTCTCAATCTAGTTATCTTTTCAAATGTCTCAAAGACTGCTCCATGATATTCAAATTGTAACAAATTTAAGAGTT
>JAJGRW010000891.1:223109-527272 GCA_025461045.1 Carex parvula | reverse complement strand
GGATCAAGTTACAACAAATTTGAGTTACAACAAAGTTACAACAACTATTTTTTTCATTTTCAAAGTCCAAATCGTCGATCCAAACCGTTCAACATGATTATCTAAATAAAATGTGCTTGCAGATCAAATTTTACATTTTTTTGAATTTTTTTACTATTTATTAAGATGGATACAAAATTCAATGGTCTGAATATGACTATTTTTTGTAAAATACTTAATAAATAGTAAAAAAATTCAAAAAAATGTAAAATTTGATCTGCAAGCACATTTTATTGTGGAGATCATGTTGAATGGTTTGGATCGATGATTTGGACTTTGAAAATGAAAAAAAATATTTGTTGTAACTCAAATTTGTTGTAACTTGATCCCTCCTTATATAAATTGAATATCAAAATTCTGGTTAGAATATTTTGTATAAGTTAAATATAATAGCTACTACAAGATTTATCTAGTGCAGTGGTAAAGTGTTATATTACATAACCCTATGTTCCCAAGTTCGATTCCCGCTGAAGCTTTTGATTTATGCTTAATTTACTGGTCTAGGCACGGCTCACAGCTCACGGTGCACCCAAAAGCGAGAACAGTTCGGTCCATGCGCGGCTCACAGGTGAAATTAGAAGCGTCTGTTTGCGTATCGTCTCCATAACCGACGGAGAATAGCCGTATCTGCACGTATCTGCACATATACGGGCACGTATCGGTGACAATATCGAAAGAGAAAGGATACACTAGCAGCTGGCATATCCAACACGTATCAGGGCCGTATCGGGTGCGTATCTGTATCCGATACACACCCGATACGGGTATGGGACCCTAGGTGGAGTATCTTTATATAAAAAAATTAATTACGCTCATCATTCTTTCATTTTTATATTTTCTGATTTTGTTATAGTTCCTTTTTTTCATGTTTTCTCCTTTTTCTTATTCCTTCCATTCCTTTTCTTTATTTATATTTTTACTTCTACTTTTTATTTATTTATTTTTCGTTTTCTTTTTCTTGCTTCATCATTTAAAAGATACAACTAATAATAAAATTAATTTCGTAAAAATCATGAAATAAATAATTTAAATGACATAACTAACCATCTAGGATTTTCTGTGACTAATTTGGAGTCAACAATATCCAAACAGGCCACAGCTCCTTAGCACACTATTTTGATCATGATTTATTTCCATTCTCAAGATATTTAAAAATAAAAATTGGAGCACCTGTTGTAAATTTTTCATAGAACTAGTTGCAGAATCATGCGCTTCGTAAACTGCATTTCATCAAATATTCCAATAATTGTGGTGAACACAACCTTATATTAATCAACTTCAGTTGGGAACAAACATGTTACTATCTGTGTGACAATTTTCCAATTAATTAATTTTACAAAGAAACATGTTGCTATCTTTTTTCTTTCTCTATTTTCTTTAATTATTAAGGTTAGCGGACACGCCTTTATATATTTTTTTTTCAAGCCTGACATAGAATTTGGTGATTAACATATGTCAAACTCAACCTAAATTTGATCATTTTAATATCTAACCAATTTAAGGTTGTGTTCACCACATAATTTAGGTTGTGTTCAAATATTTTCATATTTTTCAAATAGTGGTACATCATGAAAAATAATATAACTCAAAATTATGTCAAATTGAACACAACCTTATTTTTCATATTTTTCAAATTGTGTTCACCACATAATTATGTCAAACAACTCAGACTAAAAAACCAATAATTGTGGTGAACACAACCTTATATTAATCAAATTCAATTGGAAACAAACATGTTACTATCTGTGTGACAAATTCAACCTAAATTTGATCTTTTTAAAATCTAACCAATTTAAGGTTGTGTTCACCACATATTTTTCAAATTGTGTTCACCACATAATTTAGGTTGTGTTCAAATATTTTCATATTTTTCAAATTGTGGTACATCATGAAAAATAATATAACTCAAAATTATGGTACATCATGAAAATTAATTTAAAAAATGACTATTTGTTTTTAAATATTAAAAATAATTTTAATGCGGATGTTGTAGGGGCACATCTGATATTGCTTGTCCCGTTTGCCACACACCACTGTAGGGGCACATTACTTCTCTAATATTGGTATGATTGCTTGTCCCTATTAATCTCTCTCTCTCTCATATATACAGCCACCTCACGTTATCTATTTACGACTTTTCTAATATTCACGATATTGGTATGTCGGCTTTTTTGTTTATAAAATCCACGATATCGTTGTATATAATTTGTGTTGATTGCACGATACATAAAAAATAAACTATGTATATATTTTTTCTTTATTTATGATTTTATCTTTTTTTAACAGAAGAACGGATCCCGAAATTAAAAGGTGTGTATACATAAAGAATAAACTCGAGAGGATGATTTGAAAAGATGTGTATTTACCTTTTTTTTTTTCCTTTTAATATTTGCATATTTTATAATTTAAAAAAACTGTTAGTTAATGGATCCCGAAATTAATAGTACTCTTTTCTCTGTAATATTACTCGATAGGTAAAATATGGAATGCATGATGAGTTCCTTAATTTTATATTTAAAAGTTTCATATTTAATGCTCTTAAGGGGAAATAATAAAATAGTTTTATTTAAAATGGATAAATAAGATATTTAAGTGTATTGATGGAGAATTTGGAAATATTTCGATTTTAAATAAGGAAATAAGAAATTATTTTAATTAAAAATGGGGGATAAGGAATTTTCATGTTTTGATCAGAAACATGCCTTATTAAATTAAAGAGAGCTCTAGCTATCCTCCGGGATCCATCCTCCGTTTCATTATTCAGTCAATAACTACTTGAGTAACTACTAACTACTTGGAAGACCACTTACTATTTGGAGACCGTCTAATATTTGAAAGATTTTACAACTGGCGCGCGCAAGTATTCATACATAATACATCAAGTATTCATATATATTACATCAAGTATTTTAAAAAAAATTGGACACATTACTCATCCATCTTTTACATGTTTTTAGATATGATTTTTTTTCTCCGTTCAATCTAACCAATACTTCTGATGATCTGTAAGAATTTTTGCAAATCTAAAACCACGAACGTCTTCTATACAATTTTCTCTTTCAAATGAGATCTATGATGACATACTTTCGAGTTGTCCGTTGCACAAGTATTCATACATCGTCTCAAGTATTCATACCTCGTCGTGTAAGTGTAAATAGTTAATGTATCAAAAGTCTTACAAGGATATGTGCATATCTCGATTAATTTTACAAGAGCAGCCGAATAGTATTGAACATTGCTTTATTGCTTTCCAGTTAAATTTTATTTTTTGGAAATAAAAAATAGTTGCCACATTTTTCACTGTCGAAACAAAAATAATCTATCAAATTTTACAGATTATATAATTAAAATGTTACAAAAAAAAAAAACAAAAACAATATTTAAAAGAAACAAAACATATTTCATTGAAGTATTCATACATACACTAGTACAAAAAACCCCTTCACCGACTGTTAAAAAATACTTATACCGACTGTTATTGAGGCGTCGGTGATGGCGGCGACGGTATAGATAAATCTTTACCGACGGGTGAATAACAGTCGGTGTAGGCGTCCAACACCGACGGTTTTTTGGAAAAAACAGTCGGTGTAGGCGCCCAACACCGACTGTTTTTTGGACAAAACAGTCGGTGTAGGCGTCCAACACCGACGGTTTTTTGGAAAAAACAGTCGGTGTAGGCGCCCAACACCGACTGTTTTTTGGCATAAAACAGTCGGTGTAGGCACCCAACACCGACTGTTTTTTCCAAAAAACCGTCGGTGTTGGTGCCCAACACCGAATTTATTTATTTATTTATTTATTTTATTTTTTTTTTTTTTTGCACCTGTATAATTATATAATTCCTATACCATTTATAATTATACAAAATGATAAACTTTTTTCAAGGTGAATATATTAATAGATAAATAAACATCATTTACATATTTTCCTCTCTACAGAGAGCAATCAGTTACAAAACTAATTAGTCCTTCAATGTCTCGAGATCATTTCTTTTTGTTGCCAGGCAGAGGAGATCGCCAGTTACACATGGATTTGATACACGTTCAAAATGATGCAATATGTTGAAAATCTTGTGATGCTTTGAGGTTATGGCTAACCATAGAGGAGTATTTCCGTTATTATCTGTAATTTTCAGAGATAACTTCATTAAAAAATTTGCTCAAAGTTGATGAACATAATTACATATAACCTTGCATAAGAAATTGCGAGCTTAATTTATTTATACCGTATTACTGTTTTCAGGTAAAGAGATGCCACATTGTGGAATTGTATTTTGTACCAACATTATACAGATTAAGGGCAAAAAACTTTCTGTTTGGAGACACTAATTTGCTAAATTAACACAATGGAAACTGAATCAAAAAAGAATACGAAACCTGTTTTCTAAGAAGGCATCACTGGTTTTAAATCTGGGCCATTTTTCCAAAATGCAACCCAAAATTGTACATAATCCTTTAGAATCCTGGGCTACCTTTCAAAGCAATGGCCTTGGTTTTTAAGTTTTGAATTTGTACCCATTTGTTTTTCCCAAAAAATGCAATCTTCAGTATTCAGTTTTCTAATGTGTTAATTTTGGAATTTATTGTTTTGAACACAATATTTTTGCCAAATTATAGGCGTCACTGGTTTGTTTGGCACTTGATACTTGGCAGTGTATTTGCATCAATTAAAGTAGTGTTGTAACTTTGGAATATTCACGTACCATTGGTACATCCAATTATGAAAAAAACATACCTTGAATGTTCACGTTGCATGAATGCTTAAGAAGCACCATAACACAGTTTTCATATCCCTTTAATGCTGCTATATGCTGTTTTATGAAAAGAAATTAACAAAAATGAGATATAATATGCTGCAAGCATGCATGTTGGTTTAAGTTTTATAACTTGAAATTGGGTCATGTACCAGGGGAGTTCTTCCTTTTGAATCGCTTATATCCGGATCCATACCGACTTTTAGAAGATCCTCCAAAAACGCACTATTTCCAGTTGCAGTAACAGTCAAGAGATTGCAAGGAATGTTGGTCTCATCACACACTTCATTTTCTCCAACCAAATCCTCTATGCTTACATCTTTAAAATCGATTTGCCGCTAAAACCTCAATTAAAAGAAAAAGATCAGAAAATTCAAACTGAAAGTGTACTTAATAAGCTAATAACAACTAATCATTGTCCTTTATTCCGAAAAATGGGAAACTTTTTGATCTAATTAACTGATGTAATTTCATCAATCAACATACTCTTTTGAACGGGAAATTTACAGATGTTATTTCAGAACAATGTATTCATAAAAATTTAGAAAAGGAAGAACTGGAGAAGTACCTTGACAAAGTAGCTTTAAATAAAAATAAAGAAATACTGCAGAGGTCTTGAAGTGTTCCATAGTATTTGCAAGCAACACCCGACATATGGCATTTTTTTGGCATAATCAAGCATCATTCACTTGATTTATTTTGACAACCAAGTATTCAGGACAAGTATAAGAAAAAAATGGATACTAAATGCCAATGATAAATAGGTAAATCATAAAGAAATTTTGTAAAAAGAATTATAATGTATGATTACCAAACTGAAGAACAGCCATTCCTGGAGCCCCAATAGCCTTCCTTAATTGAACAACATCCTCTGATAGCAAATCGCAAAGAGGGCAACAAGGCGGCCGGTACCAAGGCGTCAACCTCGCCTCACGACCGTCACCAAAATCAGAAAGCACCACAAGGAAAGCACACCAGGCACCAGGACAGCACAAGGAAGGCACCAGAGCAAAAATCGCAAGAAAGGCACAACATTAATGAAAGACAAAGCAAATGTACTCAGAAGAATAAAACCACTGGCCAACATTAATGAGAGACAAGTTTAATTCTTGCAAGATGAATAAAAAGGATCTATAAAATAAAATAAAATAATTTTAATACCTCCTCCAGTGAAGCATTTCCAGCTCTCTCTCCTCCAGTGAAGCATTTCCAGAAAAACTGGTATCTTAAACTGGTACTAGCAGGCCGCAATAGAGAGGGAGCAAAAAAAGAAGGGGGCAGTGTCAGCAGTTGAGGAGTTAGGATTACAAGGGTTGAGAAGTTGTTACCATGTGGCCTCCGTGAATTTTGGAGCTGCTAAAGCTGCTGGTACCAGTCCAATTCCGACTACAGTACAGAAGAGAAACTGGTGCGGGGCGAGGCAGCAAAGCGAGGTAGCAAGGCGAGGTAGCGGGGCGAGGCAGCAAGGCGAGGCGAGGTAGCGGGGCGGGGCGAGGCAGCAAGGCGACTCGGGTGAGGTAGCGGGGCGGGGCGAGGCAGCAAGGCGACTCGGGTGCTCGGGTGCTTGGCGGAGCCGGAGGCAGCAAGGAAGAGGAGTGCGTTGGGAGATCGCGAGGCTGATCGACTCAACTCAAAATTTCGCGGAAGGAAGAGGAGTGCGTTGGGAGATCGGAGGCAGCAAGGAAGAGGAGGGTTTTCGGGAAAGAAGAGGGAAATGACATTTCGCGGCTCATCGAAACTTATAAAAGCTGGGAACTAAATTTTGTTAGTTCAACACCGACTGTTTTTTTAAAAAACAGTCGGTGTAGGTATCAACAACACCGACTGTTTTTTAAAAAAACAGTCGGTGTTGGTAATTGCTCAACACCGACTGTTTTTTACAAAAAACAGTCGGTGTAGGTATGAGCAACACCGACTGTTTTTTAGAAAAACAGTCGGTGTTGGTGACTGCTTAACACCGACTGTTTTTTGGACAAAACAGTCGGTGTAGGGTATGAGCAACACTGATTGTTTTTTTTAAAAAACAGTCGGTGTTGGTTTACTGACGCGGCGTTGTAAGAGAACAGTCGGTGTTGAGATTGTTCTTATTTACGATTTTACCAGCAGTCTCTACACCGACTGTTACATATTAAAACAGTCGGTGATTGAGGGTCGGTGAAGGGGTTTTTTGTACTAGTGATATACGCGCAAGTATTCATCCATAAGATATCAAGTATTCATACATATACGTTAAAGTATTTATACCTAAGATATCAAGTATTCATTCATACACGTTGAAGTATTCATACCTAAGACATCAAGTATTCATTCATACACCTCTAATTTTTTCAAAATTTGTTTTTCTGTCATTTCTTAGTACTTAGTACGCACTGGCCTAATTCACCATTAATGAAGTTTTGTTCTTTGCAAATAACTCGCTACTGCATGAGGAAGAGGAACATAGACACGATGGATCTGACCCGGCAGTCGACAGTGATGGATCTGACCCGGCGGAGGCGTGCTTGATTGGGATGGAGTGACGGAGGCGGAGGTGGGAGAGGGAGGCGGCAGAGGTGGGAGGTGGGAGGCGGAGGTGGGAGACGGAGGCAGAGGTGGAGACGGAGGCGGAGAGATGGAAAGGTGGGAGAGGCGGAGAGGGAGAGGTGGGAGAGACGGGTGGACGCGGAGGTGGGAGAGGGAGGGAGAGAGAGAAAAGAAATAAAGGAAGAAAAAAATTTGCTAATTAATTTGTAAGGACCATTAGGTAATTAGAATTTGTCATTATAGATAGAAGATAAAGTTAGTTAGTTAGAGGATGAAATGAGAGAAGGATAGATGTTGAATTACCCTAAATTAAATGTTTGCTAGCAAAAGAGAACTCATGTCATGTGTGTATTACAGATGTTACGTAATCAGGTTCAATATCTATAAATATCCATATCTATAGACTCTATATCTATAAACATATATATATGGCCTCTATATTTGTAAATGGAAGAGACTAGCAATCTGAAACTAACGATGAGCTAAATCTCAACACCACGCTCTGTGAGGATCGAGGAGAATTACATTGTGAGGTCTTGTTGATCAATTCATGGGTAATATAAAATCACCAAACAATTCATAGATATCGTTGAGATTAATCTCATTTCGACATTGGGAGCCATCGAAATACTTAAATCATGATAGTTTCCAGTTTCGAAACGAGACAAATCTCCCTACGACACAATGAGAAATGAAGTTGCAGTGTCATAGAATAAAAACATGCACCATGAGAGGGATTCACAAATTTGAGCAGAATCTTAATTTACCTTTAAATCGCAGCACCTTAATTTACCTAGCTTTAAACTAAAAATCATTACCTTTGTAGTTATTGAATGGAAGGGAAAAAATGAAGAAAGAGACGGTCATTCACAAATCTGAGCAACTAACTATATATTGATCTCAACCTTTTTTGTAGTTGACCATTGTGGCTATATCGCCCATTGAATTTTCAAAGGGGAAAATTTGAGATGTTTGACGTCTGATGCAAATGCTATTTTTATTTGGTAATAAATGAACGAAAAAAATAATTTGTAAGCTATTTTGGAAGATTGGGATCAAGAAATTGATTGGGGTCAATAAATTTGGAAGATTGGGATCCATTAATTATGGATTCGGTCATCCAAATTTTATATGTATTGGTATTATAAAAGAGGAATATTATGGAGTAAATTTTTATTTCTACTGCAAAAGGTAAATAAATTTTATTTGTCTTGACCAAAACTAAAATAAAATATCTATTATAACAATTAATAACATATGTCAAATACTGTCGAATGCATCGCACTGCCGATTGCGATGTTGTAACTTGGGTACGTTATAATTCACTGTAAAATTAATAAAATATACATGAACGTTACCACGTGAAAAAAAAAAAAAACCAAAACCAACAGCTTAAATTCATTTTTTGTATTTTGAATTACAAAAACAAAAAGAGAAAAATAGCATTTAAGGATACTAAAATTATATGGCACATTGGCACCGAATTACTAATAGATAACGAACTTCAGAAATTACAAAGGCCTTGGAAAAACGGACCAAGCCCAGATAGATTAAGTCCTGAGGCCCATAATTAATTATACGACTCATATATTGTCGTAACTCGTATTCTGAGAGCTTTTACATTTATCCAGAATTCCTTTCTGTTATAAGTTATATAATGGGACTAATCTTTCTGTCGGCCTTAAAATCTTGGTGATGAATAAGCGATTCATTTTGCACAAGAGGACACATTTCATCTTTGGAGTAAATGTGACTTGTCCTGCTCTGCATACTTAATTTATTCTCCCACTTAAAGTTAAATTTATTTTATTAATTGAGTGTATTCAATTAATCCATAGAAATTGGTTTATTAAGTGTTTAGGAATTAGTTTTATTTTAAATTTGAATGTAATTATTTAAGACCCTTAATTATTCAATTGTCGGAAAATGGCAAGGGATCAGGGCAGTTGCAACACTCTAACTGTAGGTCTTTGCAGCAGTCTAGTATTGTCGCCAAATGGCAAGAGAATAGAGCAGTTGCAATACTAAGACAACTCTATTTGAAGGGGTAGTTGCAACTCTACTACAACACTCTAATTGAAGGTGTTTGTAGCACTTATGTTGTGTCTTTAGATGACAAGAGAAGAGAGTAGTTTCAACCCAAACGTAAAACAACATTCTAATTAAAGGTCTTTGTAGTACTAGTGACGCATGATGGCAAGAGAAGATGATAGTTGCAAACGTAATACAGCACTCTAACTGAAGCTCTTTGCAGCAGTCAAGTATTGTCACCAAGTGGAAAGAGAATAGGGTAGTTGCTACCCTAAGACACCACTATGTTTGAAAGTATTTGCAGCACTCTCTAGTTATGTCATCAGATGGCAAGAGAAGAGAGTAGTTGCAACTCCAATACTACATTCTAATGGAAGGTGTTTGCAGCACTCTAGTAGTGCCGCTAATGGCAAGAGAAGATGTTAGTTGCAACCCTACTACAACACTCTAATTGAAAGTCTTTACAGCACTCTCAAGTTGTGTTTTTAGATGGCAAGAGAAGGGGATAGTTGGAACCCCAATAAAACATTCTAATTGAAGGCCTTTGCAGCACTCCCTAGTTGTGTCATTTGATGGCAAGAGAAGATGGTTGCAACCCCAATACAACATTCTAAATGAAGGTGTTTGCAGCACTCTAGTAGTATCGCTAGATGACAACAAAAGAGGTTAGTTGCAACCCAAAGATAACACTCTAATTGAAGTCTTTGCAGCACTCTAGTAGTGTCGCTAGATGGCAAAAGAATAGGTAGTTGCAACTCTAAGACAACACTTTGTGTGAAGGTCTTTGCAGCACTATAGTTGTGTCTACTAATGGAATAAAAAGAGGGTAGTTGCAACCCTACTACAACACTCTCTAGTTCTGTCATTAGATGGTAAGAGAAGAGGGAAGTTGCAACCCCAATACAGCATTTTAATTGAAAGACTTTGCGACACTCTAGTAGTGTCACCATATGGCAAGAGAAGAGGATAGTTGCAACCCAAATACAACATTCTAATTGAAGGTCTTTGCAGCACTCTAATTTTATCGTTAAATGGAAAGAGAAAATGGTAGTTGCAACCCTAATGCAACACTCTAATTGAAGGTATTTGCAGCACTCTAGTATTGTTGTTAGATGGCAAGAGAAGAGGGTAGTTGCAACCCTACTACAACACTCTAATTAAAGGTGTTTGCAGCACTCTCTAGTTGTATCATTTGATGGTAAGAGAAGAGGGTAGTTAGAACCCTACTACCACATTCTAATTGATGGTCTTTGTAGCACTCTTTAGTTGTGTCAATAGATGGCAAGAGAAGAGGGTAGTTATAACTCCAATACAACATTCTAATTGAAGGTCTTTGAAGCAATATAGTAGTGTCACATGATGGCAGGAGAAGAGGGTATTTGTAACCCCAATACAACCTTCTAATTGAAGGTCTTTGCAACACTCTATTAGTGTCGCCAAATGACAAGAGAATAAGGTAATGCAAAACTAAGACAACACTCTAATTGAAGGTCTTTTATCAAGCTCAAAGTGATAGTGAATTACGTAGGATTTTGGCATACGTTTTGCCTTATTTTCTCACATTTATGTTTAATTAATTAATGAAAAAGGTTATTGTTGCTCTACTTTATGTTTTAGTGCCGGAAACATATTTTGGGACTATTTTATATCATTTAGGGAAAGAATCGGGTCGATCAGAATAGAGCAACTTATCTACTAAGTCTCTGGTAAGGGTTGTATTCACCAATACAGACCAGAGCCCCAGTACGGACCAAAGATGGCTGAGTACGCATTAACTCCCTCAGCGACACAGGGGGAGTACGGTCCGTATTAGCCAATATGGACTGTACCCGAGGCACCCTTTGGTGAATAATTATGCTAGCTGTATCCGGATCAAATTCCTTGAACACACAACAGCAAATACATGTGAGAATAAAATACTAGATTAGTGGTGAATAAAATACTAGATTAACCGGAGATACCATTAATTGGATCAACAAAAGTGTACATGGGAGTCTCAACATTAGCAGACGAATGTCGCATTATCGTGTCTTACCATGAGGACACCCAACATGACCAAGATAATAGGACGACAAACATATCAGTGATGTATGAATTATTTTGGGCTAATCATAGATCTCCTTGCACTAATCAAGACAAGTCATAACGGGATCTCTTGATTAGTAGGGTGGATATACGCGAAAGTGATAGTCACTAAATTTGCATTACAAACCCTGATACAACAACTGAAAACCAACATCAAATAAGGTAAGAATCAAAGCGGATTAAAATAACAACGGTGTGCCTAAACTCTAGGAATTGAAGGTCTGTGCAGCTCTCTCTAGTTGTCTCATTTGATGGTAAGAGAAGAGGGTAGTTAGAACCCTACTACCACACTCTAATTGAAGGTATTTGTAGCACACTCTAGTTGTGTCTTTCGATGGCAAGAGAAGAGGGTAGTTATAACTCCAATACAACATTCTAATTGAAGATCTTTGCAGCACTATAGTAGTGGCGCACGATGGCAAGAGAAATGGTAGTTGCAACCATAATACAACACTCTAACTGAAGGTCTTTGCAGCACTCTAATTTTGTCATTAAATGACAAAAGAAGATGGTAGTTACAACTCTAATACAACACTATGATTGAAGGTATTTGCAGCACTCTAGTTGAAGGTATTTGCAACCCTAATGGAGCACTCTTCTATGGTCTTTGCAGCACTTCAGTATTGTTGTTGGATGGCAAGAAAAGAGGGTAGTTGCAACCTACAACAACACTCTAAATGAAGGTCTTTAAAGCACTCTTTGTTATGTCAGTAGATGCCAAGATAAGAGGGTAGTTAGAAACCCTACTATAACACTCTAATTGAAGGTCTTTGTAGCAATCTAATGTTGTGTCATTAAATGGCAAGAGAAGAGGATAGTTGCAAGCCCATTACAACACTCTAATTGAAGGTTTTTAAGTGTAACATGATGGTAGGAGGAGAGGGTAGTGGTAACCACAATACAACACTCTCATTGAAAGTCTTTGCAGCAGTCTAGTACTGTCGCCAAATGGAAAGAGAAGAGGGTAGTTGCAACCCTAATGCAGCACTCTAATCTAATGTCTTTGCAACACTCCAGTATTGTTGTTAGATAGCAAGAGAATAGGGTAGTTGCAACCCTACTACAACACTCTAATTGAAGGTCTTTAAAGCACTCTCTTGTTGTGTCGTTAGATGGCAAGAGAAGAGGGTAGTTGCAACTCTACTACAACACTCTAATTGAAGGTATTTGCAGCACTCTCTAGTTGTGTCGTTTGATGGCAAGAGAAGAGGGTAGTTAGAACCCTACTATAACACTCTAATTGAAGGTCTTTGTAGGAATCTCTAGTTGTGTCATTAGATGGCAAGAGAAGAGGGTAGTTGCAACCCCAATACAACATTCTAATTGAAGGTCTTTAAAGCACTATAGAAGTGTCACATGATGGAAAGAGAAAATGGTAGTTGTAACAACAATACAACACTCTCATTGAAAGTTTATGTAGAAATCTCTAGTTGTGTCATTAGATTGCAAGAGAAGAGGGTAGTTGCAACCCCAATTCAACATTCTAATAGATGGTCCTTAAAACACTATAGAAGTGTCACATGATGGCGGGAGAAACCTGAGTACAACACTCTCATGGAAGGTCTTTGCAATAGTCTAGTACAGCCGTCAAATGGGAAGAGAAGAGGGTAGTTGCAACCCTAATGCAACACTCTAATCTAATGTCTTTGCAACACTCTAGTATTGTTGTTTGATGGCAAGAAAAATGGTAGTTGCAACCCAACTAGAACACTCTAATTGAAGGTTTTTAAAGCACTCTCTTGTTGTGTCGTTAGATGGCAAGAGAAGAGGGTAGTTGCAACCCTACAACACTCTAATTAAAGATGTTCGCACCACTCCCTAGTTGTATCATTTGATGGTAAGAGAAGAGGGTAGTTAGAACCCTACTATACTATAACACTCTAATTGAAGGTCTTTGTACGTAGCAATCTCTAGTTGTGTCATTAGATGGCAAGAGAAGAGGGTAGTTGCAACCCAAACACAACATTCTAATTGAAGGTCTTTAAAATACTATAGAAGTGTCAGATGATGGCAGGAGAAGGGGGTAGTTGTAACCATAATACAACACTCTCATTGAAAGTCTTTGCTGCATTCTAGTACTGTCGCCAAATGGAAAGAAAAGAGGGTAGTTGCAACCCTAAGGCAGCACTCTAATCTAATGTCTTTGCAGCACTCTAGTATTGCTGTTAGATGGCAAGAGAAAATGGTAGTTGCAACCCAAATACAACACTCTAATTGAGGTCTTTAAAGAACTCTCTTGTTGTGTCGTTAGATGGCAAGAGAAGAGGGTAGTTGCAACCCTACTACAACACTCTAATTGAAGGTATTTGCAGCACTCTCTAATTGTGTCATTTGATGGCAAGAGAAGAGGGTAGTTAGAACCCTACTATAACACTCTAATTGAAGGTCTTTGTAGCAATCTCTAGTTGTGTCATTAGATGGCAAGAGAAGAGGGTAGTTGCATGATCAGAGTCAAACTAATGATGAATTACGTAGAGTTTTGGCTTAGGTTTTGCATATTTTCTCACACTTATGTTTAATTAATTAGAGAAAAAGGCTACTGTCACCCTTCTTTATGTTTTATTGCAGAAAACAGGTTTTGGGACTATTTTACACCAAATAGAGCAAGAATCGGGTCAATCGGATCAGCGACACTTATCGACGAAGTCTCTGTTACGGTCCGTATTGCCTAATACGGACCAAGCCTAATACGGACTAGGAGATGGTGTGATACGCAATAAAACCCTCAGCGACAAGGTCTCAATACGGACCGTATCACCTGATACGGACCGTAACCGAAGGCGCCTTTTGGGAATTAACTGCCGACAGTTGTATCCAGTTCAGTTCCTTAGCCCCTACTCAATCTCCAGACGTCCCTCCACTCCTATATAAGGCCCCTGGGCAGAAGAATAACTTATCTTTGTAATTAGGGTTAGATTTGATTAAAGAGAGAAGAGAGGAGTGCTTGTAACAATGCCGTTCCGCGGCTAAGTTCATTTTCTTAAGGCTAGGCAGTAAACCTTGTTACTCTTGATGTTTTGATATATATATTTTCTGTTGATTATGATTTCTTGTTGTTGAATCGAAATGCTTTTGTGATTTACTAACTCTTCATCACTTCGATGATCTAGTTTAGTCTGTTAGGGTAGTAACAGTACTTTAATGGTAAGAGAAACTATTTGTACGAATTAGCCTCATTGAGATCTATTTGGTTTATGTGAAGAAAACCTTAGCGGGAAAACCATAAACCAGACCAACAAAACGCGAACCAAGTTCCATCACTTGCGTAAGGAAAATCGCAGTGATCTGTGTAGTAACTTGTGTATTTAAGAGATCAGTCATTTGCGTAAGGAAACTCGCAGTGTCCTATATAGAATCTAGATGAAAGATCTGTCATTCTTGCGTAACATAAATCGCAGTGACCTATGTGGTGTCTTTCATAAAACAACAACAGGAAATCAGATGCAACATGAATATATTATCAAAGCAGATTGAGTAGCAACGGTGTGCCGAAACCCTAGGAATTCTCATCTCTATCTTTATTTTAATTACTTTTAATTGTCCTAATTTACATTGATCACAACAATATCTCTCAATTTTCAGATTTCGTCTAGCCTTTCGAAAGATTGTGATTCGATCGCTTAAAACTTTGAACTAATATTCCCTGTGGATCGACCTCGAATATACTACTCGATTGGATTGTACGCTTGCAGTCCGAACTGATAGCATTTCTGAGTTTATAAATATTAAAAGAAACATTGCTATCTTTTGAGTGATCATTGCAATCCCAGTACAACATTCTAATTCAAGGACTTCAAAGCACAATAGAAGTGTCACATGATGGAAAGAGAAAATTGTAGTTGTAACCACAATGCCACACTCTCGTTGAAAGTCTTTGCAGCAGTCTAGTACTGTCGCCAAATGGAAAGAGAAGAGGATGGTTGCAACCCTAATGCAACATTCTAATCTATGGTCTTACTCTAGTATTGTTGTTAGATGGCATGAGAAGAGGGTAGTTGCAACCCCAATACAACATTCTAATTTGAAGGTCTTTAAAACACTATAGAAGTGTGACATTATAGCTGAAGAGGGTAGTTGTAACCATAATACAACACTTTCATTGAAAATCTTTGCAGTAGTCTAGTACTGTCTCCAAATGGAAAGAGAAGAGGGTAGTTGCAACCCTAATGCAGCACTTATATCTAATGTCTTTGCAGTACTCTAGTATTGTTGTTAATTGGCAAGGGAAGAGAGTAGTTGCAACCCTACTACAACACTCTAATTGAAGGTCCTCAAAGAACTCTCTTGTTGTGTCATTAGATGGCAAGAGAAAAATGGTAGTTGCAACTCCAATACAACATTCTAATTGAACGTCTTTAAAACACTATATAAGTGTCACATGTTGGCAGGAGAAACCATAATACAACACTCCCATTAAGTCTTTGCAACAGTCTAGTACAGCCGTCAAATGGAAAGAGAAGAGGGTAGTTGCAACCCCAATGCTGCACTCTAATCTAATGTCTTTGCAGCACTCTAGTATTGTTGTTAGATGGCAAGAGAAAAGGGTAGCTGCAACCCAAGTACAACACTCTAATTGAAGGTCTTTATAGAACTCTCTTGTTGTGTCGTTAGATGGCAAGAGAAGAGGGTAGTTGCAATCCTACTACAACACTCCAATTGAAGGTATTTACAGCAATCTCTAATTGTGTCGTTTGATGGCAAGAAAAGAGGGTAGTTAGAACCCTACTATAACACTCTAATTGAAGGTCTTTGTAGCAATCTCTAGTTGTGTCATTAGATGGCAAGTGAAGAGGGTAGTTGCAACCCCAGTACAACATTCTAATTGAAGATCTTTAGAGCACTATAGAAGTGTCACATGATGGAAAGAGAAAAGGTCAGTTGTAACCACAATACAACACTCTTATTGAAAGTCTTTGCAGCAGTTTAGTATTGTCGCCAAATGGAAAGAGAACAGGGTTGTTGCAACCCTAATGCAACACTCTAATCTATGGTCAAGAGAAGACGGTAGTGGCAACCGTACTACAACTCTTTAATTGAAGGTCTTTAAAGCATTCTCTTCTTGTGTCGTTAGATGGCAAGAGAAGAGGGTAGTTGCAACCCCAATACAACATTCTAATTGAAGGTCTTTAAAACAATATAGAAGTGTCACATGATGGCAGGAGAAGGGGGTAGTTGTAACCAGAATACAACACTCTCATTGAAAGTCTTTGCAGCAGTCTAGTATTGTCGCCAAATGGAAAGAGAAGAGGTTAGTTGCAACCCTAATGCAGCACTCTAATCTAATGTCTTTGCAGCACTCTAGTATTGTTGTTAGATGGCAAGAGAAAATGGTAGTTGCAACCCAACTACAACACTCTAATTGAAGGTCTTTAAAGCACTCTCTTGTTGTGTCGTTAGATGGCAAGATAAGAGGGTAGCTGCAACTCTACTACAACAATCTCATTGAAGTTATTTGTAGCACTCACTAGTTGTCTCATTTGATGGCAAGAGAAGAGGGTAGTTAGAACCCTACTATAACACTCTAATTGAAGGTCTTTGTAGCAATCTCTAGTTGTGTCATTAGATGGCAAGAGAAGAGGGTAGTTGCAACCCCAATACAACATTCTAATTGAAGGTCTTTAAAGCACTATAGAAGTGTCACATGATGGAAAGAGAAAATGGTAGTTGTAACCACAATACAACACTCTCATTGAAAGTCTTTGCAGCAGTCTAGTACTGTCGCCAAATGGAAAGAGAAGAGGGTGGTTGCAACCCTAATGCAACACTCTAATCTATGGTCTTTGCAGTACTCTAGTATTGTTGTTAGATGGCAAGGGAAGAGGGTAGTTGCAACCCTACTACAACACTCTAATTGAAGGTCTTTAAAGCACTCTCTTGTTGTGTCGTTAGATGGCAAGAGAAAAGGGTAGTTGCAACTCTACTACAACACTCTAATTGAAGGCATTTGCAGCACTTTCTAGTTGTTGTGTCGTTTGATGGCAAGAGAAAAGGGTAGTTGCAACTCTACTACAACACACTAATTGAAAGCATTTGCAGCACTTTCTAGTTGTGTTGTTTGATGGCAAGAGAAGAAAATTAGAACCTTACTATATAACACTCTACTTCAAGGTTTTTGTAGCAATCTCTCGTAGTGTCATTAAATGGCAAGAGAAGAGGGTTATTGCAACCCCAATACAACATTTGAATTGAAGGTCTTTAAAACAATATAGAAGTGTCACATGAAGGCAAGAGAAAGGGGTAGTTGTAACTAGAATACAACACTCTCATTGAAAGTCTTTGCAGCAGTCTAGTACTGTCGCCAAATGGAAAGAGAAGGGTAGTTGCAACCCTAATGCAGCACTCTAATCTAATGTCTTTGCAACCCAACTACAACACTCTAATTGAAGGTATTTGCAGCATTCTCGAATTGTGTTCTTTGATGGCAACAGAAGAGGGTAGTTAGAACCCTACTATAATACTCTAATTGAAGGTCTTTGTAGCAATATCTAGTTGTGTTCTTAGATGGCAAGAGAAGAGGGTAGTTGCAACCCTAGTACAACATTCTAATTGAAGGTTTTTAAAGCACTATAGAAGTGTCACTTGATGGAAAGAGAAAAGGGTAGTTGTAACCACAATGCAACACTCTCATTTAAAGTCATTGTTGCAGTCTAGTACTGTTGCAAAATGGAAAGAGAAAAGGGTAGTTGCAAACATAATGCGGCACTCTAATCTAATGTCTTTGCAACACTCTAGTATTGTTGTTAGATGGCAAAGGAAGACGGTAGTTGCACCCCTACTACAACACTTTAATTGAAGGTCTTTAAGGCACTCTCTTGTTTGTGTCGTTAGATGGCAAGAGAAGAGGGTAGTTCAACCCCAAAACAACATTCTAATTGAAGTTCTTTAAAACACTATAGAAGTGTCACAAGAAGGCAGGAGAAGGGGGTTGTTGTAACCAAAATATAACACTCTCATTGAAAAAAAAGGATAGTTGCAACCCTAATGCAGCACTGTAGTCTAATGTCTTTGCAACACTCCAGTATTGTTGTTAGATGGCAAGAGAAAAGTGTAGTTGCAACTCAAATACAAACACTCTAATTGAAGTTCTTTAAAGCACCCTCTTGTTGTGTCATTAGATAGCATGGGAAGAGGGTAAGTGCAACTCTACTGTAACAATCTCACTGAAGGTATGTGCAACACTCTCTAGTTGTCTCATTTGATAGCAGAGAAGAGGGTAGTTAGAACCCTACTATAGCACTCCAATTGAAGGTCTTTGTAGCAATCTCTAGTTGTGTCATTATATGGCAAGAGAAGTAGTTGCAACACCAATACAACATTCTAATTGAAGGTTTTTAAAACACTATAAAAGTGTCAAATGATGGCAGGAGAAGGGTAGTTGTAACCAGAATACAACACTCTCATTAAAAGTCTTTCTAACTGTTTAGTATTGTCGCTAAATGGAAAGAGAAGAGGGTAGTTGCAATCGTAATACAGCACTCTAGTCTGTCTGTGCAGCACTCTAGTATTGTTGTTAGATGGCAAGAGAAAATGGTAGTTGCAACCCAACTACAACACTCTAATTGAAGGTCTTTAAAGGACTGTCTTTAGATGGCAAGAGAAGAGGGTAGTTGCAACCCTACTACAACACTCGAATTGAAATTATTTGCAGCACTCTCTAATTGTGTAGTTTGATGGCAAGAGAAGATGGTTGTCAGAACCCTACTATAACACTCTAATTGAAGGTCCTCGGATGGCAAGAGAAGAGGGTAGTTGCAACCCCAATAAAACATTCTAATTGAAGGCCTTTAAAGCACAATAGAAGTGTCACATGATGGAAAGAGAAAAGGTAGTTGTAACCACAATACAACACTCTCATTGAAAGTTTTATGTAGCAATCTCGAGTTGTGTATTAGATTGCAAGAGAAGAGGGTAGTTGCAACCCCAATTCAACATTCTAATTGAAGGTCATTAAACACTATAGAAGTGTCACATGGTGGTGGGAGAAACCAGAATACAACACTCTCATTGAAAGTCTTTGTCACAGTCTAGTACAGTCGCCAAATGGAAAGAGAAGAGGGTAGTTGCAACCCTAATGCAACACAATAATCTAATGTGTTTGCAGCACTCTAGTATTGTTAGATGGCAAGAGAAAAGGGTAGTTGCAACCCTACTACAACACTATCTTATTGTGTGGTTAGATGGCAAGAGAAGAGGGTAGTTGCAACTCTACTACAACACTCTAATTGAAGGTATTTGCAGCTCTCTCTAATTGTGTCGTTTGATGGCAAGAGAAGAGGGTAGTTAGAATCCTACTATAACACTCTAATTGAAGGTTTTTGTAGCAATCTCTAGTTGTGTCATTAGATGGCAAGAGAAGAGGGAAGTTTCAACTCTACAACAACACTCTTATTGAAGGTATTTGTAGCACTCTCTAGTTGTGTCCTTTGATGGCAAGAGAAGTGTTGTTAGAACCCCATCATAACAATCTTTATTGAAGGTCTTTGTTGCAATCTCTAGTTGTGTCATTAGATTGCAAGAGAAGAAGGTAGTTGCAACCCCAATACAACATTCTAATTGAAGGTCTTTAAAGCACTATAGAAGTGTCACATGATGGAAAGAGAAAGAGGATAGTTGTAACTATAATGCAACACTCTCATTGAAAGTCTTTGCAGCAGTCTAGAACTATCACCAAATGGAAAGAGGGTAGTTGCAACCTTAATGCAATACTGTAACTAAAGATCTTTGTGACACTCTTATTTTTTCATTAACAGACAAAGATGATGGTAGTTACAACTCTAGTACAATACACTGATTGAAGGTCTTTGCAGCACTCTAGTTGAGTCATTAAATGAAAAGTGAATACGGTAGTTGCAATTCTAATGGTGCACTCTAATCTACGGTCTTTGCGGCACTCTAGTATTATTGTTAGATGGCAAGAGAAGAGGGTAGTTGCAACCCTAGTACAACATTCTAATTGAAGGTATTTAAAGAACTCTTTAGTTGTGTCGTTAGATGCCAAGAGAAGAGGGTAGTTGCAACCCTATCACAACACTCTAATTGAAGGTATTTGTTGCACTCTGTAGTTGTGTCGTTTGATAGCAAGAGAAGAACCCTACTATAACACTCTAATTGAAGGTCTTTGTACGTAGCAATCTCTAGTTGTGTCATTAGATGGCAAGAGAAGAGGGTAGTTGCAACCCAAACACAACATTCTAATTGAAGGTCTTTAAAAACACTATGGAAGTGTCACAATATAGCTGAAGAAGGGGGTAGTTGTAACCATAATACAACACTTTCAATGAAAGTCTTTGCAGCAGTCTAGTACTGTCTCCAAATGGAAAGAGAAGGGTAGTAGCAACCCTAATGCAGCACTCTAATCTAATGTCTTTGTAGAACTCTAGTATTGTTGTTAAATGGCAAGAGAAAAGGGTAGTTCCCACCCTACTACAACACTCTAATTGAAGGTCTTCAAAGCTTGTTGTGTCGATAGATGACAAGAGAAGAGGGAAGTTTCAACTCTACAACAACACTCTTATTGAAGGTATTTGCAGCACTCTTTAGTTGTGTCCTTTGATGGCAAGAGAAGTGTTGTTAGAACCCTATCATAACAATCTTATTGAAGGTCTTTGTTGCAATCTCTAGTTATGTCCTTAGGTGGCAAGAGAAGATGGTAGTTGCAACTCCAATAAAACATTCTAATTGAAGGTCTTTACAGCACTATAGAAGTGTCACATGATGGAAAAAGAAAGAGGGTAGTTGTAACTATAATGCAACACTCTCATTGAAAGTCTTTCCAGCAGTCTAGTACTATTGCCAAATGGAAAGAGAAGAGGGTAGTTGGAACCCTAATGCAACACTCGAAATGAAGGTCTTTGCAGCACTCTAATTTTTTCATTAAATAACAAAAGATGATGGTAGTTACAACTCTAGTACAATACACTGATTGAAGGTCTTTGCAGCACTCTAGTTGAGTCATTAAATGAAAAGTGAATACGGTAGTTGCAATTCTAATGGTGCACTCTAATCTATGGTCTTTGCGGCACTCTAGTATTATTGTTAGATGGCAAGAGAAGAGGGTAGTTGCAACCCTAGTACAACATTCTAATTGAAGGTATTTAAAGAACTCTTTAGTTGTGTCGTTAGATGCCAAGAGAAGAGGGCAGTTGCAACCCCAGTACAACAAAGTAATTGAAGGTATTTGTAGCACTCTATAGTTGTGTCGCTTGATGGCAAGAGAAGAGGGTAGTTAGAATCTAATTGAAGGTCTTTGTAGCAATCTCTTGTTGTGTCATTAGATGGCAAGATAAGAGGGTAGTTGCAACCCCAATACAACATTCTAATTGAAGGTCATTAAAGCACAATAGATGTGTCACACGATGGAAAGAGAAGGGGGTAGTTGCAACGACAATACAATACTCTCATTGAAAGTCTTTGCAGCAGTCTAGTACTGTCGTCAAATGAAAAGAGAAGGGGTAGTTGCAACCCTAATGCAGCACTCTAACTGAAGGTCCTTGCAGCACTCTAATTTTTTATTAAATGACACAAGTTGATGGTAGTTACAACTCTAATACAACACTCCGATTGAAGGTCTTTGCAGCACTCTAGTTGAGTCATTAAATGAAAAGTGAATACGGTAGTTGCAATTCTAATGGTGCACTCTAATCTATGGTCTTTGCGGCACTCTAGTATTATTGTTAGATGGCAAGAGAAGAGGGTGCTTGCAAGCCGACTACAACATTCTAATTGAAGGTATTTAAAGAAGTCTCTTGTTGTGTTGTTAGATGGCAAGAGAAGAGGGTAGTTGCAACCCTACTACAACACTCTAATTGAAGGTATTTGCAGCACTCTCTAATTGTGTCATTGGATGGCAAGAGAAGTAGTTGCAACCTCAATACCACATTCTAATTGAAGGTCTTTAAAGTACTATAGAAGTGTCACGCGATGGAAAGTGAAGGGGGTAGTTGTAACAACAATAAAAAACTCTCATTGAAAGTCTTTGCAGTAGTCTAGTACTGTCGCCAAATGGAATCTGAAAAGGGTTGTTGCTACCCTAATGCAGCACTCTAACTGAAGGTCATTGCAACACTCTAATTTTTTCATTAAATGACAAAAGATGATGGTAATCACAACTCTAATACAACACTCTAATTGAAGGTCTTTACAACACTCTAGTTGAGACATAAATGAAAAGAGAATATGGTAGTTGCAACCCTAATGGAGCACTCTAATCTATGGTCTTTGCAGAACTCTAGTATTGTTGTTAGATGGTAAGCGAAGATAGTAGTTGCAACCCTACTACAACACTCTAATTGAAGGTCTTTAAAACACTCTTTTGTTGTGTCGTTAGATGCCAAGAGAAGAGGGTAGTTGCTACCCTATTACAACACTCTAATTGAAGGTATTTGCAGCACTCTGCAGTTGTGTCGTGTGATGGCAAGAGAAGAGCGTAATTAGAAGCCTACTATAACACTCTAATTGAAGATATTTGTAGCAATCTCTAGTTGTGTTATTAGATGGCAAGAGAAGAGGGTAGTTGTAACCTCAATACAACATTCTAATTGAAGGTCTTTAAAACTCTATATAAGTGTCACATGATGGCAGGCGAAGGGGGTAGTTGTAACCAGAATACAACACTCTCTTTGAAAGTCTTTGCAGCAGTCTAGTACGGTCGCCAAATAGAAAGAGAAGAGGGTAGTTGTAACCCTAAGGCTGCACTCTAATCTAATGTCTTTGCAGCGCTCTCGTCTTGTTGTTAGATAGAAGAGAAAAGGGTAGTTGCAACCCAATAATAACACTCTAATTGAAGGTCTTAAAAGAACTCTCTTGTTGTGTGGTTAGATGGCAAGAGAAGGGGGTAGTTGCCAACCTACTACAACACTCTAATTGAAGGTATTTGTAGCACTCTCTAATTGTGTCGTTTGATGGCAAGATTAGAGGGTAGTTAGAACCCTAGTATAACACTCTAATTGAAGGTCTTTGTAGCAATCTCCAGTTGTGTTATTAGACGGCAAGAGAAGATGGTAGTTGCAATCCCAACAAAACATTCTAATGTAAGGTCTTTAAACCACTATAAAAGTGTCACATGATGGCAGGAGAAGGGGGTAGTTGTAATCAGAATACAACACTCTCATTGAAAGTCTTTGCAGCAGTCTAGTACTGTCGCCAAATGGAAAGAGAAGAGGGTAGTTGCAACCCTAATGCAACACTCTAATCTATGGTCTTTGCAGTACTCTAGTATTGTTGTTAGATGGCAAGGGAAAGGTAGCTGCAACCCTACTACAACAGTCTCATTGAAGGTCTTCGCAGCACTCTCTAGTTGTGTCATTAGATGGTAAGAGAAGAGGGAAGTTGCAACTCCAATACAACATTCTAAATGAAGGACTTTGCAAAACTCAAGTAGTGTCACTAGATGACAAGAGAAGAGGTTAGTTGCAACCCTATTACAACACTTTAATTGAAGGTCTTTGCAGCACTCTAATTTTGTCATTGATGGCAAGGAAAGATGGTACTTGCAACCCCAATGCAACATTCTAAGTGAAGGCCTTTAGAACACTCTAGGATTGTTGTTAGATGGCAAGAGAAGTGGGTAGTTGCCACCCTAATACAACCTTCTAATTGTAGATCCTTGCAGCATTGTAGTAGTGTCGCCAGATTACAAGAGAAGCGGGTAATGCAACCCTAAGACAACACTCTAATTGATGGTCTTTGCATCACTCTAATTTTGTCGTTAATAGCCGGAGAAGATGGTAGTTGCAACCCTAATGCAACACTATAATTGACGGTCTTTGCAACATTCTCTTGTTGTGTCGTTAGATGGTTACAGAAGAGGATAGTTGCAACCCTACTACAACACTCTAGCACTCCTGTTGTGTCTTTAAATGGCAAGAGAAGAGGGTACTTTCGAACCCAATACAATATTCTAATTGAAGGACTTTGTAGAACTATACTAGTGACACACGAAGGCAAGAGAAGAGGGTAGTTGCAACCCAAATACAACACTCTAACTGAAGGTCTTCGCAACAGTCTAGTACTGTCGCCAAATGGCAAGAGAAGAGGGCAGTTGCAACCCTAAGACAACTCAGTTTGAAGGTCTTTGCAGCACTCTCGTTGTGTCATTAGATGGAATATGAAGAGGGTAGTTGCAACCCTACTACAACACTATAATTGAAAGTCTTTGCAGCACTCTCTTGTTGTGTCGATAGAAGGTACGAGAAGAGGGTAGTTGCAACCCTACTATAACACTCTAACTGAAGATCCTTGTAGCACTCGTGTTGTGTCTTTAGATGGTAAGAGAAGAGGGTAGTTGCAACCCAAATACAACACTCTAATTGAAGGTCCTCGCAACACTCTCTAGTTGTGTCGTTAGATGACAAGAGAAGTGGGTAGTTGCAACTCTACTACAACACTCTAATTGAAGGTCTCTGTATCACTCTAATTTTGTCATTAATGGCAAAAGAAGATGGTAGTTGCAAACCTAATGCAACACTCTAATTGAAGGTCTTTGCACTACTCTTACTTTGTCGTTAATGGCAAGTGAAGATGGTAGTTGCAACCCTAATGCAGCACTCGAATTGAAGGTCTTTGCAGTACTCTAGTATTGTTGTTAGATGACAAGAGCAGAGGGTAGTTGGAACACTACAACAACACTTTAATTAAAGGTCTTTGGAGCAATCTCTTTTGTGTCGTTAGAAGGTAAGAGAAGAGGGTAGTTGCAACCCTACTACAACACTCTAATTGAAGATTTTTGTAGCACTCGTGTTGTGTCTATGGATAGTAAGAGAAGAGGGTAGTTGCAACCCTAATACAATCCTCTAATTGAAGGTCCTCGCAGCACTCTCTAGTTGTGTCGTTAGATGACAAGAGAAGTGAGTAGTTGCAACCCTACTACAACACTCTAATTGAAGGTCTTTGTATCACTCTAATTTTGTCGTTATTGGCAAGAGAAGATGGTAGTTGCAACCCTAATGCAACACTCTAATTGAAGGTCTTTGCAGTACTCTAGTATTGTTGTTAGATGACAAGAGAAGATGGTAGTTGGAACCCTACCACAACACTATAATTGAAGGTCTTTCCAACACTCTCTTGTTGTGTTGTTAAATGGTAAGAGAAGAGGGTAGTTGCAACCCTACTACACTCTATTTGAAGATCTTTGTAGCACTCGTGTTGTGTCTTTAGATGGCAAGAGAAAAGGGTAGTTGCAACTCTAATACAACACTCTAATTGAAGGTCCTCGCTACACTCTCTAATTGTGTCGTTAGATGGCAAGAGAAGTGAGTAGTTGCAACCCTACTACAACACTCTATAGTAGTGTAACATGATGGCAGGGGAAGAGGGTACTTGTAACCACAATACAACACTCTCATTGAAGGTCTTTGCAGCAGTCTAGTACTGTCGCTAAATGGAAAGAGAAGAGGGTAGTTGCAACCCTAACACAACACTCTAATTGAAGGGCTTTGCAGCACCCTAGTAGTATCACCAGACGACAAAAGTAGAGGGTATTTACAGTCCTAATAATAGACTTTAATTGAAGGTCTTTGCAGCACTCTAGTTGAGTCGTTAAATGGCGGAAAAAGAGAGAAGTTGCAAACCTAATGCAACACTCTAATCAAAGGTCTTTGCTTCTCTCACTTGTTGTGTCATTAGATGGCATGAGAAGAAGGTAGTTACAACCCCAATACAACATTCTAATTGAAGGTCTTTACAGCACTATATGAGTGTCATACAATGGCAAAAGAAGTGGAAAGTTGCAATCCCAATACAACATTCTAATTGGAGGATTTTGCAACACTCTAGTAGTGTTCCTCGATGGCAAGAGAAGAGGATAGTTGCAATCCTAAAACAACACTCTAATGGAAGGTCTTTGCAGCACTCTAGTTGTATCACCAGATGGAAAAAATGGTGGGTAGTTACAACCCTAATACAACACTCTGATTGAAGGTCTTTCAGCACTCTAATTGAGTTGTTAAATGGCAAGAGAAGATGGTAGTTGCAACCACAATTTTGCACTATAATCGAAGGTTTTTGCAGCATTCTTGTATTGTTGTTACATGGCAAGTGAATAGGGTAGTTGCAACCCAACTACAACACTCTAATTAAAGGTCTTTGCAACATTCTCTAGTTGTGTCGGCAAGAGAAGATGGTAGTTGAAACCCTACTACAACACTCTCATTTGTGATCTTTGCAGCACTCTAGTATTATTGTTCGATGGCAAGAGAAGAGGGTAGTTGCAACCCTATTACAACAATCTCATTGAGGTTTTTGCAACACTCTAGTATTGTTGTTAGATGGCAAGATAAAATGATAGTTGCAACCCCACTACAACACTCTAATTGAAGGTCTTTTTAGCACTCTCTTGCTGTGTCATGAGATGGCATGAGAAGAGGGTAGTTGCAACCCTAATAGAACATTCTAATTGAAGGTCTTTGCAGCAATATATGAGTTTTGCATGATGGCAAGAGAAGAGGGTAGTTGCAACCCTAAGACAACACTCTGTTTAAAGCTCTTTGTAGCTCTCTAGTAATATTGCCAGACGAAAAAAGTAAAGGGTAGTTACAAACAAAATACAACACTCTGTTTGAAGGTCTTTACAACACTCTAGTTGAGTCGTTAAATGGTAAGAGAAGATGATAGTTGCAACTCTAATACAACACTCTAATCGAAAGTCTTTGCAGCTCTCTTGTAGTGTTGTTAGATGGAAAGAGAAAATGGTAGTTGCAACCCTATTACAACACTCTAATTGAAGAGTGTTGGGGGTCCACCTCTTGAATCATTGCTCAATATTCCAATTTTAGCAAACAGGTTTTACTTAAAGTATTCGCAGTCTGGACCGAAATTAAGAAAATTTAAATTGAGATCATTGAAGGAATATTGTGTGGTACGTAATGAAATATGTATATATCACTACTGCAGGAATGGGATCTACTAACTGCTATTT
This sequence comes from Carex parvula, assembly GCA_025461045.1. NCBI lineage: Eukaryota > Viridiplantae > Streptophyta > Magnoliopsida > Poales > Cyperaceae > Carex > Carex parvula. The sequence continues at coordinate 499,928 of JAJGRW010000891.1, read as the reverse complement.
TTTAACAGTTTAAACCGATCTTAGTTAATAATTCGAAATATTATATTATCGGTTATGCCCTCAGGAACCAATAGGAGACATTGTGTAACGATAAAAATTACTTACATTATTATAGTTGTATGTATTGTTATGCTAACATATAAATATTGTGTTCATCTTCTCGTATCGGTTCATATATTAGTATCGGTAAAAACAAGACCAACTTTTTCTATTGGTTGTGTTTTTAACAGTTTGAAATAAAAACTTAACACTACTAAAAAACGGCAGTACGTATTTTATCAGGTAAAAACTGGAACTGCTAACGGATTCCCTACCGCTAGGGACCAACACGATAGAAGATCTTACATGTCTTCTATCGGCGCTATTGCCGATAGAATTTTCTTTTCTTCTACCGCCCATATGTTATGTACCAATAGAGGAAGCTTTTTTCTTAAACAAAATTTAATTAATATAATTGACTAGGTACCCCAATTTTGCTGGCGATAATAACCAAAACATGTGGTACTCCATCCAAGTAACATAAATATAAAAACATACAAACAACAAAGAATATGTAAAATATAATCATAAACTTAAGTATGACACATCAATTAAGAAAGAATATAATTACTTGAATATTCCTCTTACAAGAGAGATTCACCGTGAAAATCATACAAGAAAAGTAGTTACAAAAGGACACCGTTAAAATCACTCATTGGCAGGTTCCAAAATGGGGTTGCTTTGCCTAAACAGAAGTAGATTAAACATCATAAAAGGTGTATACACGCTCGCCCCTCCTACAATGTGGTATTCTGCAAGATTCAATTTGTCAGTAGCATGAGTGAAAGAGATGTTACTAACATAATTAATTAATTGATGTTACTAACATAGTCAAGTGTGCTTATAAACTGGAGGTATAAAAATGAAACTTTACATGAAAGGTTATAGTACCAGAGGTGCCCTTCATGTCTAGTCGAGCGAGTAAATAACTCCTGACCCTATCATCTACAGGAGGGTCCTCCCTAAATACAGTCTCCCCTAGTGTGCATTTATGTAAATAACTAAATAAGCAAGTGTGCACTGATGTAATACCCAAGGGTATATTAAGCAATAGTTAATTTTGAATTATAAACTAAAGGTACTAAAATGAAACATTATAAGTGAGGTTATATCAGCCTCCAATTCATCTACAGGGGGGTCCTCCATTAACATATTAAAAGAACTTGCTAGTTATTTAATATTGGATAGATCATCAACTCATGATTGATTTCTCTCCTCTCCATCTGATAGTACTACTACAAAAAAAGAGATTATACACGGACAATAAAGGAGGAGCTACACAGATTTCCTACCGTGTTTAAATCGAGGGTGTACGATTAGTTCAATAACTACACACGGACTTTTGCCCGTGTGCAATTTTACAGATTCTACACGTATAACTTCACAAACAGCCGTGTACAAAGACCAGAATGTGTCGCTCTCCATTTTATCGAGCTACACGGATATTACCTAAAAAACCGTGTACGATTCTTTTTGTACACGGACTTTTAACTAAAAAACCGTGTAGCTTGACTCTTTCTACACGGACATTTAGTTAAATGTCCGTGTAGCTCTCCTCTTTCTACACGGACATTTAGTTAAATGTCCGTGTAGCTCTTTTTTTTTCTACACGGACTTTAGTTAAATGTCTGTGTAGAAAGAACATTTTTTTTTTTTTTTGTATTTTTTTTTTTCGGCTAGCCTCCAGTTTTGCTAGCCAGTTTTGTTACAGAACTATTCCAGATTTTCCAGATTTTCCAGATTTTCTAGATTTCATATAACAAGAAATCCATATTTTCCAGATTAGCAATAAATCCATATTTTCCAGATTAGCAAGAAATTCATGTTTTTCAGATTAGCCAGAAATCCATATGCAATAAATTATACAATATTCATATACACCAAATTATACAAAATTATGGAAATCCATGTTGAGCATTGCAAAATTCCGTTACAAACCACCTTGCCCACACACACCTGATATCGTCGATCTGCTCCTTGGTGTAATGCGGTTCCTTTGGCACATTCTACAATTACAATTTGGTATTAGTTAGTAACAAGAAAAGGTAGATGAAATACAGTTGCAAAAATGCATAAAAGATACATAAAAGACCCTAAAAATGCTAAAATTATAAAGAAAGGTCCAAAAGTCCAGATCCGACGGTTGGATCGCGAATCTGAGCCGAAAAATGGGCGAAATTTTAGGCTTTGGGTTGTGGAGTTCCTGTCAAAATTTCAGGCCGATCCGACGGACGGATCAAAAGTTACACCCCTTTTTCTGAAACATGCGCAGGCCCATATTGCATCACCTTACAAAATTGAGTGAATGTTTATAGCAATTTTATAATTTGATATAATTGAAAAAAAATTCAAACCAATTAAATTATTATTGCTTACTTGTTGACATAAGGGAAGATATCTTTGCACTTGTTAGCTGGGATATTTTCTTCGGGCTTACAAGAATCAACAATTATGCTCGTATTTAGGTAAGGCACAATGATTATCAGACACCAGTGCTTGCTGTGGGAGGATAAAAACTTCAAAGATGACAGATTCCAGCTGCTAGCCTTTAATTTGCGAAAATCAGATCTCAGTTCAAAACAGAGAGAGGGCGTATTAATTACTTGATCAAAACGGCGCTGGAAGGAGAAGTCTCTGGAAGAGAAGGGGCCCTTTTATATTGGATAAAACCCTACACGGCTTTTCTACACGGATTTATACTTAACAATCCGTGTAGCTCTGTCACAATTTATACACGGTTATTTATTAAAAAAGCCGTGTAGCATTACCCTTTATACACGGATATTTGATAAGAAAACCGTGTAGCTCTCTAACTATTCTACACGGACATGTAACTAAAAACCGTGTAGCTCTCTTAATATTTGTACACGGTTATTTAATCAAATATCCGTGTAGCAATTCATACACGGATTTTTGTATAATATCCGTGTAACTCTCTCAATCTTTTCCACACGGTTTCTTTCCACACGGATTTTTGATCCCTAATAAACCGTGTAGCTCTCTCAAACAATTATACACTGATTTATAACTAAGTGTCCGTGTATAATTCCCCAATATTTTTTAGCCTTTCACAATTTCATATTTTACACACGGTTTTTATATAAAATTAGAAAAACCGTGTACAATGTGCAGTGTAGAATTAGCTTTTTTGTAGTAGTAGTGGTAATCAAGATTTATAGCTCATCATAGTTCCGGTTGCCATTGTATTAAATCTCAACAGAAAATCAAGGTTGCACACGGGGGAATGAAGATGAGGGATAGCTCAACCTACTACCGTCAGAGGGAAAAAAGGGGAATGAATACACGAGGGATCGAGGGGGCTGGACTAATGTAAAGTGTGATATACTTAATAAATCATGAAGTGTTTGCAACTAAAAACACAAGAAATCCAGAATCCATAAATCCAAAATAAAATAGCAAATGAATTTAAATCTTACAGTTCTGAATTGAAGACATCTTTATGCGGAAGCATAAATATTGATCATCAACGGTTTTTCTCAGACGTGATGATGGAGACCTTAGGCATTTTTCTTTTACTTCTCTTATTAATTTTTATGGACAAAGTTTTTCGTATGGGATATGTCCAAATAAGAGAAGAGGTCTTTAAATAACTCTGAGGCAACCTTTGGGACCAGTGTATTTAATAAATAGCAATCTGAATTTTTCCATCAAAAATTACTCGTGCCTTTTCATTAGTCGTGTCCTTTCGTTAGTCGTGCCCTTTCATTAGTGCCCTTTCATTAATTTCTGTAAATGAAATTGGTGCACAACAATAACATAGGCCACATAATAAATAAAACTAACATTCTCCCACTTGGCCGTAATGTTATAACATAATAAAGTACACATGCAAAAGTTGGCCAATATAATTTTCATTAACGTAAACCTGTTCAGTTAGAAATACCAAACCAAACTAATGTAATCAGAATAACAAATGTCGTTATTTGATCCCCATTAATTATAGCATTGGTACTCAACAACCTACATGCTTAACCCCGACAGGTAACTCAACAAGATCCCAAACTTCATTAATTTCCATTGATTTCATCTCGTCATTAATTCATGGCTTCTAGCCATTGAGATGATTTATCGCTCATAATTGCTTGCTTGAATGAGTTAGGATCTTCTCCATGACCTATATCACATCCTTCCTCAGTAAGGTATACGATATAATCATCAGGTATGGCATATCTTCTCTCTCTTTGTGATCTACATAAGGGTTCTTGTGGCAGACTAGGAGTTTCATCAACATTAGGAATATCATGAACATGAGTTTCTTCATTAGTCTCTTGCACATGAGGTATAGAATTTGTAACCTCTCGAATTATCGGAATTGGAACATAAATCCGATTTTCCGCGAGGTTTACAGTTCTATTTACATTACTCCCACTGATGTTGCCATTCTCAAAAAATACAGAATGTCTAGTCTCAACTATTCTAGTGGTATGTGACGGGCAATAAAATCTGAAACCTTTGGATCTCTCTGGATAACCAATAAAATAACAACTAACAGTTCTGGAATCAAGTTTCTTTAGTTGCGGATTATAGACCTTTGCTTCTGCTAGACAGCCCCACACTCGCAAGTATCCTAACTGTGATTTTCTGCCAGTCCACAATTCGTAAGGTGTTTTTGGAACAGATTTACTAGGAACCCGATTTAGAATATGCGTGGCTATTTTTAAAGCTTCTGCCCACAAAAAATCCGGCAATGTGGTATTGCAAATCATACTTCGTACCATATCCATTAGTGTACGGTTACGTCTTTCAGCAACTACATTCTGTCGAGGATCTCCCGGCATTGAGTACTGATGAACAATACCATTTTCTTGCATAAATAAAGCAAATGAGCCTGGACTTTGACCAAGGTCGGTATGTCTTCCATAATACTCACCTCCTCTATCTGATTGCACTACTTTAATTTTAAGGTTATGTTGATTTTCAACTTCAACCTTAAAATTTTTGAATTTATCTAGTGCTTCAGATTTTTCATTAATCAGATACACATAACCATAACGAGAATAATCGTCAATGAAAGTAATAAATGATTTATGCCCGTTAATACCCGGAGTAGGAAAAGGACCACATATATCAGTATGAATAATTTCTAATAGTCCCCCACTTCGAGTGGCTCCTTTCTTATTTCCCTTGACAAATTTTCTTTTAACACATTCTACGCAGTTGTCGAAATCAGAAAAATCTAATGCCGGGAGAATTTCATTTCTAATGAGATGTTGCATTCTATCTCTTGAAATATGACCCAACCTGCGATGCCATAATTTGGAAGAATTTCCAACATCACGATTTCTCTTGACTCCACGTTTATGATTAACACTAGTAATATTCATAGATAACAGAGATTCACAAAAGGAAGAATCCAAATATAATTTATATAGATTATCACATAATAATCCAGAACCAACAAACTTAGAGTTATGATATAGTTTCAACTCATTATTTCCAAACTGAAACATAAAACCACACGCATCAAGTCTAGAAACAGAAATTAAATTCCTAATCACACTAGGAATATAAACTACATCATGTAAATCAAGAAAAACCACTCTTCAAAACCAAACGAAGAGTTCTAACAGCCTCGACTTGAGCCTCTAGTCCGTTAGCAACCTTAAGTTTTCTTTCTCCCCTTTGAAGCATCCTCACGGAATGGAATCCCTGCAATGAGTTCGTAATGTGCACAGAGGCACCAGTGTCAACCCACCACGTATTTAAGGGAACATCAACTAAAAAGGTTTCACAAATCATGAAATTTAAATCATTATCCTTTTTAGCGAGCCAATCTTTAAACTTCACACAATCCTTCCTCATGTGTCCACGCTTCTTACAGTGATGACACTTAGGAGCATGCACGGGTTTTGTACCAGATATACTTGCTTTGTTAATACCAGTAGCTGCATTCACTTTGTGTTTACCTTAGCCATTGTTATTTTTCAGTTTTGGACTTTGAACAGCAATATGTGCATAGTCAGGTTTCTCAGCCTTAATCCTTTCTTCTTCTTCAACACACATGGCAATTAGTTCGCTCATTTTCCACTTGTCTTTCTGCGTATTATAATTGATCTTGAAAGGACCAAATTGTGCAGGAAGAGAAGTCATAATGAAATGAACTAAAAAGCCTTCAGAAATTGCCATATCCATGCCGTTTAACTTAATTTGCGGCCATATCATTCATCATCATGATATGTTCACGTACACCGCTTGTCTCGTTATACTTGGTAGTGAGCATTTTCATTATGAGAGTACTTGCATTAGCCTTAGAAGTACTTTTAAACTGCTCTTCAACAGAAGCCAAATACTGTTTAGCAGTGAAAATATTATTTGCATCATCCTTCTCAGGAATACCTCCTCTTATAGCAGTTGTAATAGTACTTTTCATAATCATGAGAGACATGCGGTTTGACCGCTCCCATTTTGTAAAATTATTCTTTTCATCATCAGTACTAGTCTCTATAATAGTAGGTTTGTCAATATCCAGACACTAGGACAAATCTCAATTTGCTCTTTCCAAGTGGAAAAATTAGTTCCGTTCAATGGTACTATTTCAGAGATTTGAGCATGAACATTATTCAATGCTGCATTAGATTCAGAAAAAATGAAATGCTTACTAGTATCAACCATAAATCCACAAATAGCAAAATAACATTAAATCAACTGTATATAGAGGGACTAATAGTAATTATACTGAAATAAAATAATAAAACGCCAAAGTATATTTCAGTTCTATCATCACAGTTGTTGCATAAAATTCAATTTATATCACCGTTGGGCAGAAACAAATTGAATTGTTAAAATAAATAAATTCACTTAATAAATCATAATGTTAATTAAAGTTGGTAAAATTAACTTTCATAATTTATTAAATGTAAAAGCTTAATTTCATGAAAATTAATTTGTATCACCATTGGGCAGAAACAAATTAAATTATTAAAACAAATAAATTCATTTAATAAATCATAATGGCAATTAAAGTTGGTAAAATTACCGTTCATAATTTATTAAATGTGAAAACATAATTGTGACTTAAATAAAAAAAAATTCATTTTAATAAAGTGGCAGTTACAATTTAAAGTTGATAAAAATTAATAACAACCAATTATTAAAAAATAACGTTATATGGTTTAAATTATTTATTTGAAAAAATATATAATAAACTTCCGTTGGGCCGATTATTATATATGAATTCATATAAAACCATAGAGAATACTAACAGATTACAATTAGTGCAACATATATATATATATATATTGTCTTTTGATTAAGGATCTCCAACATATTGCATCTCCAATAAAATACATTTGATCAATATATATGTGCATACATATTAGAGAATAAAGATTTTTCTTTAAAATTTTCGTCAAAAAATTATAAGAAAATATTTATACATAAAATTAATTGAATCTGTATATTTTTTATACGAACCATTGAAAATTAATTTCGTAAAAAAAAAAAAAATTATTGCATCTTATATGAATTTACGATGGCTCTAATATCAAATGATAGACTTAATCAATCATGAAGTGTTTTGCAATTAAAAACACAAGAAATCTAGAATCCGTAAATCCAAAATAAAATAGCAAATGAATTTAAATCTTACAGTTTTGAATTGAAGACATCTTTAGGCGGAAGCGTAAATACTGATCATCAACGGTTTTCCTCAGACGTGATGATGGAGATCTTAGGCATTTTTCTTTTACTTCTCTTATTAATTTTTGTGGACGAAGTTTTTTAGTATGGAATATGTCCAAATAAAATAAGAGGTCTTTAAATAACTCTGAGGCAACCTTTGGGACCAGTATATTTAATAAATAGCAATCTGAATTTTTTCATCAAAAATTACTCGTGTCTTTTCATTAGTCGTGTTCTTTCGTTAGTCGTGCCCTTTCATTAGTGCCCTTTCATAAGTGCCCTTTCATTAATTTCTGTAAATGAAGTTGGTGCACAACAATAACATATGCCACATAATAAATAAAACTAACAAAGTGTGGAGGTGGTTGAGGGGCGATGTCTTCAAGAAATTAATTATGAACAGGGATTGGTCGAGAGGTGCGTACAAAACAGTGTTTGGAAACTGAGTAAAAATATACGTTTTAAAAGTTGGTTAAGAGGTGCGTACACACTTTTTTATTAACAGGGATTGGTCGAGAGGTGCGTACACATTTTTTTATTAAGAATCCGTGTATGAATGTTGGGACCATCTGTACAAAGTTGTCATTTAAATGACCGTATGTCTATGGTTGAGCTCATTTCCGCACGAGTAACTACTCTCTGTAACATTTCTTAATTAGAATTTTTTCGTATCTATGTATGATATGTCGTGTATGGTTAACATTTTTTTTCAGTAATGGTCTCTTAAATTCTGATCCGAAGATCCAAATCAAAACTTAAATTCTTATTTTGGAGTTGCTTGTCCTGGTCATAGACTAGTCATAGTCCGAGCTGATTGGTGCACCACGGACACTTCCCTTGGTTCTCTATTTATCTACGTACTATCCCCTTTCTCTGAACCTCGGACACTTCCCTTATTTCGCTGTCTTTGGTAGTTCACACTTCCCACGCTCTCTGCTCCCTATTCTGCTTCATTTCTCTCATATAACCCAAATGGCTCATACTCTCTTACCTTTCGACGCTTCTTTCTCATCCCATTTCCTCTCCATCCAACAATTATTAATCTCCAAACCTCATCTCGCTCAATTCCGTTCCACCTCCACCCTCCACCGTCGATTCTCCTGCCTCGCCACGTCCGCTCAATCAACATCCGTCAGCCAATTCGACATAAAACAATACATGATTGAGAAAGCTGCTATGGTTAACCAGGCCCTTGACTCTGCCATCCCAAACAAAGCCTTTCCCCAGAGTAACCGCCTACATGATGCTATGCATTATTCCCTAATGGCTGGAGGCAAACGGGTCCGACCAATATTATGCCTTGCTGCATGCAAAATAGCTGGAGGCCTTGAGGCATGGGCACTACCGGCCGCCTTGGCCACAGAGATGATCCACACCATGTCGTTGATACACGACGATCTGCCATGCATGGACAATGATGACCTTCGGCGTGGCAAGCTGACTTGCCACAAAGCCTTTGATGAACCAACAGCTGTTCTTGCCGGTGATGCCTTGCTGGCACTGGCATTTGAAACAGCTTCTAACTTGTCATCGTATCCTACTGAAGTGTCACCTGACCGTATTGCCCGTGCAGTTGGTGAGTTGGCCCGGTGCATTGGTACTGAGGGTTTGGCAGAGGGCCAAGTGGTGGATCTCGAATGCACTTGTGTCAGTGAACAAGTACCATTAGATAAACTTGAGTACATCCATTTGCACAAGACGGCTGCTTTGCTGGAGGCAGCCACTGTTACCGGAGCAATTATTGGAGGTGGGTCCGATGAACAAATTGACCAGTTGAGGGGGTATGCTAGAAGTATTGGGTTGCTTTTTCAGGTAGTGGATGACATACTGGATCTGACCAAGTCGTCAGAGGAATTAGGCAAGACAGCAGGGAAGGATTTGGCTAGTGATAAAACAACATACCCGAAGCTTATCGGGTTGGATAAATCGCGAGAATTTGTCGAGGAGTTGTTGGGGCAGGCTAAGGAGCAGCTGAATGGCTTTGACCCGGAATCGGCTGCTCCTTTGGTTAACTTGGCAAATTACATTGCTTACCGGCAGAAATAGAGTTCATGGTTGAGTGTAATAGTTGCGGTTTATTGTAGTGTTGATTTTATTTCTGGTTTTTGTGTCACTAAGATAATAAGATCAGTTTCCTGATTCCGGAATTACATTATCACTTTCTTATTTTGCAATGAACTTTATTTTTGTATGGTCACTGTCCTGTGCCGAGCTAGTTGTCACATGCATAGAAGGCAAAATCGGCCGTTCCGGATCAGGATCGGACGGTACCGATCCGATTTTAGGCCAATTTACGCGGTTATTGAAGATTTCGTCAAATTTTGGTAGTTCCGGCATCATTCCGGTCAAATTTCGGCCGTTCCGGTCAAATTTCAGACAAATTCCGTCTGTTTCGGACCAAAATAGACCGATTCCACCGAAACGGACGAAACACTAATTGACCAAACTCAAAAAAAAAAATTTTTTTTTGCGGTCTCTGTGATTCGAAATCGCGCCCTTCAGGGTGGGGACTCAACACAACTCCACCACACCACACAATCTTTCTTGTTTAAAACTATAACTCATTTTTATATATCAATTTCAACTCATTTCTATATATCCATTTCAAGTCATTTCTATATATCCATTTAGTTGTAATGCTTGTATTATATTGTATTAGTAGATTATTTGATTGTAATAATTTTTCTTAATTTTTTTATCAATTTTTTTCTATTTTTTTAGTGTAAAACAAGCTTTTTGCCAAAAAAGTCCGATTTTCCGATCCGATTCGGCCGATCCCGACAGATTTTTCCGATCCGGATCGGGATCGCTCAGTGCCGATCCCGATCCCGATACCGATTTTTCCATCTATGGTCACATGTACAAGTACGTGTAACTGCCATCACGATACAGAAATGATGGCATAGGAAAGGAAACTGAATGGACTGATCTTATTTGGTTTGATGTTTATAGAAGGTTAAGATCGGTAGAGATTTCTATGTTAACCTCTTATAACCATCCAAAGCCCACATTTTGTTACTTTCAAAATTAAGGTACAAGGAACGAAACGAACCAAACAAGTATATCTATGCTTAACCTCTTTTCTTAACTCATGCTAACCTAACCCGCAATCATTTCGTTTGTAACGGTGCAATGGTGATTCAATATGAAAATAACTCATCCAATTCATGACAGCATTGCAACACCCGATAATTGTAATAAATTTTTTTAAATATGTTTTGGACATTTTTGTAATATTAGAAAACTTAAAGATTCAAATACAGAAATTCAAACTTGATTGCAAAAAAAAAAAAAACAATGCCCACGTGGCACTAAGGCCACGTGGCCTATGCATGTTGTTGACCCTTTTTTACCACTGTTAAACAATCTTTAAAAGAGGTTACTCTTTCAAATCTCAATTTACCGGATATGGATGAAAAAAAAACGAAAATCGAAGAAGAAAAGGAAATCGAGAGAGAAAATGGAAAGAGAAAAAGAAAAATACTTGTGATAAAGATTTCCATTTTTTATTTAATATTCGACTGTATGTCCAATTTGGATTTTCTGAATTGATAGCTAATCAGACTTCTCTATAATTTGAATTTTCGATTTGTATTATTAAATTGGATGTTTGAGTTGGGTATTGGATAATAAGGGCATATTTAACGTGATAGCGGGTATGAGTATCAAATTTGATTTGTGAAATGATATGATTATGTGTTCTAATAATTAGGAAATGGTTTGTGGCAGACATTCCAAATGAATGAATATTATGTATGTGTGGAATAATCTAGTCTGTTTGAATGAGTTTTTAAATAAGCCAATATGTATGTATGTGGCAGACATTACCGAGCTTTGTAGACAATTGGAAATGATACACGGTTCTTAAAAACAAACCGTGTACAAAGAGTCACATACACAGTTTGTAAACAACCATGTATGGTTTAACAAAATCAGACAACGGATCCCTTGTAGAAACCGTGTATATAATCCTAGTTATTATACACGGTTACTATGACCGTGTATAAATCACCAGTTTCAGCTCTCTTTTTTATATATCTAACATGGTTCACTTGTAGGTGTATGTTAGTGCTATACAGTCACTGTTCCACAACCGTGTACAATGTATCTACCTTTTCATACACAATGTGTGCGGACACAGGCTCAGAACCATGTGTCATTAGCTTTTCTGTCCGTATATAGTGGTGTTTTCTTTAGTAGTGTTTTTAAATAAAAATTGTGCTACACCTTAAAAAATAATATAAGAAATGACTACTTGTTTGTAAAAAATGAAAAATAATATTAATGCGGATGCTGTTTAAGCTTAATTGATGCGGATGCTGTAGGGGCACATGACTTTTCTAATATTGGTACTATTCAAAGACTAGTTAGGGTATTAATTTTCTAATATTGGTACTATTCAAAGGGGCACATAATTGCTTGTCCTTATTAGGTCCTCTCTCTTATATATACAGCCACCTCACCTTATCACTTGTACCAGCAATTCAATTCAGGTAACGCTTCGTCTTCCACTTAACTCCCGATCGAAACACTAAATGTTGATGCATCCACCACCAACCTTCATGGCCTCCTCGAAACCATGGTTACCACTCAGCCTCCCAAGAGCATACCGGATTCATGACCTTCTAGTACAACCTTTCCCTTTGGGTACCTAGTCACGTCTTCTCTCTTGATCTTATTTTCAGTTAATTTATTTTTCCGTTAATAAACTATTTACATGTTTAAGTGCATACAGTTCTTTTTCTCCATGATAACAAAATATATTAAGAAATAAGAAACTAATACAAAATAAATTTTGTAATAATATTTTTTTTAAAAAAATTGGTCATGTTATGTGTCACGTGATGTGACGTGACTTAAATGCTGGAGGATAATCAATCACGTCATGCCAAAGGTCACATCACGTGACATGCTAGTCACGTCTCCTAGCCAACACATGTGACGTGATCTGTGGTGGCTGGTAACATCGTGACTTATTTACTTCACTAGTCCAGATTAGCATAATAACACCTTTCCATAAACGACAATTTTTTTATTTACACAAACTTAATATGAAAACTGGATGCACTTGCAAATAGGAAAGCTGAGGGATCTCCTTTTGTCACGGAATGAAGGAGAGTTTACGTAACATTTTAATTTGAAACTTGCAACGCCTTTTCTTTCTTCTGTTTTCGACCTTATTTTTTTGTGATAATTAAATATGTGCAGGCAATGGAAAGAAGCAAGGAATATTACAAATGAGCGTAGTGATTAAGGGATGGAATAATGGGGTAAGATGCAGTTCTAGTAAAAATAACAAGCAGTGGCAGCAACATCCTTTATCCAAAAACATGACAGGAGGTGCCTATTCTCATCCATGCCTCCATCCTCGTCTTTGTTTCTTTCTATATATTGTCCCTTTATCATTTCATTTTTTATTGATTATACTCTCCATTGCCATATCCAAAGGTGACACCTTTCTCATATCAACCTTTACATTCTAGAATATCCCGACATATAATTAACTGTAGATGAATCAATGTTTACGTATTTTTCGAAGTTAACTTTCTATTCCATACTATAATGTACATATTTTGTGCTCCGGAGAAAATAATGCCCCAGAGTTTTTAGAGCGGAAAGCAAAACAGCACAAATGTATACAATGGATATAATTAGTGAATTCAGATATTGGTTTTTCATAAACCCAATAAATGAAAAGGAAAGAACTTTCATTATCAAAATTTTTATCTCTGCCTCAATTATACTATTCCACCTCAATTTACTTTCAAAGCTGTGCATTGTCCAGAGGAGAGGGGGCTCATTTGCTCACTTTGGGAAAAGATATTTGTAGAAAAATATTTAGTTCAAATTCCTTATTTTTTTTTTATGAAAGTAAACTTATTTCTCAAATATTAATAAAATAATTGGTCATGAAATGAGAATAATTCAGTGTCATGTACAGGGAAACCCATTTTAATTACGACATTTTATATACAGGTTACAAAATGCAATTCATGGGTAATGGTGTTCCAGCTCTTAGAGCTTTGCAGAATAATCTTCCGATTGATGAAAAGGTAGCGACTTTCTCTAAAGTTCATTCTTCTATTTTAGAAATAATAACTTCTGTAAGAAATATTTTTCCATATCTTGTTTTGCAGCTTTCGGAGGGAACCAAATTACCAGAATTGCTTCAGACAATCAAGGATATGTTAAATTCAATTAATGATGGAGAAATTACTGTGTCACCATATGACACGGCATGGGTTGCATTGATAAAAGACGTCAATGGGGGTGAAGGTCCGCAATTTCCATCAAGCCTTGAATGGATTGTCTCCAATCAATTGCCAGATGGATCATGGGGCGATGCAGGTTTTTTCTTAGCACATGATAGGCTGATCAACACTCTTGCATGCGTCATTGTGCTAACCTCATGGAGAATTCACCCTGAAAGACGCAACACAGGTAGTGACTACCAATTCAATTAAACGAATCACATATATATTTCATCCTATATTCAGAAGTTACCTCCTGTATGTTTATTTTTTGTTTTTCTTTAAGCCAAGCAAGGAAATTTTTGTGTTTTTTGTTAGGTTTGGTATTTCTTCGTGAGAACATGTGTAGATTGGCAGACGAAGCAACGGAGCATATGCCTATAGCATTCGAGATTGTTTTCCCTTCTCTACTGCAAATGGCGAAGGATCTTGGCTTAGAATTGCCCTTTGACGATCCCATCCTGCAAAATATAAATGCCATGAGGGACACAAAAATAAAGAGGTCCAGATCCCATCCTGCGGTTACTTTTCAATATATGTAGATCATCAGCTTTTTTCTTTTATAATAACCCTTAAGTCAGTTTCCAGAAACCGCAACTTTTTCCAAAATAACCTAAAGAATATGATGGGAGTGGAGAAAGTGGACTCGATAAATAGATCAGCCCACTATCAAATTTGGCCCATATCCTTGCTTTCAAATATATCATGTTAATTTATAATGTTTTAACCAATATTTAATTTTAGAAATTGACATATTAATTCCAGCTCATATAATTGACCAGTGGAATAATTCTAACATTTAGACCTTCTTTAGAGAAGCTCATCCAAGTTCTTATTTGAGCTAGTAACCCGGAAGAAGTTGAAATGCCTACAATTAAGTTATTCAAGTATTGTTTCTTTGATCAGGTTATGCACTTATGGAGTCAATCTGTCTAAAAATTTACTCTTCAGCACTGATATTTTAAACCTTGTTTTTTATAGATTTTTTTTTGCATTTTGAATAGGATCCCCAGAGATGTTATGCATGACGTACCAACGTCACTCCTTTATAGTCTAGAAGGGTTCCCTAATTTAAATTGGGAAAGACTTCTCAAGCTTCAATATGATGATGGCTCCTTTCTATTTTCACCTTCTTCTACTGCCTATGCATTTATCCAGACAAATGATGAAAAATGCCTTGGTTATCTTAAACAAATTGTCAATAGATTTCATGGTGGAGGTAAATAATATTAATTGTTGTCAATAGATCTTAAACAACTTGTAGATATGTACAATAATTTATAAACACATGTCTTCCATCATGCACTTCAAAACATAAAATGGGAAATTTTCATTTGTCAACCTTCGTAATTAATATAATTCTTTTGTTTTCCTTTCTTCCTTCTGTTTTGTTAGCACCACATAATTATCCAGTGAATCTTTTCGAACGCATCTGGGTTGTTGATAGATTGGAGCGCCTTGGAATCTCTCGGTATTTCAAAACTGAAATTGTCAGCTTGTTGGATTATGTCCATAAGTATATAGCTCCCCTTATCCTTGTATATACTTATCAGCTGTACTTTCATTTTTTTTTTTGCAACTCAAATGCTAATTGTCTATATATGCGGTAACAGAGCTTGGACTGATCAAGGGATATTTTCGGCAAGGAATTCGACAGTACAAGAAATTGACGATACATCAATGGCATTCCGTCTTCTTCGTTTGTATGGATATGATGTCTCCTCATGTAAGATGTATTAAAAAGTGGCTTTTCTTCATTGTGCATTATTTCCATTTACAAATCTTTTCTTTTCAAAAAGAGGGCTGTAGTAAGGGTATAATTTACCTATACAAATACACTTTCAACACATCTTTTAATATTTCCCAACTTATATTTATTGTTGTTGTGTCTTAACAATGTTATTATTGTTACTGTTTAATTTATTGTAGGTGCATTTAAGCACTTCCTGAAGGATGGGGAGTTCTTCTGCTTCGCAGGGCAGTCAAGTCAAGGCTTGACCCCCATCTACAACTTGAACAGGGCTTCTCAAACCATGTTTCCTGACGAGCATATTTTGCAACAGGCAATGGACTTCTCTTACAAGTTTTTAAGAGAGAAGCAAGTTTCTGGCCAGCTAAGAGATAAGTGGATTATTACAAAGGACCTCCCAGGAGAGGTATATAAGCCGATAAATGTCTTTCTGTGGAACTAATGAGAATTTGAGCAACATTTACTTTACATCATTTTGCTTTCAACATTGATAACATCATTATTTAAAAAGTTTAAAATGAGGACAAAATTTTTTTTGTTATACCAAATATTTTTTTTTGTGATCATATATATATATTTTGCAAACCATACATGTACATCAAAAAACTTTCTTTGCAGATTCATGAATTTAAAAAAAATCCTTTTGTAGCATTATTATAGTGTTTTTTGTTTTTTTGCAAATTAAATGCAGGTGGCATATGCATTGGATTTCCCATGGTACGCAAGTCTACCACGTGTTGAAGCAAGGCTGTACTTAAATCAATATGGAGGCAGCAGTGATGTTTGGATAGGCAAAACTCTTTACAGGTAAATATTTTTTGCAATTTGCATGTATTATACATACATATTTATTATAGCTGACATCTAGATATTCCTTGCTGCTGGTAGGATGCCATTTATTTGCAACGACATATATCTTGAGTTAGCAAAAGCGGACTTTAACCGATGTCAAATGGTACATCAACTCGAGTTGGATAACCTGCAAAGGTAAATTATTTTCAAATCCAAGAAATTCTTCTAATTAAATTTATATGCAATCTGCATATGATTGACAATTGTTGTGGTGAAACTTGTAACAGCTGGTACAAGGAAACAGAGCTAGAGAGGTTTAAAGTGAACAGGAAGGATGTCGAGAGAGCTTATTTTTTAGCAGTATCCTCAATTTTTGAACCTGAACGAGCAACTGAGCGACTTGCATGGGCACGGACTTCTCTACTTGCTGATGCTATCACTTCATTCTTCACTAATGGTCATTGCTCACAAGAACTACATGAGTTCATTCTCAATTTTCTTGGAAAAGAGAGTTCCAATATTGGCTCTCCTAAACACTTTATCAGGTATGCCCTTCTAATTATGCTTAATAAAATTTATTTGTAGCCAATTTCTGTTTTAAACTAGCTTTTTCACATTGAAATATACAAGTACATATTATTTCATATAAGCAATATACGTTTGTGTTCTGTATACAAAATGATTTCACAAATAAATATACTGCCGACGTCAAGGACAATTTTTTTCAGCTTTCGAGACATCAATAACAAAAATAATACTAATTAGGTCAATTCGGCAAGTTGATCATGGATTCGAAATTGGATGATTCGGTTGGAATCGACCAAATCAGATCTGAAACTTGGATTATTTTTTCAAATTCTTGTTTGTACTCAAAATAGAATAAAATTTTGAAAAGTTAATTTCCCCAAAAAAGATATGTTAAGACTTAATAATATTGTTATAGCTTATTACATTTACATTAGCCATACATAATATACATGTTATATGCTTCACTTCAAATGTCAAGAAATGTACAAAGAGATAAAATCATAATTCGAAGCCATATTGAAATAACAATACATTATTGTCCATAACAAAATATGAAAGGCTTCAACCAAAAAATAAAAAAAATAAAATGAGTAATAAAATAAAAACAATTTACTTGAAAAATAATTATAAAAATAGATATAAATTTTTATATTATACATAATTGATTCTTGTAGGATATCTAAAATATTTGAGGTCTTATATGTGCAAGTTTCATAAGACAAAACAAATACTAATTATTATTTGTGCCTTCAAATGGTCCATGTAGGAATCAAAGAAACAGTCTAGCTAAGTAGCATAAAAAGAACATACAAATCTTAACTAGTTTTTTCCCAAGTATCAGTAGGCGGTTTTTTGTTGTCGTTTAATCTGAGCTTAAATGACAAAATTTGAATGAGAAAAGTGAGGCACCTCTTTTCTCTTGTTTAAACTTCCTTTTCTTTTAGTTTAATCAGAATTATCCTCGATTCTGGTACACTCTTTCTTAATGTCTTTGATTATTCTCCTAAAGTATATTATCCATATAGAGCCACACGACATTTGTCTTGTGGCTTATAATTAATAGTAAAGATATCTACAGTATTTCTTAACACTACTCTATTTACCGAACTCATATAAAAAACAACCAGTGACTAAGAAGATGGTGAAAGAAACATTATTTCATAAGAAATATTAGAAAAATGTTCGTCTGAAACCTAATGCACTTATCATTTTCCATGTATTTTTGGTGAATTTTTAAACGAAAGTTAAATTGTTACGTTCTTACCTAATCCAACTTTATTTCTTACATAGTGCAGTTCTTTCAATAAAGAAAATGATACATACTTCACAATCTTTTAATTACTTTCAAAAGAAAAACATCCGAACTATTGACTTTACATATAGAGAATTAGTATGCTAAAGGACAGTTATACATGGCTGTTCACACTCAGAAAATATTCGAAGTCCCATCCAATATTTATATGGTGTATTATTATGGCTTTTATTTGCTACATAAGTGGGATACCATACATAACCAGTTCTGATTCGGTGGCAGGATGAACTGTTGACATATATAAGTTCATCAGTTAACTAGTATATACTTGAAAAAACATTTTTGTTGCAGGATTGGAGAGCAAAACAAGAGAATAGAGGGTTTGGCGCTGGCAGCTGCATTAAATCAAACACTAGAGCTCATGTCTTCTGAGTCAGGCTCACATTCACAAAATCAGGGCCAACAAGAATTCACCTACCATTATTTAAGACATGCTGTAAGTTTATTTGGCATTTTTATTGTTGTATTTTTTTTCAGGTCGGTATGTGGTAGAATTAGGAATCTTGGAAAAGCATTTTTATCGGTGTATTTTTTCTTCAGATCGGTATGTGGTAGAATTAGGAATGATGTAAGTTTATTTGGCATTTTGATTGCTGAATTTTTTTTTCAGGTAGGTATGTGGTAGAATTAGGAAAATTACTTTGTGATCCTGCATCAAATTTTCTAATTAGTTTTTCTCATGGCCTTGTAGTGGATGAAGTGGTTGTTGACATGGAGAGGCGGTGAAGCTGACTACAGGTTGAGTCCTACAGGTCAAATGGGGTTACTTTTAGTTAACTCAATAGAAATATGTGCCGGGCGATCTAATTCGGATGATTTTGGAGTTGTTAGTGAAAAGTATAGAAAGATTTCACAACTCACTGCTTCGATCAGCTGCGGGCTTCATGAAATAAAACTTCAATCTACAGTATGTTCTGTATGTTTCTTTAATTGTTCTTTTTTTAAATTAAATGGTGAAGTCCCTCAAGTTTTGCATCATATTGAGGCCATTGCTTATATTCGTTGCTGCACTTATTAGCCTTTTTAAAGAAAAATGTTCATTAGTTTAAGAATAATTATGATTAATCACAGAAATTTGCCCTATTAGTGGTACGTAATTTGTTTTCCATCTTAAAGTTACCAATAGTTATTCATACAGAGTTACAGACAGAAGACGCATTCAATTAGTTGTCAGAGTACACATTGTACGAATGGTCACAATATGAGCAACCCAAAATACGCATTGAGTAGTGCTGGACTTGTTATCATTAAAATTTTAAAATCACTTACAAACAATGCATGTTTTTTAGGTACTGGTGGATTACTTATTACATACCTGTTTTCGGTACTGGTGGATTACTTATCACTTACAAAATTCCCTTTTTGTGTGTGTGTGTAGGATTTGCCCAGCCAACAAGGAGACCAAATCATAGTTGGCAAGGAAGTGGGGAGAGAAATGCAAGAGTTAACACAACTGCTAATTGAAAGCCCTAATTTCCACGAATGCAATTAACACCAAAGGAACCATTCTAAGTGTTGTCAAAAGCTTCTATTATCTAGCTCATTGCACTCCAGTTACCCTTGACCAGCATATTTCCATGGTCCTATTTGACAAAGCAAAGTAAAACCAGCTTGTGTTAAATCAGAGCGTGTAGCAATATAACTTTCTTTCTATTGAAAGCAATAATCCGTTTGAATGAAAGAACAATTATATATGTTGAGACAAAATGCTATTAGTCCCATTGAACTATGTATCTTTTATTTTGTTTTTATATGTTAATAGACTCTTGGTACGAGAAATAATCAAGGAAATTAATTTACGGTGCCTCTTTTTCTCTTTGTACGAGAGATAATCAATGAAATTAATTTACAGTGCCTCTTTTTCTCTTTGTACGAGAGATAATCAATGAAATTAATTTACAGTGGATCTTATTAACAAGTTACTGGGTCGGGTTTTAATCAAACATTTTCTGGCCTCGTATAAAACGTGCAGATTTTACTGTATGGGCCTACACTACTACAAAAATGCTAATCATCACTACTAGAGAATAGCTGACTATACACGGTTAAAAAAGCTAATGACACACGGTTCCACGACCGTGTCTGTGCACATCGTGTATATATGGTCGATACATAGTACACGGTTGCGGAAGCGGATCTACATATAATTTGCATACACAGTTCCTAACATACATAAAAAAAAATTCAACATGAATTCAACATTCATATACATTCATAAATCATAATTCAACATTCACAAACTAAAATGGAAACAATATCAGTACAGGAAATGGCAAGTACGTGTGGTGAGTACATGTGGTGGATACGTGTCTAAATCAATTTAGACTTCTACATGTGAAAAAGTTCAAAAAGGTGCATATAATAAAAAAGGCGGATTATTCAATCCATAAATTTCATCTTTTAATCAAAGTTGTTGGCGGATTAGAACATCTACATGCTTAATATAAGAATGAGATCCTTATTGACGCAAGGCGGTCCCGATACTGTCTTGCCCGATAAGCTCAAGTACTCGGTTTTATGGTAATAGAGAAGAGTAAAGAGTCACAAAGAACACAAACAAACAAACACAACTTTTCTATTCAATAATCAACACCTTACAACAATAACACCCGTACCCTTTTATAACCAAACATTACTTAACCCTTAAGAGAAAATATTAAATGCTAATTAACTAAAACCCAAAACCCAAAGCAATAAATTTTGCCATGCAAGATTATATCCCGCCGGTCAAAAGAAGTAAATAAAGTTTGTTGAACAAAACAATTTCCAAGGAAAATTAGTAAATTTCCTAGAAGACCATCCATGCCTAGAAGACCATTCATGCCATTAAATTTCAAGTTGAATAAATAAATTCTTGATTGGCTTGGATTTGGTGTGGCCATCATTCGTATCCGAATCTGAATCAGACACTATCTCGGTACGCACTGAGTCACTTGTGTATCACTTTAATATTCGTGTGTATTTTTTCAATATTCGTGCAGATCAAACATACATGGATCATGGAACGAATTCGACGGGTCTCAGTGGGCATCAGAACGATTTAGGTCCGATGAACACGCCCCCCCTTCCTGCTTCCTGCGTTTTGAGTGCTCATTTCTTCATTGTATCTCCATTTTGAGTGATCCTCCGGTTCAGCAATCACCATTTCTTTATGGTGCTGTCAAAACCGATGCTATCTATTATACTTCATATTTTGTATTTTTCACATTTTGTTATAAGCTCCTTTTTTCATGTTTTCTCCTTTTTCTTATTCCTTCTTTCCCATTTCTTTATTTTATATTTTTTTCCTTTTCTACTTTCATATATTTATTTTTCCTTTTTTTTTTGGCTTGATCATTTAAAAGGTACAACTAATCATAAAAATGAGGAGGGTTCAAATGTCTTCATTTTTTGTGCCTCCATCATGCCTCCATTTTTAAAAACTTTAATAACTCAAAGTTTAAAACTTAAACGTCAAAATAAAACAGTTAGATGCGATCTATGTTATTTTCTCTATGTGCTCATAAAAAATTATCACATTTCAATTTTGCTTTTATGTGAATCAATAAGTTGAAAAATCAACGTCTAGAAATTATCCACATTAGTATATATTTTTACAAGCTCAAGATGACAACCAAAACAAAGTTGAAATGCCATAATTTTTTACACGTGCATAGATAAAATGATGTAGTTCATATCCAACGGTTTTATTTTGAATTTTAAGTTTTAAATTTGAGTTATTAAAGTTTTAAAGAATGGAGGCACGATGGAGGCACAAAAAAATGAAGGCATTTGAACACTCCACAAAAATTATAAAATAAATAATTTAAGGATAGAACTAATTAACCATCTAGGCTTTTCTGTGACTAATTTAAGAGTCAACAGTATCCAAACAGACCACAGCTCCTTAGCACACTCTATTAATCATGATTACGTAACCATTTTGAAAATATTTAAAAATAAGAATTGGAGCACATGTTGTACATTTTTCAACCAACCGGTTGCTTCGTAAACTGCATTTCATCAAATATTCCAATAATTCTGGCGAGCACAACCATATATATACTAATCAAATTCAGTTAACCTCACGTGTCGGTTTAAGAAATCCATACCAATTTTTCTAGTCCAAGTAATTCATGCACATTAAAAAATCCCAAAAACTGTTTCATTGATAGGTATTGGTCAGAAAAGTTGGAAAGAGAACAAGGAAAAATCAAAATTGGAGTCCTGATCCTATGATTTATTTTTCTTATTCTTAGGCGAAATTAAAGACTACAAGAAAGTCCCACTGCACGAGATTGGGATGCGTTTGATGGGCATATTATACTCAAATCGGTCTAAATTGCTTGGAATTATTCAATTCACTTTATGATCCTTGTGTCCCACTTTAATATTCGTGCGCATTGTTTCGATATTCGTGCAGATCAAACACACATGGATCATGGATATAATCGGACATGTCTCAGTGGGCATCAAAACGATTTAGGTCTGATGCTTATTCAACACACCCCTCTTCCTGCTTCCTACTCATATCTCCTCACCACTACAAAAAAAAACCCTTCGTTGTCTGGTGAAATAACAATATGCAATCTAATTCTGCACCGATGGCTATCGCCACGATAGGAAAGGTATACACATATGCCATCGTCTCAAAACAAATGACGTTAATCGACATGCCATCGGCAGCGCACAATCAAACAGACAGTGTTAGTACCCAACGCCATCTGTTTCTTTTTGCAACCGATGGCAAGTGTAATTAACGCTATTTATTGGATTTTAATAGCCGATTGCAAAAGTGTCTTACACCATCTGTTTTGTTTGAGTGGCGTTGGCAGGTCCTAGTTTGCCATCGGTCATTGATTTTTTAGCCAATTGTGATGTATATATAATTATTATGTTTATTATTAATTCTTGTATTAGGAGCTAGCCTCCATCATATATTTGCTGGCCATTTTTAAATCCCATATTTTAACCAACAATAAACATGCATGCATTATATACCCAAATTTTAACCAACAATTAATATAGGCATAAAAAACATATACATATACAAGTTATCCAACATATATATTAATCCATGCAACAAACAATATATAAAGTAGCTAGACAACAATTATAAACCAACAAGCTAGCAATATCACACATACTACAATATATAGAGCAATATTTCATTGTACAATAAAACTAATAACTGTTTTAAACCACATTATTAAAACTAATACCAAAGTGTCTGACTGCAAAAATCAGAAAACAAAATCTAATAAGTAGTGCAATTGGAACTTGAAATAAGTTGCAATGAAGTACTCGATTAAAATTTTCTTACCTGAAACATTCTGACCTCCAGTGCTCTTTTTCCCAGCATGTGCCTACCTCCCCGGTGTTTGTATGACTTATAAGCCCTAGAATTATTAAAGGTCAATATATGGTACCTAGAAGTAGGCCAATTTAGTATTTTTATTTTAAATTATATGTATTTTGCTTACTGTCGTAATAGAGGAATAATATATAACTCCTGATCATTATTTGGCATCGAGTCCAGCAAGTAAGCAACATTCTATCTTGGGATAATAACGAGAAACCTCCAACGTGCTCTATATTATAAGTAATAAAATAATAAATTAATACTAATTAACTTGTTAAAAATAGACAATAAACGTGAGTAGAATTAGCAGCTTACCCACGTGGCATGGTAAGAATACAACTCTTATCTTGAAACTTTAGCAAGGTATCGCCTAAGTATGAAAAGGGATTGTTCATTAGCAAGGTATGCGGTGCTGAGCGGACTGGGGTCAAAATAAAATACCTAATTCACTAACTAGCTTCATGCAATACCTGAAAATAGTCAGTGTCAAAATAAAATAAAGGAGTTAATTGTAAAAATAATATATATGTTTATAATAATAAATACTCACATTATCCAAACTTGGATAATAGAGACGTCGATCTTGTTATAAGTCATAAGATCACGGAGATCTGAAACCCACTGTTACATAAAAGCCCTCATCTCGAAACACTCCTGGCCTGATATAGTAGCGGAAGCCTCCTTCTTCAGATAATGGCGTCGCAAGATATCTGTCATGAAATAGTTGAAATTCCAGGCCCAGCTCGTCTAATGCCTCCTGTCTAAAAGCGAGACCTGACCCCGTATTCCTCTTGCAGAATTTTGGAGATATTGGCAAATATTGGCTTTCTCATTAATCACATCAGTAGGCTCTTATCATGTATAGATGAATGTATCACCATCGTGTACAGATAACAGCTTATTAAAAAACACTAAGTTATTCAGTCAGGTGCCTTACCTGACTATAGTTCAAGATGCTAGCTTCTTAGGTAGGCATCTCGTAGTGCATGGCATTTGAAAGAACATCTATTGCTGCTGTTATCCTCTTTGTAGCTGCATTTGGCTTTTCTCTAGCTGATTTCCAATCTCTTGCTCTTCTTGTATTCCTCCTAACAGGTCTTGACTGGATGCAAATCTTCAAAAAATTAAATCTATGTGATTGGATGTAAAGGCAAGGTCATTCTTTGATATTTCATGTTATTGAATATTTAAAAATCAACAAAATGCCAAATTAGTGAATTTTACCCTTACATCTAAAATAGCAGCACAGTCGGTGGTCATATGAATTCGTTGTGGAGTGGTCCTTTTCAGTTTTTTCATAGCATCCCCATAGCTGCTAGGGTCCCTTTTTCTCTTCGCTACAGGTTCTGAAGAGTGTGGGCATGATTGGGACGACACTGCTGAAATTAAATTACCAATCAAAGAGTAAGTAAGCTCCAAAACTACAAATGCTGAAAAAACACTTAGAAAACTAAAGATATAAAGCTAAACCCTAAACTCTAGAACCATATTATCCCAAGAAACCCTCTACGCCTAAACCCTAGCTAGAGAACACTAGAAAGATATAGACAGAGAGTCAGATGCCTAAACCTTCAATGACGGAGATCGAGCGCTCGGTGTTGTATTGAGGTGGCGGCCGACAAGTGATTAGAGATAGAGTCGCGGCGAAAAAAGCTAGCTAGAGATGACCTTTTCGAGAGATATGTTGCATTAATTTAAAATGTAACTCGAGAAGATGAACATTTTTAATTTTTTGGAGTACAGTAGTTATCCGCTCCATAGAAGCTTGAGTTTGAGAATCTCTCATATTTAGATTGAGGAAGTGTAGAGAGCTCCACAGGTTGTGCCACTTCTTAAATAGCGCCAACGTACGTATAACCTCCTTCTTCATGTGATCTATGGACTCCGAACCAAGTGGCTCGTTCCCTCCAAACCATGGGTGACATAGCAAGAGCCCTTTGATCTCTTTTTTTGTAAGGAAAAATATTAATTTACTGGTTGACTCTTTCAATATGTATTACAAATTAATTTAATTTAGTAAACCTAGTTGCACTCTCAGAGATTATTCGCAGTGCAACATTGGTGTGATTGTTTACTACTAATGGGCATCAATCAGATATTAGTCTCATTATGTAAATCATTTGAGGGCTTTTGGGCCGACTATGGTTTAAAAATGAAAAGAGAATAATAATGAATAATTGGTCTTCAGGATAACGGATTCAAGGTTCTAGTCTTCTAGAAATACCCAATTACAACAAAAATGTTTTACCTGTAGATTTGTAACTTGTAAGATTATTCAGAGTAGACTGCGGAAAAGATTATACAAGGAATCCGGCCCAATTGGAATAATTTGTATCAATTTCGTCCTCTTTTTTTTTTTTTTTTTGCTTAAACCATAAATTGTGGCGTGTCGTTTAAACAGGTCATCTTGCGGTACTATATTCAAGCCCGTCCGGCCGATAGCCTAAGACCAAGTCGTTAGAATATTATCTCTCTTACAATTGGAATAACTACTCATGATTTTATCTCTCTTACAACAAACTTTGTTAAAAATCCGGCCCAATTGGAATAATTAATTGCAGAAAACGGACTGTTGGATTATGGCAATCTCAGAATTAATTGCAAACTGTACTACTAAACTTAAAGAGTTTCAGACAACATTTGAGGTTGTTGGATTCCAAATCGAGTTTATTTTTCTTGTGGCCAGAAATATAGAGCATTGAAATATGCATTATTTTTTTTTTTAAGTTCAACAAAAAAGTGATACCCCTTCTGAAGCAGCTTTGTCAGCCATGTGATGTGCCATATTGCCGCTGGCACTGTTCCACCGAGATACAACCTACATGAGTGAGGCTACGGTACTATGCATAGCACGGTTTGGTCCGTGCTACGGCTCAATATTTAAATTTTTAAAATCCTAACGGTCGATCCGAACCGTTCAACATGATTATAAAATGAATATGTACTTGCAAACCAAATTTTACATTTTTTTTGAATTTTTTTACTATTTTTTTTAGATAGGTAGAAAATCACTTGATCTGAAAATTCTGGACCATCCAAAAACAGTGATTTTTTACCTATCTAAAAAATAGTAAAAAAATTTGAAAAAATGTAAAATTTGATTTGCAAGTACATATTCCTTTTATAATCATGTTGAACGGTTTGGATCGACCGTTAGAAATTTGAAAACTCAAATATTGAGCCGTAGCACGGACCAATCCGTGCTATGCATAGCACCGTAGCTTCACTCCAACCTACATATGTATATAATGAGATTCAGCCTTATTTTGTGATGTACATGTGTGATGTTTTCTATATATGTTTGGTTTGAATATCTAGTGTTTTTTCGAATGCTTCTTGTCTCCTTAATTTATGACTTTGTAAATTAAAATTTTAGAAATTCGGATAGTATAAAAAATTAATCAAAATAAATAAAGTTCAAATGAGGATAATTATAAAATAGGTGAGTTTGGATGTTAAAATAATAATTTTAGAAATTTAAATGTTAAAATATCTAAATCAAGAAATTATGGTAAGTGTGTGGGGCTCTACTGGTAGTAGGGGTGTAAACAAATTCGAATTATTCACTCCGAATTTGATCTGTATCCGCCTGGGATTCAGATTTGAATAAATGGGATTCGAATATTATCCGGATACGGATCTGAATATTTTCTCAATATGCTGAACATATTCGGATATGGACTCGGATATATTTTCTTATCTAGAAACGGAACGGATATCTGATAGTAGGGGTGTAAACGGATTTAAATTATCCACTCCAAATTCAATCCGTATCGGCTTGGGATCTGAATACAAATAAACGGGATTCGGATATTACCCAGATACACATCCATATATTTTCTCAATATGCTGAACAGATTCGGATACGGATTCGGATAAATTTTCCAAATAAACGGTATTCGGATAATACTCAGATACAGATCTATATATTTTCTAAATATGCTGAACAGATTCGGATACGGATTCGGATAAATTTTCTTATTCAAAAACGGAGTGGATATCCGGTAACTTTCCGGAGCGAGTATCAGAATCTATTCATGTAGATCCGCTATCTATGTCTTTGGAAGACTTGGTAGTGGAATCCACCTCCTGCTGTTGTTTTTAGAAGACTTGGTAATGGAATCCAGCTCAGCTCACCACGTGGGTTAGAGAAATTTCCTCCAATCCAGCTGATGCTCGTCAAGTTGATTAAATTTCTCTAAAAAAACTACTATATAACCTCACAACACCTATTTAATTATAAGTCGTGGGACTATTGACTAAACATAAAACCGGACATGAACTCTGTTTTTTGTCTTTTTGTTTTTTGTGGTATTACTTTAAAAAAATTATGTTTTGATTATAATACTTGTATTATATTATATAATATAAGTGGATTATTTGAGTGAATTATTAATATGACTATTATTCATCATTATTTGTTTCGTATCCGTATTCGAATCCGTATTTATGGATTATCCGCTCTGTATATGTTATAATCCATAATTTTAAATGTAATTAATTAATATAATAATTAAATTTCAATTAATTAATTAATTAATTTAACTATCAAGGAAAATAAAGATTTATAATTAATTTCAACGAATTAATCTGAATTTGATAAGAGGTGACTAATCTAACATCAAACTTGCACATTATCCCGATATTTTTATTAAAACCCCAAAAAAAAAACAAATTATCAAATCTGCTCCCACTTCAAAATTATAATTATTTCTACCCTAACCGCCCGTGGACTGGGCGGTCCACTTTTCCCACCAGACCGCCCAGCAGCCGGGCGGTCCACTTTTCAAATCTGACCGCCCAGGTGATGGGCGGTCCACTATGAAATTTTTTTTTTTATAAGGTTTTATGTTTTAATTTGTTTGAATGTTTTATATTAATTGTTGTAATGATTTGTTTGAATGTTTTTATATTAAATTGTTGTAATGATTTTTGAATGTTTTATATTAAATTGTTGTAATGATTTGTTTGAATGTTTTATATTAAATTGTTGTAATGATTTTTGAATGTTTTATATTTAATTGTTGTAATGATTTGTTTGAATGTTTTATATTAAATTGTATGATATATATTTATTATTTGTTGACGATTATATTTTTATAATTGACGATTATTTTTATATGTTATGTAGTTGTGTAGTTTTAATATAATTGATTAGTTTTATATTAAGTTTGTTAATGTTTAAATGTTCTAAATGGTAATCTAAATAGTAAGTCTAAACAATAAAAGTAGGTAATCTAAATGGTAAGTCTAAACATGAAACATAACAGTCCAAACATGAAATATAATAATTCAAACTAAAATACTAGAAACCTATCAAACTGAAATACTAGAAACCAATCAAACTAAAAAAAATATAAAAACCCTAACGGCGACGACGAGGGCGAGGTCCGGAGAGGTCCAACCTAGTAGGTGCATGGCGCTCTCTCTGCGACGGCGGACGCCTCTGGTGAACCTCATCCACCTGCATGTCATCGTGTACGGCCTCACGCGCCAATGGGTCCGCCCCCAGGTGTAATGCATGCTCCCCATGGATCCCCGCATGTGTACGCAACACCCACGGATCGGCCTCCCAAGTAGGAGGATACGTGGCCGGAGGCGGCGTGCCAAATATAGCAGCGGCAAAGCCATCTGCAGTCTGTGCCCCACTCCCACTGGCCTCGCCGTCGTGCTATCTGGGCTCCATATACTGCGGTAGGTGGGAGCTAGCTGGCTCCCATCCGCCCTCATCTGGAGCTAGGTCATCCAAAGAGAAAACGGCGGCGGCGGCGGCGTAGGCAGCTCTCTCGGCGGCGGCGGCGGCAGCTTCATCCTGCATGTAAACAATGTTAAATTAAAGACATATAAGTAACGAGTAAATTAATTAAATAATGAACTTTTGCTACCTCGGTATGCTGCACGGGAACTCCATGCCCGTTGTAGTACGCGTTCCACGCGTTGTTGTTCAACACCTATTGGTGGATCGCCCAACCCGAGTCATCATCTGTAGAAATGAAGATAAATTAATAATAATGATCTTTTAAAGAGACGCTTAATAATGATCATTTGTATGACATATTATTACCTGTAGGAGGTGGCGGCATCTCATCAGCGTAGATAGGGGCTCTAGGCTGCTCCGGATCTGGTGGTGGGGCCTTTATCTCGCGCCAATTGATGTCCTCCCCGGCATCGTGCAACATACCAACGAGGCGCCCGTCCCAGCCAGAGTCCTCAACGATCGGTGCACTGTGTTGGAGCATTTGACATCCTATCGCTCTCCAACTTCTTCTCGCCATGCACACCAAGCTGTGTGCCACTCCTCTAATAGCGGTCAAAATCTGCACACAATGTATTTTCATTATTATTATTAGAAGATGAATAAATAACTACAATTTTTTAAGCATGTCAGTTTCATTTAAACATACCGAACGAGCATGGATCGGACCGAAAGGTAAGTAAGTCCTAGATCCGTCACCCTCACCCGTGAGTCTCCGTCGAAGAGCATCACCATAGTCCCCCTGTAGATAAACCGTCGGCATGCCCCATCTCTGGTACCAGACTAAATACCGCAATCTCCAAGGCCCGACCGGCATAGGGGCATCTGGAGCTGGAGGCGGGGTCCATAAGTGAAACTGGGGTGATGCAGCACGCTGGTAATGCTCCCAGAAACGCGTGCTCCAGTCGACTTTGGGCTTGTTGTGTTTAGTGCTGCAATATAAATTAATTAGTAACGTGTATGGCTGAGCAAGTAATAAAATAGGGAAACAATAAGGCAGTGGGTAGTTACCTGTGCAGCTGGGTGGTCCGCTGCTCGCCCAACTCTGGAAAATCAGGGACATAGGCATCCAAGCCAAACTGACGGGGCACTCGATCAGGATAGTGATACTCAACTATCCAGAAGCATACGCACGGCCCCCGATAAAACGAGAGAGGTCTCTGCTCTAATGTCAGCGGGCACAGAAGGCCCCGATCGTAGAACACACGATAGGGGTACCAGGTGACGGTCGCCTCGTGAAGCATCTGGAGCTGGCCCCGGACATACGAAATCCCCACGGTCCTCCCTCTGCCCGTGTCCTCGTACGTGAGGGGAGTACTCCATATGGCACCGTACCCCGGACGTCTCTCGGGGTCATCTCCCATCCATAGCCCCTCCTGAGCTGGAGGAACAGGCCGACACACCGGTAGATGTGACCAGGACCACTGCTGGAGTAGAAGAAGTGGTCCGGTAATCGGACTGTTGCCGAGATGGCCGAAATTAGGGTTCGGGTGAGAGAGAAAGAGAGAGAGAGAGAGAGAGAGAGGAAGAGGGAGAGAATGGCAGAATAGAGAGAGAGAATGGCAGAATAGAGAGAGAGAGAGAGAGAGAGGAAACCCTAGAGAGAGAGAGGAAGAGAGGGAGAGAGAGAGAGAGAGCTCTAGAGAGAGGAAGAGAGGGAGAGAGGGAGAGAGAGAGAGAAAAGCACTGCTGGGCTGGGGTGGGGTGTGGTTTCGGGCGGCGACGCGGGCGGCGGGCTGGAGGCAGAGAGAAGAGAGAGAGAGAGCCGCTGGAGGGGGCGGACCGCTTTTAAAAAAAAAAAAAAATTCATAGTGGACCGCCCAGGCTCTGGGCGGTCAGGTTTTAGAGTGGACCGCCCGAACGATAGGCGGTCAGCTTTCAAAAGTGGACCGCCCAGTGGCTGGGCGGTCTGGTGGGAAAAGTGGACCGCCCAGGCCACGGGCGGTTAGGGTAGAAATAATTATAATTTCAAAGTGGGAGCAGATTTGATAATTTGTTTTTTTTTTGGGGTTTTAATAAAAATATCGGCACATTATCAAATCAAATGGATTAAAACTACAATTATTAAATTTGAATATGACTCGTTGCACGTATGGTTACGCCAGATCGGACTTCAAATTGGTGCAATTGGGTTTTGAATTTGTTTGGAGTCTGTGGCTTTCCTATACTGCCCATTTTCCTCTCTTGCGGCACCCTCTCCTTTCTCCCTTCTCTCGCTATCTCTGCTACCCCACTCTCTTTCGCTCTTTCTCCTCTCCACTCTCTCCTCTCTCACTTGCTCTCGTCTCTCTGCCTTCGGGCCCTTTCTTGTATTTGTTGTGGTGTTCTCCTCTGGTTACCGAGATTACAAATCTCTCTCTCTTTTCCTCGCGCCCTTATCCTCTCTCTGTGTGTGCGATTGTTGCCGAGACCTGGGTTTTTGTTGTTGCTTGGGCTTCGGTGATTGTGGGTGGTGCTCTTTGGCGCTGGCTAGACTATCGGGTGGCTTTTCTCTTAACGGCCGGAAGCGAGGCGGAGCCTTGGTACTGGCGATCGGAGGCGAGACGGCCTTTCTCAGTACCGACCAAGTTACACAAGTCGTGCGGTTTGCTCTTCTCTCGGTAACCCTTCACCCTTCCTCTCTTTTCCTTTTTAACTTGTGGCTGTTCTGGTTTTTGTGGTGGCCTTCGTGCCTGTTTCTGTGGTGTTGTGGCTTGTTGCCTTGACCTGTGGCCTTGTGCCTTTTTGCTTGTTATGCGGCTGGTTGCCTTAACCTGTGGCCTTGTGCCTTTTTGCTTGCTCTGTGGAGATTACCTTGGCTGTGGCCTTGTGGGCTGGTTCTTGCTGACCTGGTACTGTTACTGGTACCAGCTGGGGTGCTTTTCTGTGATTCGGACTTTACTGATACTTGTACCGGTATCAGCTGGGGTGTTTTCCTTTGGCGCCGGCCTTGGTGGTTTTGTGCCTTGGTTCTTGTTTCTGTGGGTGTGCCTTAATGCTGGCCTTGTGCTGGCTTGCGTTTTTCCCTTGTCTCTGTTGTGCGATGCCTTGTCTCTACTCTGTTGCTTGTGCTTGTTTGCGATACTGGAGTGTTGCTAGTACCAGTCAGTACCAGCCCAGTGTTACCTACGTGAATTTACAGGGACCCTGATGAAATGTTTTGAAATTAAATGGGTGATTTTGTAAAATTTAGGCCCTTGCGTAAATTATTATAATCTGGGGACTGGAATGGAAATTCAGGAGTTATAATATTGGGCTTTCGGTTTGGGCCTTGACTATTTAATTGAAGAGCTTGGGCCTCTTTTTCGGCCAGGCCGTGGCTATTTACTGTTTCGGCCTCTTCCCTATTGGGCCTGGATTATTTAATCAAAGGAGGCGTGGCCTATTTTCTAGTTAGGCCCGGCTGTGAATTAATTGGAATTTAAGTAGGCTTGGCCCAAACCAAAAATAAATGACACATGAAATATGAATTGGGCTTGGACCGAATCTAGAAATGGTTGGATTTGGACCTTTGACTTGGACCTTTGGTGAAATAATTAAAGTAAAATGTGACAAACTACTTAGGGTCTCGAGCCTCCTCTTGGTAGGCTCAACCCGAAGTCAAGGCATAGATAAAAAGGGTTGAAATCTTGGGACGTAAACAAGCGACGATTGGTTTTATTTAAAATTAAGTCGAACTAAAAGTTGGAAGTTTACGTAAACCTAAAGATCGAGAAATGATTATAACAGCCCTGGATACAGTCGCCTCATAACATAATTTGAGCCGATACAATGATCCGATTGGGCAACGTATGATCTCGAAACACATTAAATTAAATTAATTTAATTACACTGTAGTTAATTAAGAATAATAGTTTTAAGTAATTAATTGTTACAAAAACACAAATAAATATATATGTTGTCAATTAATAAAGGACAATTAATTAACAACATATTAATATTTTCCGTATCATTGAGAATTGTTACAAAATTGATTAAGGAGGATAATTAAATAATCAACGTGTTATATTGTATATTTTAAATAAATTAGCACGTACGAGTTATTAATCTAAAGGACTAAATTTAGAAATTATAAAACGATTAATTAGTAACGTATTTTTATTTTATTTTATACGTACTTAGAAATAATTCAATTGGTTATTAGGGTAATTACTTAATGAACGCATTTTACACTAAATACTAAAGTGTGATTAATTATCGCAATATTTGAAGTAATAATTAACCTGCGTATTTTATCGTACAATTAAGTAGTAGAGCCGTTGAATATTGTAGGAAATTATTTAAACAGTTTATCTCCAAATTAAAATATAATAAACATTGTATTTTGCGTTAAAGTAAATCAAACTAAATTAGACCTACAAATAATATAAACTAATATAAACTATTTGTCGTCTTCATACGCCTATCTTCAATCGGTTTAAATTTTTTTTTTTTTTTGTCAAAATTGAAATATATAGGTGTTGTGGTAAGGTTGGTAATCAACTGAATTTTTAATATTCTATTTGTTGTATAGTAAAAAACAGATAAAACGATTGCCCAATTTCTTCTTTGAACCGTTAGCACAGGTTGAACTTCTTCTATTGGTTTGTTCTTTAGAACTGATAGAAGAAGTGTCAAATTTATTCTATCATTTCTACACTTAAAACCAATATAAAAATATGACCTTCTTCTAACTGTTTTTTACTATAAAATTGATATAATAAGTGTCACAATTATTCCATCGATTCTACACTTAAAACTGACAGAAGAAAATGACTTCTTCGATTGATTTTTTACTGTAGAACCGATATAATAAGTTTCTGAACTATTTGTCTAATATCTTTTTCTTTTGAAATAGTGTGCTATTGCTGCTCGTTACCATATTGAATATATTTATTTTCTATTAAAATCAGTTTTATAACTTATCGTTATTAATCAGAAACTTCAACTGCAATTTTGAAACTCTAAACAATGTTTTTTTGCAATTCTGACTGCACCGTCTTTCTGTCATAGGGGGCTTATAGCCGCATGTAAAAAAAATATCTTCTTCTCACAAGCTTTCCTAATTGATAAAGAACGTTGAATTAATCAATACAAGATCCATTGCTCCTTTTATTTAAAAAAAAAACGTTATCACTCTTTCAATATAACCAAAAAATAATTCTTAGGAGAAAAAAAACTTTGAATTAATTTGTCATTACGAACAAGTACTTATATTGGATTTGTTTAATAGGGCATGGCATTGTTATTTTGATATTATATATAATATCCCAAATAGGTGTACCAAAGAATCATATGACAACTGCTATTGACTTCAAGAGTACTTATCATGTTCCACGTGGGATTGTCCAGCAAAGCCTGAGCATTAGTATTTTAGAGTGTACTTGCAGCTGCTTTAGTACAAATGTTAAAGTGAATAAACAGTTTGCATGAACATATAGACATTGCCAGTGAAGCCAAACAGGTGAAACGGAAACTTTATAAACTAAATTGGGTAGATCAGCAACATCAAACACTACTATAATTAATAGGTACAATTTGTCAATTGACCAGTGATAATATTTTTGTAACTTTAAAGAAAAAGAAAGTAAATAAAAGAAAATATAAGAAAGAAACAGAACCTTGCAAAAATTACACTACTACATAAAAACGTGACTATACAGGGTTATCAAAGCTAATGAAACACAGTTCCGCGACCGTATCCGTGCGCATCGTGTATAAAAAGGTCGATACATTGTACACAGTTGGGGAACCATGTATAATATATGTACACAATTTCTACAAGGGAAACATGTCTGGTCTCCAAGAAAAAAAATGCTAAGATAGGTGATTTATACACAACCACAATAATCGTGTATAATAATAGGAGTTATATACATAGTCCCAGCTAACGAACGATGTATGATTATTTGGAACCATACACGGTTTCTTTTTAAGAACCACGTAATATTTCTATTTTTTCTTTTAAATTTGATTCATAATTTGCTAGCATCCATATTTGCTAGTCATTAAATATAAAATATTCCCCACCCAAAATTGAAGAAATGTTGAATATATACAACATACAACAAACAATATACGATATTCAACATTCAACACACACAATTTTTTTTTTCAATATTCAACATTCAACATACATATTCATCCAATTCAACAAATAATCAACATACATATACACATGTTTTGTTGGAACTCATTCCATATAAAACATGTTATTAAAATTAAGGAAAAAAAAACTCAAAACAACTTTCTTGTAGGTGATTACTACCCCTTATTCAGTAACCTCCACAAGAAAGTTGAAACCCAATCATGAAAACAAACTTTATGAAAACAAATCTTGACTATCTAGACTTGAATACATTCTCCATATCAGGTTATGCTTTTGGTTCTCAATCATGATCAAGAAATGTCATTAGCTTCACACTACTCCATACTTGTTCCCTGTCAAAATTTGCAAAGTATTCAACATTTACCAAGTCATAAGTTAATGAGAAACCAAAACATGTAATCTATTAGCTATTCCAATTAAACATAAACATACCACATCACACAATAAGGCTAATTATATACATTGAAAAACATATACCAAACATATATAGTAGGCTTCAAGTAACAATTGACCAATCCACACAAGTTCAACTAAATACATTATATACATTGAAACTAGTATAATTGTAAAGTCTTTAAATCCAAACAAGTTTTGTTGTAACGTACATCCGTCAACGACACAATTTTATGATCCAACTCCCTATAACTCGAATAGTTCAGCTCATTTGATTTTTCCGGGTAATGACCACCAATATTGATCAGACGATAGGTCCTAAAATTTAGCAATTCCCAGGTACCAAGCATCAATTTTTGTACCAATTGATTTACCGTGAAATCAAACCTCCAGTACTTGACCTCAACCATTCAAAATTTCTTCTTGGAGATGTTGCAACCAGCGGGTAGGGTAAAGTGAACTCTCTATTTAATTCCTCTTCTTGTAAATAACAATAATACAACCAATATGTTCTTCTCACAAGCGGTTTTTTTTTTTGAGGATATCTCACAAGCGTTCTGAATTAATAAGTAATGCTGAAATCAAAGTTTCCTATAAAAGGTTATGGCCGGTCAAAATTTGATTCCTAGTTTCAGAATTTTTCTAAAAACAATACCCTCTTTGTGGGGGTTTTTTTTCTGCACATTACCTTCCTTTTCTACATGTCCCACGAACAAAACCTCCAAAAGAAACTACCTTCTTCTAGCGGTTCTAGTACAAAACCGCTAGAAAAAGTGCCTCCTCTACTAGCTGTTTGGAAGTGCTTGTTCTATTGTGTTGACCCCTAACGGTGAGAAAAACGTTATTA
The DNA here is from genome assembly GCA_025461045.1 of Carex parvula. Taxonomy (NCBI): domain Eukaryota; kingdom Viridiplantae; phylum Streptophyta; class Magnoliopsida; order Poales; family Cyperaceae; genus Carex; species Carex parvula. Next base: position 463,212 of record JAJGRW010000891.1, on the reverse strand, counting down.
GAGGTCTTTTTTTTCCCGTTAGTAGAGCCCATATATGTAGTAGGGTACCTTCTTCTAGCTGTTGCTGTTTATTGGTCAAAACCGCCACTAGAAACTCCAGTGGTGGCTGTTCAAGCTTCCAGAACCGCCACTGTTTGTCATGCTAATGTATTTTGGTGATAAATTCTTCACACAAGTTCCAAATAATGAGATTCAAAGTTCTACGGAAAGTTGAAAACATGCTCCATCAGATGGCAGGTTTTGAAGATATATGTCATTAATTAATTTAGGTGTGAGTTTTGAGAGAGTAGAAAAGGTGTGAGATTTTATATCTTTTTAAGTAGTGGTTTGTGGTCACTAGAAAGGTAATTAATTAGTGTCATTGGAGAAGGGAAAAGGTAGTTTAGAGTAGGGTTGCTTTTTACGATAATTTTGAACTTTAAGCAAGACTATAAGAGAAGCCAAAATCAGTTTGTAAAAAAATTATGAAAACTTATGAATTTTAAAACAAAGTTGACTGTATCTCCTCTTTAGCCTCTTTGAGTTGAGCTACTCGTTTTTGAGTGATTTTAGTTGAATTGCCAGTGTCCTTGTGAATCTCATGGCCGGACTATGTCAACATGTCCAAGATTTTGAGAAAGAAAAATACAGTGACAAATATTGTGCTAATGTTAAATCATAAATATAAACCTAGCACTTGGACACAAGAACAATAACAACATTAGCAACACATGTAACATAACATACAAAACAACCACCTTACTCTAACTACACTACTAATTACTTATAATTGGGGACACTTTTGCGGCGTAACTACTGTTATCACCACATACGTACCTAAACCACATTTCATTCCAACAAGAAAAATAATGGCATTATCAAAATTAGTTATAACTTGTTCATAACTCCAACAGCCATAAAGTTTGAACCAAAGGCTTCTATTGTTGGGAGTTTTTCGGAAAAGAGAGAAAAAACAGAACACAGCCGCTGGATTTTTCTCACAACTTCATTGATTCATTAACAGAAAAATACATGGTATTTAAGATGGTGCATATAACTAATTTTGCACCCCACTAACTCTATTACAAGTGCTGCCATTTTTAGGCATCCACTAACCCCACTAACTTTGCTATAACTAACCTATAACCAACCCACTACATGACAAACTAAATAAGAAACTACCCACTACTTCCTGCACATGTCTAAACAGAAAACTTGCTGCCTAAGTTTAATAACCAGTTTATAATTAATTCTTAACAGAAATAAAAACTGCACCTAAACCGAAACTTCTAAAAACTGTATTTCTTATGCACTTTGCTGCTGACTTGGATTATTTTCAACACCCCCTCTTAATCCAAAGTCCAGCACATTCATCATGTCTCGACACTAGTTGAACTTCTCTCGTGTGAGTGATTTGGTCAGCACATCTGCAACTTGCTGGTTCGTGTTCACATACTGCAACTCTATCATCTTTTGCTCAATCAGATCTCGTATGAAATGGAGCCGAGTGTCTATGTGCTTTGTTCTGTTGTGATGCACCGGGTTGTTACTAATTGCAATTGTCGACTGATTATCACAATAGAGTATTGTTGCACCTTTCTGCTTACAATCTAACTCTTCCAATAAGCGCCTTAACCATACACCTTGGCATGCTGCTGATGTTACTGCATTGTACTCGGCTTCTGCGGTTGATAGTGCAACTGTTGATTGTTTCTTCGAATTCCAACTTATTACGCTATTGCCAAAGAAGAACACCTGACCTGTTGTGCTTTTTCGATCATCTATGCTGCCTGCCCAATCACTATCGCTGTAGCATATCAAACACGGTTCATCAACACCCTTGTACCACAGACCATAGCTTGTTGTACCTGCAATGTACCTAAGAATTCGCTTTGCTGCTCCCATGTGTTGTTTAGTTGGATTATGCATGTATCTCGCAACCATTCCAACTGCATGTGTGATGTCTGGTCTTGTGTGCGTCAAGTACAACAGACCTCCCACCAAACTCCCACCAATTTATTATGAAGCCTCTTGGAAAGGTAAGTACAGTACCGTTGACAACCTCTATGAAGTAGAGGTACGATTCGCCCTTCTTGTTGTATTCGTCCACCGCATACCTGAAGTTCATTATCTCATGTATGCTAATTTATTCGTAGGATGAAATATGTAATTTATAACTAGATAGGAAGATGGAGATGCTTACTTGCCAAGAAATTGAACTTGTTCATTACTGTATGCAGTGATTGGTTGAATTCCGCCCATTGGGCGGGGGACGATTGGGGGGAGCTGGCCAAGGTAGGACCAACAAGTACAAGAAACAACGAAAGGACGAATACACATTGTGACGTCATCCCATAGTGTCTTTTCTTAATTTTCTTATCTGATATTGGTTTGTGTTGGAGATGGTGGGTTATGCATCATAAAGGTTGTTTATATAGATGAAATTCAGATTTGACTTAGATCTTGGGATCTAGCTAGTTTGTTTAAACATGAAAATTTTCAGCTCATTAATGCATACCATGTGCGATCAAGTTTGTTTATATTGATTACTTTTTGGGATCCGACACAGTTGTTGGAAACTACATCTTGAATCAGAAAGTCTGATGAATTTATATATTTCCATTAGTTTGGATTTAGTGTATAGCACATGACTTGGCTGACTTTCTATGAGATGCATTGCACATTAAAGGATATTTTCTATCCTTGGTAAATCAAACGAGTAATGAACTAACGATTTTCGTCGCCAGTGTTTCATTTCGCGCAGTCATCGCCTGCTCATCATGTATAAAAATAAACACATCTCGTACTATTTTGTGATCGCTAAAATAGCCCAGTGCGCTTTAATTCTGTCATTTGTCATTTCATTCTTTTCTTTAAAATTATCCGGTCTGTACTTCTCTTATTATAGTGAAGAAGCTGGTCTTTTTCATTATTTCTTATTTAAAGATGACATGATATATATAAATTTTTTAATTTTCAAATGAAAACTTCATTGATTTACAACATATACGTTATAAAACTACTCTTAGAAACTTCCTAATAGTGGCAAAGGCAATAACCTCCCTGTAAAATATGATGAAACATATACTTGGTACAAACATGACTAAACAATGTATATGATCAAACTTCACATTTTCTTGATTTTTTTACTATTTATTATTTATTTTACAAAACTTATGTTTTCCGATCATTGAATTTTCTACCCATCTTATAAGTAGTAAACAAATTCAAAAAAATGTAAAATTTGATTTCCAAGCACATTTTAATATAGAGATCATGTTGAACGGTCTGGATAGACTTTTTGGACTTTGAAAAATCGTGTTGTAAGATGATATAGAATATTGCAAGTGAATCCCTCCTCTCTCTCTCTCTCTCTCTCTATATATATATATATATATATATGAGTACGACTAACGTACTTTCTCTAGTATATCAACAATATGTTTCTGGCCTTCAAAATCTATCGAATCGACTTCAAATGACAAATCCAAACCATTCAAACCATTCTCATTAACGAAAGCTTCGTTTCCATAGAAATTATTTTATTTTTGGAATTTATATACTATCAAGTCAAGTAGTCAAAATATGAAGGATTTTTTGTGGAATTTAATGTTGGCATTGTGCTTTTCTGTTGGCTTTTCAAGAAACCAGCATGTTATGACGAGACCCTTCAGAATCATCCCATATAGATAAGGAATACTGAACAAATGGCGCTACATAGATTTAGGAACTCATTCAGATGGAAATGGATGATATGATATTGACCATTAGATCTACGATATGAACAAACCAGATACGGTCCAGTCCTCCAGTTGGGTCATCCACATGATGTGATCCAGTTCAATTGCGCAGCTGTTGTGCGAGCCTCATGTTAGTGAAGCGTGGTCTTCGTTGCTGATGTGCAGTTCATCTTAGAGATTGGTCTACTATTCAAACAGTATACTTCAGTCCATTTATTTGGCTAGTTAGAACTGCTACGGCTAGCTTCGTTGCTAATTCTTCTGAAATATTTCAAGAAACAGGAAACAGGTTTTGAGCCATACGATTGGAATCATGCACGAATCTTTACCAAAGTCTATGATAGGGCTTTTCATACTCGAAGCCAGCCTTTATAGGGATCTGAAATTAGTTTACGGAGAGTTCATGCTGTTTTGGACTTGGATATTTTGGATAGAGTCAAATTAAAATATAGAGTAGATCTCAAGGTCCTTTGTTTTATAAAAGTTGTAGATTTCAAGATGTTGACTTTTATTTAGCATTATTATATGCAAGTCACATCAACGATGAATGATTATTTCACAATATCATTATAAACAAAGTTCTCTGAATTATTTTGACATCAATCTTTCTGCCATGTAGTGATTCATCAATGGCGTGACAATTTTTCATATCCGGTTATACAAGATTATTTGTAAACCGGATAAACCTTAAACATCAGTTTAAAAAGAAAACAAGGAAAATAAATGGAGCTTTGAATTTGGTTATTACATGCAAAATTTTGACATTCAAATAAATACGAGGTAGTTAATTAACACGGTATGAATTTGCAAAGAATGGTGACATCCAGTTTTGTTGTAGTCAAATTTGTATTTTGATAGACCCTATAAAACGAAACTTTAGTAATCCTTGATTTTTTTGGTTTTGGATTAAACACAAATATAACTTATAAGAAAATTAAAACCAGTAGCAATAAATCTATTTGGAAAGAATTTGTTAACGTTGGTATGGTCAAACTCTTCTCGAGTACGTATCTCATGATATTAAATATGAATTGTTGAAGCAAACGGATCTCAAGAAGAGTTTTATTTTTCAAACTGTTTTATTTTTCAGATACGGATACATGCCACATATAAAACTGACGCAGTACGTACCGAGATCACAACCGATTCAGACTCAGATACGAACGATGGCATGGATGGTATTCTAGACATGAATGGTCTTCTAGGCATGGATGGTCTTCTAGGATTCTTGAAGCAATTAAACAATTTAATAATTTTCTTTGGAATCTGTTTTGTTCAACAAACATATTTACTTCTTTTTGGGTTTTGGGTTTTGGGTTTTTAATTAATTAGCACTTAATATTTTCTCTTAGGGGTTAAGTAATGTTTGGTTATAAAAGGGAAACAGATGTTATGGTTGTGGGGAGTTGATTATTGAATAGAAAAGTTGTGTTTGTGTGTTTGAGTTCTTCGTGTTACCTTTACTCTTCTCTATTACCATAAAACCGAGTACTTGAGCTTATCAGACAAGACAGTATCGGGACCGCCTTGCGTCAATTGGTATTAGAGAGAGGTTCGACAACCACCTTCGCGCTTGCGTGAAGTTGTATCTTCGACAACCGCCGAATTTGACAACCACCTCCATCATCAAAACCTCACGCTATTTCTACCTATCACCAACATCATGGCCAATCCCAACCTTCTCGCTATTCTTGACCGTATGCAACAAAATCATACCAACACCATGCAATTCCTCACTAATCTAATTGAACGCCTTGCTCCCACCAACAATCAAAGCAACCACCAATATTTCTTCTCACCAACGAGCTACAACAACATTTCTCCTCAACACCGATACAATATCTCCACTAATATTATTTCTCCTTCTCCTCACCTCCAACAAAGAGACATCTATTCCAAAATCCTCAATCGTTTGCCTTGTGGTTCAAAAGGAGAAAATTTCAAACGGAGTAGATGAAGAGATCAACCCCTTCCACGGCAGCAAATCATTGGTCTCATGTGATGAAGATGCTCGACACCGACACCAACACCACACCCCACCAAGCACATGTTCCAAACAGGTCACATACCAAAAGGCAACCACCCCAATGGAAGAGCACCCAGAACAGCCGAATGAGCTTTTCGATAGGCTTGTCACGGTTGAAGAATGTCAAAAGTCTGATTATAAAGACGATGTCAACACCGTGATGGGTAAACTCGAGACAAAAATGGAATCCTTTGAGAACTCTTCAAAATTTGATGAAAACTTTGTTGGTAATTCGTCGGTGTATTCGAGTAATCTTGCAAATGCTTTGTCCATTGAGGTTAGAGTTATAGATGATTTTTTGTTGCAAACAAAACATTGGTGTTCAACCAACAATGAGGTCTTGAAGTCCAACTATAATGATCTATTTTTGCAACCAAGTTCAAAATCAGAAAATGCAAGGTTTGTATTTAACAACACTCTTGTATTTACTATGAAATTTGAGAACCCCTTGCTAGACGAAGAAACCAAATCCAACCCGTTAAAATTTCAAGTCGACTCTAGATTGAGAGCGGTGCAGCGGAAGCACGGAAATTTCTTGGCATTCTATGTTTATTTTTAGGATCTGACAAGACATAAATGTAGAAAACTCAATTTGAAAGAGGTATACAAAGATTTAATGGTGCTTGATCTGAAATTGTATTGTTTTAAAGAGTTCTACAAAGAAAAAAAGTTTGGAGCAAATGTGTACCGCGTGAAATTACCTGATGATTGGTATATCTCCAACATGTTTAATGTTACCCCTCTCCACAAAAACTATGAAGAAAATACAAGCTTGAGGTCAAGCTTTCATCAACCCGGGGAGTCTGACGCAGTGCGTACCGAGATCACAACCGATTCAAACTCGGATATGGATGATGGCCACAATAAATCCAAACAAATCAAGGATTTAATTTATTCAACTTGAAATTAATGGCATCGATGGTCTTCTAGGCATGAAAGGTCTTCTAGGCATGGATGGTCTTCTAGGATTCTTGAAGCAATTAAACAATTTAATAATTTTCTTTGGAATCTGTTTTGTTCAACAAACGTATTGACTTCTTTTTGGGTTTTTAATTAATTAGCACTTAATATTTTCTCTTAGGGGTTAAGTAATGTTTGGTTATATAAGGGAAACAGATGTTATGGTTGTGGGGAGTTGATTATTGAATAGAAAAGTTGTGTTTGTGTGTTTGAGTTCTTCGTGTTACCTTTACTCTTCTCTATTACCATAAAATCGAGTACTTGAGCTTATCGGGCAAGGCAGTATCAGGAGCGCCTTGCGTCAAAAACAAATATGGATACTTGTCAGATATCACTAGTACAGAAAAATGCAACTATACACGGTCCGAAAAGCTAATGACACACGGTTACACGACCGTGTCCGCGTGCTTCATGTATGAATAGAGGGGGTACATTTTACAAAAACTGACCCGTGTCAGATCTAAAAAAAAAAGACGTTGAAAATGGTGATTTCTACACGGTCAAAGTAACCGTGTAAAATAACAAGTTTTATATACACGGTTTCTACAAAGCATTTGTGTATTATTTTGGTAATCATACACGGTTTGTTGTTTATAACTGTGAATTATTTTTTAAACGATTTGTAATAGCCTAGCCATTAAACATACAATATTACACAACCATGATTTATTCACAGTATACAGAATCAATATCATTTATAATTCAACATACATAAAACAATATTCAATATTTCAACATTCAACATACATATACATCCAAAATTCAACATACATATACATCCATAATTTAACATGTTTGCTTAATTGAAAGTTAAAGGTGAACAAGCATTTAGAAGAATAGAGAAATCCCCAAAACATGGTTTGCTTGTTCACCCAAAATAAAAAAGTAAAAATTATAAAAATAATTGTAAAAAAATAAAACCCAAAAACAGAACCTGAGGTATGGAAAAAGTAAGCAAAGGCGACGAGTTCTTAAAATGTACTTTATACAATGCCATAAAACGTCCGCGCCTTGTATTTCTTCCATACCCATATTTCTTCGGGTGAGGTGATCAAGAATTATCATTGGTTTCACAAGCTACTTCATGCCCATATTTCTTTCCTATCATAATTTGCAAAGTATTCAACATTAACAAAGTCACAATAAGTTAATGAGACGTGCAAGAAGCACAAGCAAAAAACTAGCTATATAAATCAAACTGAGAGAACAACACATACATCACAAAATAAGGCTGAATGTCATTATATACATATCTGACATAAAGTAGGCTCTAAGTAGCAACTACCAAAACATAGAAGCACCCTAAATTTTAACAAAACACATTTACAATTATACGGAGAAAAAGATTGTTCTCATATAATTATCTAGTCTACCATACGTACAATAATTAAAACTGAATATAATTATACTAGAAGACTTCATCATAAAATCCAAAACAGGGTGTGTTTTCCAGTGGACGATCGAAGTACGATGAACTTCCTCTGTAGCACAATCTTATGGATCAATTGTCCTAACGTGTCATCACTTCTCAACCAATTGATCTCTATGTCCATTGAGAGTTCTGTTATTAAACCAAAACAACTTTACAACCAATAACCAAATAATAACTAACGATATGTTTATTTAACCATGCAAGAATTGAAGTAATCAGATATTTTACAGCTTACTAATTAGTTATTATGTATGTAATATGTGTTGTGTCAGCCTTTAATGCAAGTATAAAAGAAGTAGTACAATTTTGGTAAAAAAAACTTAAACTTCTGTGTTGTTGAATTACTATGAGGCCTCTTCAAGTTTGGTGAACTCCTCATGATCCATTTTATCATTTGAATGCATGAAGACGTACAAAGAGATAAAACCGTGACACATTCTCTATCATATGTAATATCGGCTATACCGACAGAACAACTGGTAGAAACATTTATTTAAATCGCAAAAAATATTAATTTTTAATGCACAAGGTTAAAACCAATTAAAGTCAGGCTTATTGAATTTACCTTTCAATTAAATTGCATACCTGGTACCCTCGGCACTTGAATGTAGCTCCAGACGCTCAACATCGACAAGCCTACCAACGAAAGTAGCCATTCCTTCCAAGGATGCCTTCGTCGAAATATCACAAGATATGTTGAGGAAGGGTAAAGAGGTCCAGAGGTGCTCCCACCTCTTTGACAGCATGCACATCCACACTGCCTCCTTAATTAAGCTCGATTAGCTATAAGATTAAGCCAAGTATCAGGTTGGGCAAGTTGCTTACAAAGTCTAGATCTGTACTCATTATTACCAAAGAGAAAAAATGAGATTTGATTAGACGAAACCCTAAGAGTGAGTGAAGTCAAGGGAGAAGAAAGAGAGGAGTGAGGGTAATTTGATTAGACGTGAAGGAAGTGATAATTAAAGACAGGGTATTCGAAGAGGCGCGGAAAATGTATAACCCTAAGGAAAATTTCTACACAGTTGAAGTAGAAACACCGTGTATAATACACTATATTAAAAAACGGTTCAGAACGAAAACCGTGTACAATTTACAAAAGAGGCGCCACAAAATGAAAACACTAATTCACATGGATTATCCACCGTTCTTCTAAATAACTGTGTATGATTTAAATTTTTTATTTTTCGAAATACTTTTTATATGCAACTTTGCTAGCCATTAAAGAATCATAAAGGAAGCTTCAATTATATTTGAAAAAAAAATTGTACAAACAGATTTGAAGGGTTATTATTTATACAAAATTGTATACACATACATATATACAAATGGGAAAATTTCCAGTGTATCCATTCAAACTCTCTAAATAGCCAATATCCCCATAAATGTATCATAATATCCAATATGCCCATACAAATTTAACTTCTTTCTTCTATCCCCTTTCATTTATTTCACTTTTTATTTAATTATTTTAAAATTTAATTGACAATTATGTCCCTTCTATTTCAATTCTCCTCTATCTTCTATTTAGCTACTGTGCTTTCTTTGTTAAAAAAAACTAAAACTGATAAGCATATGTACCACTTACCTTACAAAAGGTACATTCAATTTGACTCAATTTGGTGCTCTTCTATAATTTTAACATTCTAAGTTCGTCTTTTCACTGGCCTTGAATTATTGCTTGTCTTTCTCCCACTTTTGAAATAAAATTGCGTAACATGTATGCAACTTTTACCACGTACGCTAACTGTAACTGCTCCATTCTTTAATCTCCAACCAAACAACATCTGCTCCCTTGCTACTCAAACCTTCTCTGATCCATTGGACAAATCTATTTTAGTGATAATTGTATTGCCCACAACTTGCTTGATGAAATTCCTCGATCACATAACTTTTCTTACGTTTAAAAAGGCCTACATATCTTCTAGCAACATCCGGGACCCTTTATGTGATTCTTAATCCAATCTATTAGCTTTAGAAAGGATCATCCATTGAGTTTCAGTCTGAACCGTATGATCTAAACCATACACTCGAAAGTCCCCCTGCTATTAGGGATGCTAATTAGCGGGCCCCCTGTTCATACCAGGTCCGGTTCAGAATTAAAATGAACAAGGCCCTGTTCATGATCAGCCCGAATAAAAGAATTCTTGTTCATGATTGGCCCGTTCTATATTGTTCATAGCAGAGTTCAGTTCATAACTGAGCCCTGTTCAGAACAGGCCCGCTTCAACGAACTGGGCAGCCCTATGGACAATCAATCGGGCTTTGAAGTTGTTTAATCGTTCTTTGAATCAAGTTCATAACTGATCGGTCAAACTGGAAAATCCAAAACAGGGAAAGGAGTACACTGAATTCAATATATTATATTATATTATATTATATTATGCACTTCTTTCTTCTAATTTGAATCAATATAAAATTGACTGAGCGTGGTCATTATAATTATATTATAATATATTTATATTAGACAATGGACAAAACCAAATGGGCGCCACTGGGATTTGCCATCTTTCCCTTTTGACCTCAAAAGTCAAAAATTCATTTGCTATCTCCAATTCTCCACTAAATAATAATCAGATTCTTGACCAATTAACCAAATTCATTTAGTATAAGTACGATACTCTTCCTTGGTGGTGCTAACCAACTCATAAGCTCAAACTATCCATACATTCCATACATTCCTTCTCTGTCTTTGCTATTCTTCTCAGCAAAAGAAACAGAGCACAAGTTAAAAGCCCGAATAAAAAAATTCTGAAGTTCATAATGCACTGATGCACTGAAATTCCATAATGCACTGAGTTTTGTCTCCATTCTAGAAAAAAAACTCTACCACGTAAAAGAACTCACATTAAGCCCATAATGCACTGAAACTCCATCAATTCAGTGTCATGAGGCTACGGGTCACTTCAGGATTAAATTTATAATTGGATGAACCAAACATACCACCATCTTTATCCAATCCAAAGTTTTCCCTCTCTTCTTCACTGATTTTTTCGCAAGCATCTTTGATATGGCGACGTAAGTGTGTTGTTCCCGACTTAGGACCAGTAGTCAACTCCATGCCACAATGCCTGCACACGGCTTTTGTTCCCACTTTATTAAAATGATTCCACGCTTCTGATTTCAACCGTGAATTAGATCTCCTTACTACGACCGGTCCACTCTCGGACTGAACACTAGCATCGGGATATTGGTTCTCGGAAAGTGACATTACCTATAACATTAAAAATAGTTGCAGATGTTACCAATCATACCAGATGTTACCAGTAAAATATTTGGTCTGAAAACTACATAAATTGGTCTGAACAACTGAAAAATAAAAGAGCACATCAATTCCGACAAATATTGTTTAACCATCTAAGATATCCTTAATCAAGTGCCAGATAATTTAGCAGAACATAAATGCTTATAGTTCTAAAAATGCACTTTCTCTTTTAAGAGAAATATCAGCTTCACCAGTACCTCTTGAATAAGCAAAGTCCAAAATAACTAACTTCAGCTAGGTACTTCTCAGAAGAAAAGCAAATATATGATTACTATTTTACAGGTTTCCATATATTACTCAAAAGGCTCATGCTTTCTGTATGCACTATGAAATATTTTGAATATACTATTTTTTGTTAAATGAATATATGCCAAGAGTAGAAGTATTAAGTATACTACTGATAACCTTATCTCTTTTGCTTATTTGAGTATAATAGCTTTTTAGAGAACTTCATGCATCAAGATTACCACTTTAATTATCTAGAAATAGGATCATGGATAGTAGCTAGTGAACTGTTGCAAGTATGTAAATTAATATATATAGTTAATTTCAAATCATACTGATAAAGTAAGGCATAGAAATATATATTGTTCTTATGTAGGTAAACAATATATTGTCAGCAATTAGGAGGAAGTAATTGAAATTATTGTTCTCATGCATAATTCTTTCTATAGTGGCATCAGTCTGTACTTTTCTTATTTTTATTTACTGGTTGTCAAAATAACCAAGTATAGATTTTACTGGTATGACTGGGACAAAATTGCAGATGTGCATTCAGAATACAATTAAAAACCCAAATATAAATTTTTGCAACAAATAGATCCATTAAGAGTAGAAATTGAAATCACTAAAACAACATTTGCAATTGCTCAAATAAATGGGGCCTGTGTAGCTATAAAGTGGAGAGTAACTTACTGGACGGGGGAAGGAAGACCAAGGAGGGAGAGAGGAGGATGGCGGTGAGGTCAGTCAGGTGGAAGATCGATAAGAAGGACGAGGCAAGGAGGACTGACTGGAGTAGAGGCGGCGAGGCAAGAAGAGGCGTCGGACGGAGGAGAGGCGGCCAGCGCGGCAGCGCGAGCGAGAGAAGTGGCGAACCAACGGATTTGGCGAGCAAAGGAAAATGAGATCGATGGCTGCTCAAACGGGCTTGTCCATGAACAACGAACTGGACAGCTCAACGGGCTGTTCGGTATTCAACCAAATCCGGTTCGCCTGAAAAAATTAAGTTGAACCTGGACCGAACATTGAGCCTTGTTCAGACCACAGCTCGTTCAACATTCAAATATTGAGTGCTCAGCCCGTTTGTCCACGGGCCGTCCTGTTCATGTAGCAGCCCTACCTGCTATACCTGCTATATGGGTTAAGAAGAGCACCAAATTGAATCCACCAAATTGATATATGCCAATCAGTTTTAGGTTTTTTGAAATTCCTTCTCTTAATTTTGGTGCTTGGAAATCGGTTCTTGAGGAAGCTTGACATCCTGGACGAAGAAAGTACAATAGGTAAATAGAAGAGAGAGGAGGATTGAAATGGAAGGGACATATTTGTCAATTCAATTTTTAAAATAATTAAATAAAAAATAAAATAAATCGAAGGGAATAGAAGAAAGGAAATTAAGTTTGTATGGGTATATTGTATATTATGATGTATTCATGGGGATATTGGTTATTTTAAAAGTTTGGATGGGTACATCGAAATTTTTTCCTATACATATTTAACAAACAACAAACTGTCATAAAGAAAATATGTTGGTTATTGAATTGATAGGCAAAAACAAAGAGGAGGACAATCATTCATAAATTTGAGACTGGAAATATTGATCTAAACCCTTTTCGTAGTTGCCCTTTATGGCTTTTTGGCCCTTTAATTTGCAAATGGGATAAAGAACTTGAAAGGGCAAAAATGAAGAAGGCAAAGCAATCAAACAATTCACATGTGAAGTTGAGATTTTAGGAATCAATTATGTTAGATCTCATGCATCTTGATAGATGAGCTCCGACCTAATTAATAACCTAAATCTCCACACCGTGAGATAAGTGAGAAAAATGAAGATGACGGATAAGATCCTAAGAGAGAAAATAAAGAGACAAGGTAGAGGGGGCAGGACTTAAATTGGATTTAAGGGGCACAAGGTGAAAATGTGCGCATAGCGAGGGGGTGATTGGTAGAAGAAATTAATTTAGATCAGGGTTGGTTGAGAAAGCGAGAACAAAGACCACACGGTTTAAAAGTACAAATCTGTGTTTGCAAATAGGTGATCATAGACGGCCTTTGGTACACGGTTTAGTATTAACAAACCCTATAAAAACATTGGTGACTTTAGTACACAGTTGGGTTTTAAATGACCATTTCGGTATGTATGAGTTTTTTTTCGCACAAGCGTCTCTTCCCATAATACATTTTTGATGTGTAATTTTTTATCATCCGTGTATGATATGCCGTGTATGATCGTTTTGTACTAATTAATGTATTAAACGGATACGAATACAGATCAGAAATTAAACTTATACAAATATTGATACAAATATAATTTGGATACATATTTTAATTTTTTTGATAAAATTAATGTGATATTCAAGGAATTAGTTTTCACATTAAAAAATAAAAATAACACAAAATTCACATATATACTACAAAAATTTGTCACTATCAGCAAGAGTGGAAGTGTTTTTTGCCGATGATATCTTCGTGGATACTCCTGTCGGTAATACGGATATGCTTTGAAATATTATTTTTGTCAGTGAACTCTCGGCAATAGTCACTTTTTACCCTCGTGGATACTGACATATTTTTGTAGTGATAATTTGGACATTAAATCATTATGGTGAACAAAATAATATTTTTCTCATTTTAAATTAATAAGTATCAACAAAAAAATTATTTCTAACCATATATGATTCTAATACAAGCATATAAAAAATTCGGATATCCGCTTCCCAAACCAAAACCATATTTATATCCATAATCCCATAAATCATATCCGTATCTAAATTCATTCCCACTCTGCAAATTTGAATACATATCTGGATACGGACGGATAATATGTTATCTATTGGCACACCTTGTTAATGTTGAAAATGAGATTTAATTAGTTGCTTAATTCTTCACACTAGTACGAGTAGGATAAACCGTCCGTATATATTTTGAACTGCACACTAGTACGAGTAGAATCCATGTCCCAATCGACTTGAATGGAAGACTTTTCTATATATTTTGACAAATTTTATTAATGTTCAATATATCATATCAATTACTGATTTTCTCTTGTGATTGGGGATAAACCGCATGAATGGTGGATTACAATAATTTGCATTAAATTCTCATAAAAAAAATTTGAATTCTCTAACTAATACGAAGCCCATGAATTTATTGGTCTTCCATGGTCTTCATATCAATATAAACTTTTATGAGAAAGCCATGAATTTGTGTATATATCGTATTTTTCTTTTTTAAAGTTTGGTAGCGACTACCAAGATGACATTAAAAAAAATTGTGTATATATATCGAATCACTTTGGGAAATTGAAGTTCCGCGTCAATTCATCTTAAAACTAATTAAACAAGAAACAGAGCCGACATCTTCTTTAATGGAAACTTATATAATGAGTATATATGTTCAATATTTTAGTTCCTAATTAAATAATTTACCATTTCCAGTACACTATGCCTGAGAAATTACTACAAGTGCACTATTTAATATTTTTATTTATGCCTGAGATTTTAAAGAAACTAAAATGCAATGACATTATACGACTATTAAATCTTACATCATACCTAAGACCTAGGCAGAATAAAGACCACACAACAACGACAGCAGCAGAAACACATTAAACAAACACATAAAACAAACAAGCAAAGACTAAGGACACTACTAAAACACAGCAGCACATTACGCTGTGGACAGTTTCGCACCGCAACATCTCAATCCACAGTCAAATAGAAACCAAAATGAATATTGGCGATCAAAGATTTCGGAATCTTCAATTTATATCTGGTGGAAAATTCCACTCTTCCATTTAATTTTGTTGTCAAAAATCTGTGCAATATACATAGCTGGTGTATGAGGCTCAGAGCACTTCGCAGCCTTCAACTCTAGGTACCACACATAATCAATATTATTTGTCACCTCAACGAGTGAACCGCCCACAACCTCTATGAAGTACAGGTTCGGTTCGCCGTGCTTGTTGTACTCATCAACAGCAAACCTGAAATTGGTTATCTCGTGTAAGCTTATATCATGTACAATATACAACTATGAATGGGGAAAGTGAAAGAGAGATAAATATGCTTACTTTCCAAGATTTTTAAGTGTTTGCTTATCGAAGTAATTTATCGGATAAACTTGGTAGGCGGTCAAGGTAGAAGCACCAACAAGTACAAGAAACAACACAAGGGCAAGAGAACTTTGTGAGGCCATGGCGTAGTGAATTTCTTTGCTTAATTTTTCTGATCTTGTATGATTTTAGAGGACGGTATAGTTGGTTTATAAAGGCGAAATTGTTGTTGACTAATATCTTGGGAATTACGTCTTCAATTAAGAAAGATTCCGCTAATTAATTAGTACAGGAGCTATCTGGTTTGTTTATATAGATTAGCATTTTGGATCTTTGACCAAGATGTTGGGAACAACGTACATCATTTTAAATTTGGATATATTTTACTTATTAAAACCTCATTAATTACCTTTTGATACTTATCTTCCCATTATTTGTTCAAGTTAATTAGACTAATATATTTTTTTTTAAATATTGACATCGGCTGTCAGTGTAATTAGACTAATATACAAATGTTATAATTTCGTTTTAAATGTTGAACTCTTTGGTGTTAAAAAAGTGTAATTTCGAGTATTATATAATTTGCATTTTATCTTAAAATATTAACCTTAACAATAATCGTGGGAGTTTCCAGTAAATCCAAAGCGTTAAATTGATAATTTAGAGGGTACTGCATCAGCTGCTTTAGTAGAAATGTTAAAGTGAACAAATGGTTTATTAATTAAATTGGAAAGATCAGGAATAATAACACCAACTTCAGAGGTGTTATATTTATATATCAAATTTGTCAGATGAGCAACAACAAACACTACTATGATAGGTACAATTTATCAATTGAATTGGAGAGTTCATAGCATCATGACATTGTAAATTAATTATTATGGATAAATAATTTTTGCATACATCGTATTATACATATTATTATGAAATGACTGTTAACTTTAATCTGCATATATTATTTTTGACTGGTGATAATGTTAGAAATATTATTTCATACAATAAAAATCTTCAATGATCAAAATAATATTTATGAAATTTTAAAGACAAAAAAACAAATAAAAGATAATATTTGGTATTTAAAGAATTACCTGATAGCCTGGCAATATTAATCGATCGTAATATTTCACAAACTCATCAAGCAATCACGTCACAAAATATTAGCCATATTTTAGTAGCATAATCAGATGGGCCAAAAGCGGTGCTGTCGTTAAATCGAGTACTATATGTCTCTAAACTTTTTATAATGTAATAAAGATCAATGACATAACGAACAGGGGGAATTTAATATATACTCCTAAAAAACCTCAAAATTACGTAGCCCCCTATAATACCATATTTTCCCTCCTAAATTTTAAAAACTCACAAATTACCCAATTTTTTCACTTTTCTATAAAAACTCATTTTAATTATGGAGTATCCAAAAAGATAAAAATATGTAGTATGTGTATGAATATAGAGAGAGTATGGCTAACATGCTTCCTCTAGTATATCGACAATATGCTTCCGGTCTCCAAAATCTATCGAATCGGCTTCAAACGACAAATCAAAACCATTCAAACAAATCTCCTTAACAAGAGTTTTGTTTCCATATATAAAATTTTAATTTTCAAATTTATTTACCATCAAGTCAAACGGTCAAAATATGAAGGATTTTGTGCACATTTTAATACACTATATCCATTTTTTTTTTACCGCTTTACTTGATAGTAAATAAATTCAAAAAGCTGCACTACTGAATCTTGTACTACTGACTATTTACCATTTAGTATTGACTACTTAAAATTTTGGAATTTTCAATTTACAACTTGGAGAAAGCTCCACTACTAAATTCTGTACCGTATGCTTTTATCTGGGCTGCTAAATACGACGCTTGGATGTCGGAACAGGTGCGATTGACCCTACTAGTTGTATTGATCCACAGCAAACCTGAAATTGGCTATCTCGTGTAAGCCTATATGCTTATTTCATGTACAATGTATAGTTATGAAAGGGGAAAGTGACAGACAAGAAAATTGTTTGGTTAGTACAATATAGACAAGTCGACAACACTATGTGAGGCCATGGCGTATTGAATTTCTTTACTTTTTCTTATATTTCACGGTTTTGGTGCACATGTAAATGTATACGGGCTATGTATAGATAGCTTGCTTATAAAGGCAATTAGATAGCTTGCTTATAAAGGCAATTAGATAGCTTGCTTATAAAGGCAATTAGATAGCTTGCTTATGAAGGCAAAATTAAGATTTGACTAAGAACTTATTGGGACTTGCGTCTTCAATTAAGAGAGATTAAGCTAATTAATTGATGCCATGTGCTATCCATATATAGATGATTTATAATAACACAATTTGGATCGAAACAAGGGGGGCGGGGTGATCAATACATCTTTTATTAATATTCTATTTCAAGATTGTCCTGCCTTAATACATGGCAGATTTACAGGGATATAATTGACCATCATATTTCTCGAAGTTTGATAATTTTTATTTATTTTTTATTTTATTTTTGTATTGTTTTTAAAATATAATGAATACTATGGTATCAATAAGCATATAATTTTCAATGAATAAATAGTTTCCCTAATTAACTAAAATAATTTCTGCATTCGACCCCAGAGACCAACATGAGACTGTTCATGCATATTCTACGCATTGAAAATAATTTCCGCATAACCTGTTTCACAATAACCAAATTAATGAATATGAGATGCAATACCCCTATGAATTCAAAAACAATCGTAATCACTCTTTCAGAAATTTAACCCAAAAAAAAAATTCAAATGAGAAAAGAATTACATTCAATTAATTTCTCATTACGAATAAGTACTTACTGAATTTGTTTAATTGGGCATGTCATTAATTGTTTTTTTTTTTATTTTATATATCATATCCCAAATAGGTAACCGAAGAACCATATGACAACTGTTCTTGCCTTCAGCAGTACTTGTCATGTTCCACGTGGGACTATCCACCAAATCAAAAGCGTTGAAATTTTAGAGGGTACTTCGATCTGATTTAATACAAATGTTAAAGTGAACAAACGGTTTGGATCTACAAGGACAATAGTGAAGCAAAAGGACGAAAACCAAAATTCCGGTTTGGGCTCAAACCCAGACTCGAATTCGAACTCGGATTCGGTAGGGGTTAATTGTTCTTCAATTTTCTTGAATGGCTAGGCACAAGTCTCAAAAAGGGGTCCCACGGGTCCCACTAGTTCATCATTTTCTATGATAATTAATTGCATAATTAAATTATGTTGTGTTTTCTATGAAACTTAATTATGTTACTATTTTCTAGGTTTGACTATTTATATTTTATATATTGTTTTAATTATGTTAGAGTTTCCAAGAGTTAGTCATTATGTGTTGTTAGTTTTTAAGTTGGACTTTTAGTTTTTCTAAAATATTTATTATGTGGTGGATGTGTTATAAGAAGAGATGACATGTCATCTTTTTTCTTTAGATTTTGATGAATATATGAAATATTTTCTTATCTTCTCTTCTTGTAAATTCCCTCTTCTTTGTCTAAATTCTCCTCTTAAATTGTTCAATATCTCACTAAATCAAACAAAACCATTACACATGGAGTAGAGTTTGAGACGTGTTGTCGTCAAGTTGTATCAGAGAAACCTATTCCTCATATTAAATTGTTCAATATCTCACTAAACCAAACAAAACTTGTACACGCGGAGTGGAGTTTGGGATGTGCTGTCATCGAGCGGTATCAGAGGAAGTTCGACAACCACCTTCGCGACTGCGTGAAGTTGAATATCTGTTTACCGCCAAGTTTGAGAACCTCCTTCCCGCTTGCATAAAGTTGTATCTTCATCCACCATTCAACTCGACATTATCTTCGTAACATTAATGGCCAACCCAAACCTTGTCACCATCCTCGAGCAAATGCAACAAAACCGAGAGCAAATACAACAAAAATAGAATGTTTTAATCGAACGCTTAACCGATCTTATAGAGCGCCTCAACCCCAACAAAAACGGCCAACAACATGTCAAACCAACCCTCAACTGCAACAAACCACCTCAAAACAACCCACCTCCAAACCAAAAGGTAACCAATCCAATGGAAGAGCTCCTTGAACAAGCGAATGAGCTTGTTGATTCACGGTTGACAAAAGTCAAGGTTTGTTATTTGAAACTCCTCCAATTTATGATGAATAATCTGATGATGAAAATGATGGTAACACTCTGACGGATTAACCTGAGACGAAATTGGAGTCCTTTGAGAACTCTTCAAACTTTGATGATTGGCTTGTCACGGTTGACGTAAGTCAAGGTTTTTTATTTGAAACTCCTTCAATTTATGATGAATACCCCGATGATGAAGACGATGTCAACACCTTAACATATGAACTCGAGACAAAATTTGAGTTCATTGAGAACTCTTCAAACTTTGATAAAACTTTGATAGTGATTTACCGATGCTTTCGGGTAATCTAGCAAATGCTTTGTCCATGGAGGTTAGAGATGATCTTTTGTTGTAAATCAAACCTTTGTGTCCGACCAACAATGAAGTCTCGAGGTCTAACTACAATGATTCATTCTTGCAACCAAGTTCCAAACAATAAAATGCAAGATTTGTGGTCAACAACACTCTTACATATATTATGAAACACGTGTACAAAGAAACCAAATTCAACCTGTTAAAGATTCAAGTTGACTCTAGTTCGTTGATTTCGAGAGCAGTACAGAAGAAGCATGTCGATTTATTGGCATTCTGTGTTTGTGTCGAGGATCTCATGAAACACATGTGTCCAAAACCCAATTTGCAAGAGGTCTACACCGATTTAATTGTGCTGGAAATGAAATTATATTTCTTAAAAGAGATCTATAAAGAAAAGAAGAATTCGAGCAAATACAAGTTTGGACCATATGAAATTCACGAAAAATTTAGTGAAAATATGTATCGGGACAAGCTACCGGATGATATGCACATTTCAAATATTTTCAACGTTCGACATCTTCACGAACATCATGGTCAAAACATAAGCTTGAGGTCAAGCTTTCATCAACCAGGGGAGTATGATGAAAACCAAAATTCCGGCTTGGAGTCAAACCAGGACTCGAATTCAGTACGGATTAATTGTTCTTCAATCTTCTTGATTGGCTAGGCACAAGTCTCAAGAAGGTGTCCCGCGGGTTCCACTAGTTCATCATTTTCTATGTGATTAATTGCATAATTAAATTATATTGTGTTTTCTATGAAACTTAATTATGTTACTATTTTCTAGGTTTGACTATTTATATTTTCTATGTTGTTTTAATTATGTTAGAGTTTTCAAGAGTTAGTCATTATGTATTGTTAGTTTTTAAGTTGCACTTTTAGTTTTTCTAAATTATTTATTATGTGATTGATGTATTATAAGAAGAGATGACATGTCATTTTTTTTACACTTTGATTAATATATGAAATGTTTTCTTATCTTCTTCCTCTTGTGATTTCTCTCTTCTTTGTCTAAATTATCCTCTTAAATTGTTCAATATCTTACTAAACCAAACAAAATCTGTATACGTGGAGTAGAGTTTGGGACTTGCTGTCGTCAAGTGGTATCAGAGCAACCTATTATTCATCTTAAATGGTTCAATATCTCACTAAATCAAACAAATCCTTTACACGGGGAGTGGAGATTGAGACTTGCTGTCGTCACAAAACAGGAGTAAACTTTGTCAATCAAATTGGATAGATCAGGAACAATAAACACCAATTTGAGAGATATTATATTTATGTATTACATTTTAGATATCAGAAACAACAAACACTACAATAATAGGTACAAATTATCAATTGAATTGGAGAGTTCTTATTATAAATATTATTATGACACAAATGTTAAGGAGATTGTAAATTAATTATTACAAATTATGATTTCATACATCTTATCTTATTATAAATATTATTATGACATAAATATTAATGGGAGTATAATATCTTTGGTTCCCTCCATACCGATAGATTTGGAAATGCATAGCCGTACTCTATGGTTAAAGGTCAACCATTTGAAATCAATCCACATAGCCGTGCTCTTTGGTTGTGGAATATTTGTCTGATATTGACATTCACATTATTTGAGTAGTTATCTATAATTTCCTTCTAGTGTCCATTTATGATATGTGTGCCAAAAATATTGAGCTCGTTGCTAATATTGTATTAACCTCTTGAGTCACACGCAAGAACATGTTAAAAATATATTTAAATCCATATGTTAATTTCTAGCATATACATAGAATACTTAAAATATTATCTCTAGTAGAATTCCAAAATGAAATATGAACCTAATCACACACACATACACATATATAGAGAGAGAGTTGAGCTATGGCGAGTTGCGAAGTAAGGGTCTTGTTTACTTCACGCTCATATTTTCTATTTTTTAAACTTCAAAGAGACGATCCGAACTGCTCAACATGATCTCCATATTGAATGTGCTAGGAGACCAAATTTTACATTTTTTTAAAGTATTTACTAATTTTTAAGAATATTTCAAAATCACTGTTTTTTTATGGTCCATTATTCGTCCAAAAAAAGCGATTTTCTACCTACCTAAAAAAATATTAAAAACTTTTCAAAAAATATAAAATTTGGTCTCCAAGCACATTTCAATATGGATATAATGTTGAGCGGTTTGGATCGATTATTTGGTCTTTGAAACATTTGTTAATATCAAAATGTTTGTTCTTAGGTCGTGGAACAAACGCTTCATTTTTGCATTTTCAAAGTCCAAACCATCGATCCAAATGATCCAAACCGTTCAACATTCAATCTATATTAAAATGTGTTGGATTCCAAATTTTACATTTTTTGGAATTTTTTAAATATTTATTAAGCCAGTTTTAAAATCGTTGTTTTCAATTATCCATAAATTTTCCATTGTTTATTAAAATCAACGATTTTAAAACTGGCTTAATATATAGTAAAAAAATTCTGAAAAAATGTAAAATTTGGTCTCCAAGCACATTCTAATACAGATTGAATGTTGAACGGTTTGGATCGTTTGGATCGATGGTTTGGACTTTAAAAATGCAAAAAATGAAGCGTTTGTTCCACAACCTAAGCACAACACTTCCTCCATCTACGAATCTCTAGTGTTGTTCAGGATCACCTCCTCTATCTACGAATCACCTTCTCACTTCGTTGGATCTTTTGAGTTGTTCTGGATCACGTCCTCCATCAATTAATCTCCTACTCACTCCCTTGGATCTCTAGTATTGTTCTAGATCACCTCCTCCATCCACGAATCTCCTCCATCTATGATTCTCCTTCTCTCTCTATTAGATCACTAGTGTTGTTCTGGATCACCTCTATCTTCCACAAATCTCCATCTCACTCTGTTGGGTCTCTAGTGTTGTTATGTACCACCTACACCTTCCACGAATTCCCTTCTCACACCGTTGGATCTCTAGTGTTGTTCAGGATCACCTCCTCCATCTACGAATCTCCTTATCACCCTGTTGGATCTCTTGTGTTGTTCTGGATCACGTCCTCCATTAATGAATCTCCTTCTCACTCTTTTGGATCTCTAGTGTTGTTCTAGATCACCTTCTCCATCCACGAATCTCCATCTCACTCTGTTGATTTCTAGTGTTGGTCAAGATCACATTCTCCTTCCACGAATTCCCTTCTTACTATTTAGGATCTCTAGTGTTGTTGTGGATCACCTCCTTCATCCACAAATCTCCTTCTAAATCCATAGGTTCGCTAGTTTTGTTCTGGATCGCGTCCTCCATCAACAAATCTCCTTCTCACTTCCTTGGATCTCTAGTGTTGTTCTAGATCAACTCCTCCATCCACGAATCTCCTTCTAACTCTATTGGTTCTCTAGTTTTGTTCTGGATCACATCCTCCATTAATGAATCTCCTTCTCACTCCCTTGGATCTCTAGTGTTGTTATAAATCACCCTTTATCCACGAATCTCCTTCTCACTCTGTTCGTTTCTAGTGTTGCTCTAGATCACATGCTCCTTCCACGAATTTCCTTTTCACTCTTTAGGATCTCTAGTGTTATTATGGATCACCTCCTTCATCCACAAATCTCCTTCTAATTTCATTGGTTCTCTAGTGTTGTTCTAGATCACGTCATCCATCCAAGAATCTCCTTTTCACTCCCTTGGATCTTTAGTGTTGTTCCGGATCATGTCCTCCATCCCTGAATCTCCTTCACACTATGCTAGTTCTCTACTATTGTTCTAAATCACATCCTCCTTCCACGAATTTCCTTCTCACTTTGTTGGATCTCAATTGTTGTTGTTGATCACCTCCTCCTTCCATGAATTTCCTTCTCACTATGTTGGATCTCTAGTGTTATTCTGGATCACATCCTCCATCCACGAATCTCCTTTTCACTCCATTGGATCTCTAGTGTTGTTCCGGATCATGTCCTCCATCCCGGAATCTCCTTCTCATTATGTTGGAAATCTACTATTGTTCTAAATCACATCCTCCTTCCACAAATTTCCTTCTCACTCTGTTGGATCTCTATTGTTATTGTTGATCACCTCCTCCTTCCACGAATATCCTTCTCACTCCCTTAGATCTCTAGTGTTATTGTGAATCACGTCCTTCATCCAAGAATCTCCTTCTCACTTCGTTGGAACTCTGGTGTTGTTCTAGATGACGTCCATCATCTACAAATCTCATTCTCACTCAGTTGGATGTCTAGTGTTGTTCTGGATCACCTCCTCCATCCACGAATCTCTTTCTCATTCTATTGGATATCTATTATTGTTTAGGATCTCCTCCTTCCACAAATCTCATTCTCACTCCGTTGGGTCTCTAGTGATGTTTTGGATCACCTAATCCATCTAAGAATCTCATTCTCACTCTGTCGGATCTCTTGTGTTGTTCTGGATCACGTCCTCCATCCACGAATCTCCTTCTCACTCCGTTGGTTCTCTAGTGTTGTTCTATATCACATCATCCTTCCACGAATTTCCTTCTCACTCTGTTGGATCACTAGTGTTGTTATAGATCACCTCCTTCATCCACAAATCTCCTTTTAACTCCATAGGTTCTCTAGTGTTGTTCTACATCACCTCCTCCATCGACGAATTTTCTTCTACTTTTGTTTGATCTCTAGTGTTGTTTTGGATCGTCTCCTCCTTCCACAATTCTCGTTATCACTCCCTTGGATCTTTAGTGTTGTTCTGGATCTCCTTCCTCTTCCACGAATCTCCTTGTCTCTCCGTTTGATCTCTAATGTTGTTCAGGATCACCTCCTCCATCAACAAATCTCATTTTCACTCTGTTGGATGTCTGGAGTTGTTCTGAATCACCTCTTCCATCCACGAATGTCCTTCACACTTCCTTGGAGCTCTAGTGTTGTTCTGAATCACCTCCTCCATCCGCGAATCTCTTTTTCACTCTGTTGGTTCTCTAGTGTTATTCTAGGTCACCTCTTCCATCTTCGAATTTGCTTCTCACTCTATTGGATCTTTATTGTTGTTCTCGATCACCTCCTCCTTCCACGAATCTCCTTCTCACTCTCTTAGATCTCTAGTGTTGTTCAGAATCACCTCCTCCCTCCACTAATCTCCTTCTCACTCTGTTGGACGTCTAGTGCTGTTCTGGATCTCCTTCCGCATCCATGAATCTCATTCCCTCTCCGTTTGATCTCCAGTGTTGTTCTGCATCACCTCCCCCTTCCACGAATCTCCTTATCACTATGTTGGTTCTCTAATATTGTTCTGGATATCATACTTCATCTACTAATCTCCTTGTCATATCTAGTGTTGTTCTGAATCACCTCCTTCATCCACGAACCTCCTTCTCACTTCATTGGTTCTCCGGTGTTGTTCTGGATCACATCCTCCATCTACGAATTTGCTTATCACTCTCTTAGATCTATAGTGTTGTACTAAATCACCTCCTCCATCCACGAATATCCTTCCCACTCTGTTGGATCCTTTGTGTTGTTCTGGATCACATCCTCCGTCAATTAATCTGCTTCCCACTCTCTCGGATCTCTAGTGTTGTTCTAGGTCACCTCCTCCATCCACGAATCTCCTTCTCACTCTGTTGGTTTCTAGTGTTGTTCAAGATCACCTACTCCTTCCAAGAATCTCCTTCTCACTCCGTTGTATTTCTGGTGTTGTTCAGAATCACCTCCTCCATCTACGAATCTCCTTCTCTCTCTATTAGATCACTAGTGTTGTTTAGGATCACCTCATCTTTCCATGACTCTCCTTTTAACTCCATTGGTTCTATAGTGTTATTCTATATCACCTCCTCCATCTACGAATTTGCTTCTTACTCTATTGGATCTCTAGAGTTGTTCTGGACCACCTCCTCCATCCACGAATCACCTTCTCACTACATTGGATTTCTGGTGTTGTTCTAGATGACCTCCTCCATCACAAATTTGCTTCTCACTCCTTTGTATTTCTAGTGGTGTTCAGGATCACTTGATCTATCCACAAATCTCCTTCTCACTCCATTGGATCTCTAGTGTTGTTCTAGATCACCTCCTCCTTCCATGACTCTTCTTCTCATTCCGTTCGATCTCTACTATTGTTCTGGATCACCACCTTCATATATGAATTTGCATTACACTCCGTTGGATCTCTAGTGTTGTTCTAGATCACCTCCTCCATCACAAATTTGTTACTCATTCCATAGGATTTCTAGTGTTTTTCATGATCACCTCCATCCACGAATCTCCTTCTCACTCGGTTGGATCTCTAGTGTTGTTATCAATCACATCCTCCTTCCATGAATATCCTTCTCACTCTATTGGATCTCTAATGTTGTTATGGACCACCTCCACCATCCACGAATCACCTTCTCACTGCGTTGGATCTCTAATGTTGTCATGGATCACCGCCTCCTTCTAGGGGTGTGAATCGGGGCCGGTTTATTTGGTTTTTAACCGAACCGAAAAATTTCGGTTCAAACGATTAGGTTTTTCGGTTTATTTGGTTCGGTTCGGTTTAAATATTATTACTATTTGGTTTTTACTGTTTGGTTCGGTTTATAATATCATAGAACCGCAAAAACTGAACCGACCGACTAACATAACCTAGTTTAGATCTGAACCGCCCGAAGCCTCTTGATACTTATGCGTCTCTTCGCCCAGAGCCCCTAACTTCTCCAAAAATTCAAAATCGAAATCGCAGCGGCTCAAAGCTCAATCTCTCCCCCTCTGCGAACTTCGCTCAATCTCTCCCCCTCTTCGCGAAATCGCGCCTTCACCTGGTCAAATTGGCGAACGCGCTCACAAAGTCACACCTGCTCCTATCGCTTCAACCCTACGCTGTTGATCCATCAAATCGTCGAAACTCAGCCGCACGATGTTGCGCTTGATAGCACAGGTACGAAATTCTCTCCTTCTTTTTATTAACTAAAAAGGCTTTCCAGGTCAAAATCCTCTTTCCATTTTATTTTAGTTTCTTAAGATTTTCTGCTCAGAAGGAGAAAGGTATTGTTATGGCTGGGAGGAGAGTAAAGAAAACCATATGGAAATTTTCATGAGTATTACAGTGCTAAACTGTTGCAAAACAATCTCCAGTTTAGAGGTTTGGAGTTTGTGTAAACGTCTGTCGCTATGTTCTTATGAGAATTATGAATCTTAGTTCTAACCATTTTTGGTACTGGTGTAGTCAAAGCCAATGCAAGACCTCAGGGAGTAAACTATATGTTTACATCAGAGATGTTAGGCTTACTGCTATCTTTGAAGAAACAAAACTAGGAATGCTAATCGGGCCCAAAAGAAAAGACAAAAAATAAAAATTGGAATTATGGATACATTGAATGCTAATCAGCTCATTCAACGTATTGAAGAAGCACTTCAAGTTACTAAGTAATTTTTAAGGTATATTCTTTTCTTTTCTATGATTGGAAAGTTTTCAGACCTCTTTAAAATTATCAGACAGCTCATCTAGTGTGACCAGGCTATATATTATTGGCAAGGACTTCTGTTTTTGCACTTAAAATTTTAGTAAGTTCAAGTCCTTAGACTTAATTGCATGCTAGTTTATTCCTTTTTTGTCTTTCTATCCCAATTTCCACATAGAACCACCATTCAAGGATTGCAGAATTGCAGAATTGATGTATGTCAGCCAGTACTTATATTAGCTATAGATTGACCATACAAACAGAAGTAACAGAAACTATGCTATGTGGTGTAGCCTGCTTGTTTTCTTTTGGGGATTCTAATGGTCAATTGTGTGTGTTTTTTTTTTTTACTTTAAAAGTGGGAATTCTGGAAAATGGCCCCTAAACTTGTAAGTTTTGTTCAATCTGGCCCTTTAGCTTGATTGAATGGAGGAGAGTATTTTCATTTTGTGCAGGGATAGAGGAGAAGAGGGGGATCTTTGCTGGTATGCCTGAGCCAGCAGCCTAGTTACTAGCTGCCTGGCCCCAATGAACAAAAGTTTTAGGGGTTGGTAAACCAAAATTGGTGGAGAGGGACAACATTGAACAAAACTTAACATTCAAGGACCATTTCAAGAATAGGTTTTGCTCTCTGCAGAAGTTAAATTTTTTATTTTGAGCACTGCAGTGTAAAAAAAGTGGTTATTTGGATGGCAGGACTTGCGTTGGAGACTTTGATTAATTCTTTCAATAATCTAGACATGGACCTGCGAACCGTGGTGCTATGATGAGAAACAGGGTTGGGGACTTGGGGAGTAGGGGAGTGGGAATGACTATGTACAAGTTTTTTCCTGAAATTACTTGTAAAATGTCAATAAGTGGTTGCCCTTTTCACATTTTTTTTGTTTGTTTAGTTTATTGCAGTTGGTTATATGATTATATCCTATTTATTCAAATAGAATGATAGTTAAAGAGGGTTGTTATTTAGTATTAAACCATGATGTAAAGTAGTTTTATCATTGATATATATTGGCAGCTGCTTGTGAATTTTTTGTGTTAATTTACAGTATACATAATAGTCAACTTGTGAATTTAATCTTTACAGTGTACATGGGTGGTACAGTGGTACAATGTTTCATATTATTGCTGAATTTATTATTTACAGTGTATTAATCTCAACTTGTGAGCTGTAAATGTCTTGTTTTATAACAATCTCAACTAAACAATGGTTTGTTCGGTTTAACCGAACAAATCAAAATTTACTTTGGTTCGGTTTTAATCGGTTGCTATGTTTACTTTGGTCGGTTCGGTTCTATTTTTGAAAACCGAAATAAACTTTGGTTTGCCTATTTTATTTTGGTTTTAACCGAACCAACCGATGAACACCCCTACCTCCTTCCACGAATCTCCTTCTCACTTTGTTGGATTTCTAGTGATGTTTTGGATCACCTCCTCCTTCCACGATTGTCGTTGTCACTCTGTTAGATCTCTTGTGTTGTTCAAGATCACCTCCTCCATCTAGGAATATCCTTCTCACTCTGTTGGGTCTCTAGCGTTGTTCTGTACCACCTACACCTTCCTCGAACTCCCTTCTTACTCCGTTGGATCTCTATTATGGTTCAGGATCACCTCCTCTATCTACGAATCTCCTTCTCACTTTGTTGCATCTTTTGAGTTGTTCTGGATCACGTCATCCATCAATTAACGTCCTTTTCACTCCCTTGGATCTCTATTGTTGTTCTAGATCACCTCCTCCATTCACAAATCTCCATCTCAATCTGTTGGTTTCTAGTGTTGTGCAGGATAACCTACTCCTTCCACGAATCTCTTTCTCACTCCGTTGGATTCTTGGTGTTGTTCAGAATCACCTCATCCATCTACAAATCTCCTTCTCTCTCTATTAGATCACTAGTGTTGTTCTGGATCACCTCCTTCTTCCACGAATCTCCATCTCACTCTGTTGGGTCTCCAGTCTTGTTCTGTACCACCTACACCTTCCACAAATTCCCTTCTCACTCCGCAGGATCTCTAGTGTTGTTCAGATCACCTCCTCCATTTACGAATCTCCTTCTCACTCTTTGTTGGATCTCTTGTGATGTTCTGGATCACATCCTCAATCAATGAATCTCCTTCTCACTCCCATGGATCTCTAGTGTTGTTCTAGATCTCCTCCTCCATCCACGAATCTCCTTCTCACTCTGTTAGTTTCTAGTGTTCTTCTAGATCACATCCTCCTTCCACGAATTTCCTTCTCACTCTTTAGGATCACTAGTGTTGTTAAGGATCATCCACAAATCTCCTTCTAACTCCATTGGTTCTCTAGTTTTGTTTTGGATCACGTCCTCCATCAACAAATGTCCTTCTTACTACCTTGGATCTGTAGTGTTGTTCTGGATCAGGTCCCCCTTCCACGAATCTCCTTCTCGCTATGTTGGTTCTCTAGTGTTGTTCTGGATCACTTCCTCCATCTACGAATCTCCTTCTAACTCCATTGGTTCTAGTTTTGTTCTGGATCACGTCCTCCATCAACGGATCTCCTTCTCACTCCCTTGGACCTCTAGTGTTGTTCTAAATCAACTCCTCCATCCACGAATCTCCTTCTCACTCTGTTTGTTTTAAGTGTTGTTCTAGGTAACATCCTCCTTCCACGAATTTCCTTCTCACTCTGTTGGATCTCTAGTGTTGTTGTGAATCACCTCCTTCATCCACAAATATCCTTCTAACTCCATTGATTCTCTATTGTTGTTCTAGATCACATTCACCATCCATGAATTTCCTTCTCACTCCGTTAGATCTCTAGTGTTGTTCTGGATCACCTCCTCCATCCACGAATCTCTTTTTCATTCTATTAGTTTTCTTTGGATGATCTAGATGTCCTCCTCTCTATCTTCGAATTTGCTTCTCACTTTATTGGATCTGTAGTGTTGTTCTGGATCACGTCTCCCTTCCACGATTCTCCATCTTACTATGTTGGTTCTCTAGTGTTGTTCTGGATCACTTCCTCAATCTACGAATGCTCACCTCGTTGGATGTCTAGTGTTGTTCAAGATCACCTCATCCATCGACGAATGTCCTTCTCATTGTGTTGGATCTCTCATGTTGTTCTGGATCACCTCACCCTTCCACAAATCTCGTTCTCCCTAGTGTTGTTGGATCTCTAGTGTTGTTCTGGATCACCTTCTCCATCCACGATCCACCTTCTAACTCCGTTGGTTCTCTTGTGATGTTCTGGATCACCTCCTCCATCTTTAAATTTGTTTCTCACACTATTGGATCTCTGGTGTTGTTGTTGATCACCTCCTCCTTCCACGAATCTCGTTCTCACTAACTTAGATATCTAGTGTTGTTTTGAATCACCTCCTCCATCCACGAATCTCCTTCTCATTTCGGTGGATCTCTTGTGTTGTTCTATATCACCCCCTCCTTCCACGAATCTCATTCTCACTCTGTTGGATCTCTTGTGATGTTCTGGATCACTTCTTCCATCCACGAATATCATTTTCACTCCCTTGGATCTCTAGTGTCGTTCCGAATCATGTCCTCTAACCCCGAATCTCCTTCTCACTATGTTGGTTCTCTACTATTGTTCTAAATCACATCCTTCTTCCACGAATTTCCTTCTCATCTCTAGTATTGTTTTGGATCATGTCCTCCATCCACGAATCTCCTTTTCACTCCCTTGGATCTCTAGTGTTGTTCCGGATCAAGTCCTCCATCCCTGAATCTCCTTCTCACTATGTTGGTTCTTTACTATTGTTCTAAATCACATCCTCCTTCCATGAATTTTCTTCTCACTCTGTTGGATCTCTATTGTTGTTGTTGATCACATCCTTCTTCCATGAATATCCTTCTCACTCCTTTGGATCTCTAGCGTTATTGTGAATCACGTCCTCCATCCAAGAATCTCCTTCTCACGTCGTTGGATCTCTAGTGTTCTTCTAGATGACATCCTCCATCCACAAATCTCATTCTCACTCCGTTGGATGTCTAGTGTTATTCTGGATCACCTCCTCCATCCACGAATCTCTTTGTCACTCTATTGGATGTCTATTGTTGTTTAGGATCTCCACCTTCTTCCACAAATCTCATTCTCACTCCGTTAGGTCTCCAGTGTAGTTTTGGATCACCTAATTCATCTAAGAATCTCTCACTCTGTTGGATCTCTTGTGTTGGTCTGGATTACGTCCTCCATCCATGAATCTCTTTCTCACTCCCTATGTTCTCTAGTGTTGTTCTATGTCACATCCTCATTTCACGAATTTCCTTCTTACTCTGTTGGATCACTAGTGTTGTGATGGATCACCTCCTTCATCCATAAATCTCATTCTAACTCTGTTGGTTCTCTAGTGTTGTTCTACATTACCTCCTCCATCGACGAATTTTCCTCCCAATTTGTTTTATCTCTAGTGTTGTTTTGGATAGTCTCCTCCTTCCACGTTTCTCGTTTTCACTCCCTTGAATCTCTAGTGTTCTTCTGCATCACCTCCCCCTTCAACGAATTTCCTTATCACTTTGTTGGTTCTCTAATGTTGTTCTGGATATCATACTCCATCTACAAATCTCCTTCTCACTTTCTTGAATGTCTAGTGTTGTTTTCAATCACCTCATTCATCCACGAACCACCTTCTCACTTCATTGGTTCTCTAGTGTTGTTCTGGATCACATCCTCCATCTACGAATCAACTTCTCACTCTCTTTGATCTCTGGTGTTGTACAAAATCACCTCCTCCATCCACGAATATCCTTCTCACTCTGTTGGATCTTTTGTGTTGTTCTGGATCACGTCCTCCATCAATAAATCTCCTTCTCACTGCCTCGGATCTCAAGTGTTGTTATGGATCACCTCCCCCATCCACAAATTTCCTTCTCACTCTGTTGGATCTCTAGTGTTGTTCTTGATCACCTCCTCCATCCACCAATCTCCTTCTAACTCTGTTAGTGCTCTTTTGATGATCTGGATCACCTCCTCCATCTTCGAATTTGATTCTCACTCTATTGGATCTGTAGTGTTGTTCTAGATCACGTCTCCCTTCCACGAATCTCCTTCTCACTTTGTTGGTTCTCTACTGTTGTTCTGTATCACATCCACTTTCCACGAATTTCCTTCTCACTCTGTTGGATCTCCAGTGTTGTTCTGGATCACGTCCTTCATCCACGAATCTCCTTTTCACTCCCTTGGATCTCTAGTGTTGTTCCGGATCATGTACCCATCCCTGAATCAACTTCTCACTATGTTGGTTCTCGACTATTATTCTAAATCACATCCTCCTTCCATGAATTTCCTTCTCACTCCGTTGGATCTCTATTGTTGTTGTTGATCTCCTCCACCATCCACAAATATCCTTCTCACTCCCATAGATCTCTAGTGTTATTGTGAATCACATCCTCAATTTAAGAATCTCCTTCTCACTTCGTTAGATCTCTAGTGTTGTTTTGGATGACGACCTCCATCCACATATCTCATTCTCATGTTCTGGATCACCCTCCTCCATCCACGAATCTCGTTCTCACTCTATTGGATCTCATCCTTCTTCCACAAATCTCCTTCTCACTCCCTATGATCTCTAGTATTGTTCTGGATCACATCCTCCTTCCACGAATTTCCTTCTCACTCTATTGGATCTCTAGTGTTGTTATGGATCACCTCTTTCATCCACAAATCTCATTCTAACTCCATTTGGTTCTCTAGTGTTGTTCTACATCACCTCCTCCATCGACGAATTTTCTTCTCACTTTGTTTGATCACTAGTGTTGTTTTGGATCGCCTCCTCCTTCAACGATTCTCGTTATCGCTCCCTTAGATCTCTAGTGTTGTTCTGGATCTCCTCCCTCTTCCACGAATCTCCTTTCTCTCTGTTTGATCTTTAGGGTTGTTTAGGATCACCTCCGCTATCAACAAATCTCATTTTCACTCTGTTGGATGTCTGGAGTTGTTCTGAATCACCTATTCCTTCCACGAATCTCCTTCACACCCCCTTAGAGCTCTAGTGTTGTCCAAGAATCTCCTTCTCACTTCATTGGATGTATAGTGTTGTTCTGAATCACCTCCTCCATCCGCGAATCTCCTTCTCACTCTGTTAGTTCTCTAATGTTGTACTAGGTCACCTCCTCCATCTTTGAATTTTCTTTTCACTCTAATTGATCTCTAATGTTGTTCTAGGTCACCTCCTCCATCTTCGAATTTGCTTCTCACTCTAATGGATCTCTATTGTTGTTCTCGATCACCTCCTCCTTCCACGAATCTCCTTCTCACTCTCTTAGACCTCTAGTGTTGTTCTTAATCACCTCCTCCATCAACGAATATCCTTCTCATGTTGGACGTCTAGTGTTGATATCGATCACCTCCTTCATCCATGAACCTCCTTCCCTCTCCATTTGATATCTAGTGTTGTTTTGCATCACCTCCACCTTCCACGAATCTCCTTCTCACTTTGTTGAATGTCTATTGTTGTTCTGAATCGCCTCATTCATCCACGAACCTCCTTCTCACTTTATTGGTTCTTTAGTGTTTTTCTAGATCACATCATCCATCTATGAATCTGCTTCTCACTCTCTTAGATCTCTCATGTTGTTATAAATTACCTCCTCCAACCACGAATATCCTTCTCACTCTGTTGGATCTTTTGTGTTGTTCTGGATCACGTCCTCCATCAATTAATATCCTTCTCACTCAACTCGGATCTCTAGTGTTGTTCTAGATCACCTCCTCCTACATCCACGAATCTCCTTCTCACTCTGTTGGTTTCTAGTGTTGTTCAGTATCACCTACTCCTTCCACGAATCTCCTTCTCACTCTGTTGGATTTCTGGTGTTGTTCAGGATCACCTCCTCCATCTACGAATCTCCTTCTCTCTCTATTAGATCACTAGTGTTGTTATGGATCACCTCTTTCTTCCACGAATCTCTTCCACGAATCTCCATCTCACTCTGTTGGGTCTCCAGTCTTGTTCTGTAGCACCTACACCTTCCACGAATTCCCTTCTCACTCCGCAGGATCTCTAGTGTTGTTCAGGATCACCTCCTCCATCTACAAATCTCCTTCTCACTCTCTGTTGGATCTCTTGTGTTGTTTGGATCAGGTCCTCCATCAATGAATCTCCTTCTCACTCCCTTGGATCTCTAATGTTGTTCTAGATCACCTCCTCCATCCACGAATCTCATTCTTACTCTGTTGGTTTCTAGTGTTTCCATATCACATCCTCCTTCCACAAATTTCCTTCTCACTCTTTAGGATCTCTAGTGTTGTTATGGATCACCTCCTTCATACACCAATCTCCTTCTAACTCCATTGGTTCTCTAGTTTTGTTCTGGATCACGTCCTCCATCAACGAATCTCCTTCTCACTCCCTTGGATCTCTAGTGTTGTTGTGGATCACCTCATTCATCCACAAATATCCTTCGAACTTCATTGATTCTCTAGTGTTGTTCTGGATCACCTCCTCCATCTATGCATTTTCTTCTCACTTTGTTGGATCTCTAGTGTTGTTCAAGATCACCTCCTCCATCCACGAATGTTGTTCTGGATATCGTACTCCATCTACGAATTCATTCTCACTTTTTTGGATGTCTGGAGTTGTTCTGGATCACCTCTTCCATCCACGAATCTCTTTCTCTCTACCTTGGAGCTCTAGTGTTGTTCTGGATCACATCTTCCATCAACGAATCTCCTTCTCACTTCGATGGATGTCTAGTCATGTTCTAAATCACCACCTCCATCTTCAAATTTGCTTCTCACTCTGTTGATTCTCTAGTGTTGCTCTGGATGACATCTTCCATCTATGAATCTGCTTCTCACTCCGTTGGATGTTTACTATTTTCTGGATCACCTCCTCCATCCACGAATCTCTTTCTCATTCCGTTGGTCTATAATGTTGTTCTGGATCACCTCCTCATTCCATGAATCTCCTTCTCACTCTGTTGGATCTCTAGTGTTGTTCTAGATCACCTCCGTCATCCACGAATCTCCTTCTAACTCCGTTGGTTCTCTAGTGTTGTTCTAGATCACTTCCTCCATCCACTTCTTCTCACTCCCTTGAATCTCTAGTGTTGTTCTGAATCTCCTCCCTCTTCCACGAATCTCCTTATCTCTCCGTTTGATCTCTAGTGTTGTTCAAGATCACCTCCTCCATCCACAAATCTCATTCTCACTCTGTTGGATGTCTGGAGTTGTTCTGGATCACCTCTTGCATTCACGAATCTCTTTCTCACTACCTTGGAGCTCTAGTGTTGTTCTGGATCACATCCTCCATCACGAATCTCCTTCTCACCTTGTTGTATGTCTAGTGTTGTTCTGAATCATCTCCTTCATCCATGAACCTCCTTCTCACTTCGTGGTTCTCTAGTGTTGTTCTAGATCACATCCTCCTTCTAAGAATCTGATTCTCACTCCATTGGATGTCTAGTATTGTTCTGGATAACATCCTCCATCCACAAATGTCCTTTTCATTCTGTGGATCTCTAATGTTATTTAGATCACCTCATCCTTCCACAAATCTTCTTCTTCATTCTGTTAGATCTCTAATATTGTTCTGGATCACCTCCTCCTTCCAAGTATTTCCTTTTCACTTCCATAGAGCTCTAGTGTTGTTCTGGATCACATCCTTCATCTACGAATCTCCTTCTCACTCCGATGGTTCCTCTTCCAGGAATCTCCTTGTCTCTCCTTATCTCTCCATTTGATCTCCTCATTCTCACTATGTTGGATGTTTGGAGTTGTTCTGGATCACCTCTTCCATCCACGAATCTCTTTCTCACTTCTTTGAAAGATCTAGTGTTGTTATAGATCACATCAATGAATCTCCTTCTCACTTCGAAGGATGTCTAGTCATGTTCTGAATCACCACCTCCATCTTCAAATTTGCTTCCCACTCTGTTGGATCTCGATTGTTGTTCTGGATCACCACCTCCTTCCAAGAATCTCTTTCTCACTCTATTAGATATATAGTGTTGTTTTGAATCACCTCCTCCATCCACGAATCTCCTTCCCACTCTGTTGGGCGTCTAGTGTTGTTCTGGATCTCCTCCCTCTTCGAATCTTTTAACCTCTCTGTTTGATCTATAATGTTGTTCTGCATGACCTCCCCTTCCACTAATCTCCTTATACACTGTTGGTTCTCTAATGTTGTTCTAGTTATCATACTCCATCTAAGAATCTCCTTCTCCTTTCGTTCGATGTCTAGTGTTGTTTTGAATCACCCTCCTTCATCCACAAACCTCCATCTCACTTTGTTGGTTCTCTAGTGTTCTTCTGGATCACATGCTCCATCTACGAATTGCTTCTCACTCTCGTTGATCTCTAGTGTTGTTCTAAAGCACCTCCTCCAGCCACGAATATCATTCTCACTCCGTTCGTTCTCTAGTGTTGTTCTGGATGACATCCTCCATACGAATCTGCTTCTCTCTCCGTTGGATGTCTAGTGTTGTTCTGGATCACCTCCTCCGTCAACAAATTTTCTTCTCACTTTGTGGATCTCTAATATTGTTATGGATCACCTCTTCTATTCACCAATCTCCTTCTCACTCTGTTGACTCTCTAGTGTTGTTCTGGATTACCTCCGTCATCCACAAATCTCCTTCCAACTCCGTTGGTTCTCTAAAGTTGTTCTAGATCACGTCCTCCTTCCACGAATCTCCTTCTCACTCCCTCGAATCTCTAGTGTTGTTCTGGATCTCCTCCCTCTTCTACGAATCTCCTTTATTCTCCGTTTAATCTCTAGTGTTGTTCGTGATCACCTCCTCCCTTCCGCGAATCTCCTTTTCACTCCATTGGTTCTCTAGTGTTGTTTTGCATCGCCTCCCCTTCAACGAATCTCATTCTCACTCTGTTGGTTCTCTAATGGTTTTTTCGGATATCATACTCCATCTGCGAATCTCCTCTCACTTTGTTGGATGTCTAGGGTTGTTCTGAATCACCTCATTTATCCACGAACCTCCTTCTCATTACGTTGGTTTCTCTAGTGGTTGTTCTGGATCACATCCTCCTTCTGAGAATATGCTTCTCACTCCGTTGGATGTCTAGTGCTGTTCTGAATAACCTCCTCCATCCACAAATGTCCTTCTCATTCCGTTAGATCTCTAGAGTTGTTCTGAGTCTCCTCCCTCTTTAATGAATCTCCTTAGTCCTCCGTTTGATCTCTAGTGTTGTTCTGCATTACCTCCCCCTTCCACGAATCTCCTTCTCACTCCGTTGGTTCTCGAATATTGTTCTGGATATCATACTTCATCTACGAATCTCCATCTCACTTCGTTGGATGTGTAGTGTTGTTCTGAATCACCTCATTCATCCACGAACCTCCTTCTCACCTTGTTGGTTCTCTAGTGTTGTTCTGGATCACATCCTCCTAAGAATCTGCTTCTCACTCCGTTAGATGTCTAGTGTTGTTCTGGATAACCTTCTCCTTCCATAAATTTCTTTCTCACTCTGTTGGATCTCTAGTGTTGTTCTGGATCACCTCCTCCTTCCACGTATTTCCTTTTCACTTCCTTGGAACTCTAGTGTTGTTCTGGATCACATCCTCCATCTACGAATCTCCTTATCACCATCCAAGAATCTCCTTCTCTTTTCGATGGTTCATCTTCCACGAATCTCTTTATCTCTCCGTTTGATCTCTAGTATTGTTCAAGATCACCTCCTCTATCCACAAATCTCATTCTCACTCTGTTGGATGTCTGGAGTTGTTCTGGATCACCTCTTCCATTCACAAATCTCTTTCTCACTACCTTGGAGGTCTGGTGTTGTTGTTTATCACATCCTCTATCAACGAATCTCCTTCTCACTTCGGTGGATATCTAGTCATGTTCTGAATCACCACCTCCATCTTCAAATTTGCTTCTCACTCTGTTGGATCTCTAGTAATTTCTTGATCACCTCCTTCCGCTGATCTCTTTCTCACTACCTTGGATTTCTAGTGGTTTTATGGGTTACCTCCTACATCCACAAATCTCCTTCTCACTTCGTTGGATCTCTAGTGTTGTTATGGATCACCTCTTCCATTCACGAATCTTGTTCTCACTATGTTGTGTCTCTAGTGTTGTTTTGGATCACATCCTCTATCTACGAATTTGCTTCTCACTCCGTTGGATGTCTAGTGTTGTTCTGCATCACCTCTTCCATCCACGAATCTCCTTCTCATTTCGTTGGATCTATAATATTGTTCTGGATCACCTCCTCCTTTCACGAATCTCCTTCTCATTCTGTTGGATCTCTAGTGTTATTCTGGATCACCTCCGTCATCCACGAATCTCCTTCTAGCTCCGTTGGTTCTCTAGTGTTGTTCTAGATCACTTCCTCATTCCACGAATCTCCTTCTCACTCCCTTGAATCTCTTGTGTTGTTGTGGATCTCCTCCCTCTTCTACGAATCTCCTTCATTCTCTGTTTGATCTCTAGTGTTGTTTATGATCACCTCCTCCTTCCACGAATCTCTTTTTCACTCCCTTGGATCTCTAGTGTTGATCAGCATCACCACCCTCTTTCACGAATATCCTCTTACTTCGTTGGTTCTCTAATGTTGTTCTGATATCATACTCCATCTACAAATGGCTGTGGGATTACCTGTTCTGATATAATACTCCATCTACAAATGGCTGTGGGATTACCGGGCTCACTGCAGTTTTTGGCATTCAGGTCAAGAGTCCATATTGGATGATTCCATCTTTGGTTGGTGTTTGGGAAATAATAATAATATCGTGTACCCCTCACAAACTCTACGAAGACCAGTTCTGATTCACCCATCTTGTTGTATTCGCCTACGGCAGACCTGAAATTCAGTATATTTGTTATGTAAGCAAAAAACGCTCTTATCTTCTATGAAGAGTAAGAGAGAGAGAGAGAGAGATGATTTCTGACCTGCTAATAATTTGAGCCATTTCGTACTCATCATAACTGATTGTAGAATTAGATGAGCCATAATAGGGTCCACCTATGGTAACACAAATGTGTAGAATTTGCTCTTCCATCGTCTTTTCCTTCCTATTTCTGGAGAATAAATATCCAGCGTACTTGCTTTATATAGTCCAAACTCATATATAGTTGACTATTGGCCAAATTGATCAATATCTCGAGATCTACAATTTAAGAAAGATTCGGTTAATCAATTAATTCCATGTGCATCCGACCAATAAATTTTTGGAACATTATTTTGAAACATAAGCGCTCTTGTCATTTCAAGTAAATGACGATTTTTTCTTTCGGAAACTCCGTTTTGTTGTGGAGTATAAACACAAGTAGTTTGATGTATAATTCCTTTTTGTTTCAAAAAATTTGAGAAATTTTGATTTACAAACTACGTTCCATTATCGGTCCTAAGAATCTTAATCTTTTGTTGTATTGGTTTTCAATTAAATTTGAGAAATCTTGAAAGTGAGAAAAAACTTCACTTTTATTTTTTAAAACATATAAGTATGTTAATCATGAAAAATCATCTATAAATGTAACAAAATATTTAAAACCATTGTAAGAGTCTACCAGGGCGGGTCCCCAAACATCGGAATGAACAAGTTCAAATATCTTGCTACTTTTAGAATTTGAGGTTACAAAAGAAAGTCTCGTATGCTTTGCAAATTTACATACTTCACAATACTACAATCTAGGTTTGGAAAATCAAAAATACTTTTTAAATTTTATCGGAGGGATGTCCAATTCTTTTATGTCATAAATTTTCCATGTCTTGTATTTGTGTGTTGAAATTAAATTTTTGGCTATTTAAAAAATAAAGTTCATTTTGAAAAAAACCTTCACCAATCATCCTCTTGGATGTCATATCTTGAAACAATACATTTTTAAATGAAAATATAATCTCACAATTTATTTCTTTTGAGATTTTTCCTATAGATAATAAATTAGAGGTACAATTTTTTACATGTAAAACATTTTTAATTTCTTTTAAAAAAAACTTGATTGAGCCATGACCACAAATTTCCATTTTTTTCACCATTTGCAACATATACATATTCTTGACCTTTGGCTTTTTGATAATTATACAATATATTTTTGTTTCCAGTCATATGATCGGTTGCACCGGAATCTAAAATCCATACCGAATTATTTTTGGAGTGTTCTAGATTTAGATTTCCTAAATTTGTACATTTTTTTTTGTTTTATTTCACCATTTTCGGTTTCAGATATATCTGGGATTTTATTCATCCTTCTATTTGGTGTTACATATATCATTTGGTTTGTACCTAGACCACATTCTTCACTTTGGGCTATCAATGAATTTTCTAATTTAAAGGAACCTGAGTTGGGTTTGTTTAGAAGCCGGTTGAGTGAAGAAATAAGCTTGGATATCTCTGATTTGATCATGGATGTAGCAGCTCCAAAAATATTGGTTGAGTTGAAATTGGCGGACCCGTTATTCGGCGGACCCGGTTCAACACAACTCATCTCTTCGTTTAGTTGAAGCGCTCGCGCTGCATCAGAGATAGCGAAACCCCTTTTCTCCCCTGATCACTCAAAAGAGAGCAATGTTTCTTTTAATATTTATAAACTCGTAAATGCTATCGGTCCGGACTGCAAGCGCACAATCCTATCGAGTAGTATATTCGAGGTCGATCCACAGGGAATATTGGTTCAATGCTTTGAGCGATCGA
This sequence comes from Carex parvula, assembly GCA_025461045.1. Classification (NCBI taxonomy): domain Eukaryota; kingdom Viridiplantae; phylum Streptophyta; class Magnoliopsida; order Poales; family Cyperaceae; genus Carex; species Carex parvula. Next base: position 422,127 of record JAJGRW010000891.1, on the reverse strand, counting down.
ATCACAATCTTTCGAAAGGCTAGACGAAATCCGTAAATTGAGAGATGTTGATGTGATTAATGTAAATTAGGAAGCAATTAAAAGTAATTAAAATAAAGATAGAGATGAGAATTCCTAGGGTTTCGGCACACCATTGCTACTCAATCCGCTTTGACAAAATATTCCTGTTGCATCTGATTTCCTGTTGTTATTTAATGAAAGACACCACATAGGTCATTGCGATTTATGTTACGCAAGAATGACAAATCTTTCACCGAGATTCTACATAGGACACTGTGATTTTCCTTACGTAAATGTCTGATCTCTCAAATACCCCAAATTACTACATAGATCACTGCGAATTTCTTTTACGCATGTGATAGAATTTGGTACGCATTTTGTTGGTCTGGTTTATGGTTTCTCCGCCAAGGTTTTCTTCACATAAACCTAATAAATCTCAACGAGGCTAATTCATACAATAGTTTCTCTTACCAATAAAGTACTGTCACTACCCTAACGGACTCAAACTAGATCATTGAAGTTAGATGAAGAGATAGTAAATCACAAAAATATTTTGTTTCAATAATAAGAAATCATAATCAACAGAAATATATATATCAAACATCAAGAGTAACAAGGTATACTGCCTAGCCCTAAGAAAAGGAACTTAGCCGCAGAACGGCATTGTTACAAGCACTCCTCTCTTCTCTCTTTAATCAAATCTAATACTAATTACAAAGATAACTATTCCTTCTGCCCAGGGGCCTTATATAGGAGTGGAGGGACGTGTGGAGGTTGAGTAGAGACTAAGAAACTGATCTGGAAACAGCTGTCGGCAGTTATTCCCCAAGAGATGCCTTCGGATACGGGCCGTATCAGGTGATACGGTCCGTATTAGGTCCTTGACGGTTAGGGTTTGATGCTTTCAGCGCTATGTCTTGGTCTGTGCTAGGCCTGGTCCGTATTAGGTAATACGGACCGTAACAGAGACTTAGTCGATGAGCATCGCTGATCCGATTGACCTGATTCTAGCTCCATTTGGTGTAAAATAGTCCCAAAACTTGTTTTCTACAATAAAACATAAAGAAGGGTGATAGTAGCCTTTTTCTCTAATAAAGTAAACATAAGTGTGAGAAAATATTCAAAATCTAAGCCAAACCCTACGTAAATCATCATTATTTTGACTCTGATCATGCCTCCCAACTTGAATTGTTGCTTGTCCTCAAGCAACGACATCCCAGCTGGTCAAAGATCCGGTTTAGGTTAAACCATACAATCTCAAGGACTTGTTAAAAAATTAAATTAGGGCTTAGGTTTGGTACAATTGGCATGACAATAAAAATTTAGATTTTAAAATATTCATGACCTCTCCCAATAATTTATTCACCCCATGATTGACCTCATTATGCTTACCTTAGAAGAATTATCATTGAACAATTTATTTCACAAATATCCTTAAATTTGAGAGTATTAATTTCCCCTTCGATTATAAATGGATCCTAGGAATTCTAATGATATAAATTTTGATTTTCCTTCCTAATTGATTGGAGCAAAATATGACAACTAAGTGTGTTGGTGCTTGTAACTATTTTTGAGAAATTAAATATGTACAAGATTTAAAATTTGGGAGGTTTTCTTGAGCCTATTGGTAACTAGTCTTGCGTAGGCACCCGTACTCTTTTTATCCTCCATCTTTTATTCTATTTTTTTTTCTGGATTTTTCTATTTTTTGGATTTTTCTCATTTCTGATTTTTTTTGTATTTTTCTATTTTTCTGAAAAATAAAATATTTTTGTGTCACAAGCACCATGATTACACACAATTCCAAGTATTCATTCATACAAGGAATTATTGCATAGTTTCGCTAGGGGTCTATCTATAATAAATGGGTATTCTAAAATACTATCAAGCTTAAAAGACTTTGCAAAAATAAATTACTCAATAAATAAAAATTCTAGGGTTTGCGATTTTTGATCAACTCTCATGGTTAGCAATTAATTGTTCACTTTGAGATCACTAATTATTTTAAAAATTTCAAATTTTTGGTATCATGGTCAATTGTCTAAACCTTAGCCTAATTCAATTTAAAACAATTCCTATTTGATTAACCTACTCCTAAGGAAAAATAAAAATGCAAGCTAGCTAAAAAGCTCAATCTAATCATTCTAGGATTTTCGGTAAAGCCTCCAACCCTAGTCAAAAATTGAGTAAAACTACTAGCACCTAAGAATTTAAAAATGCGAAAAATTTTAAAGATACATGGTCAATTTACCTCCTACCCCCCAAATTAAAATTGAGCATTGTCCCCAATGCTCGAGAGATAAAAATAAAGGAAGTAGTAGAGTAAAAAGACCGGGGAAAGATACAACTCATTGCACCTCAATCCTGAGGTGGTGGAGGTGGTGGTGGGCGCTGGATCTCCTCGTAGAATGACGGGTCGAAGAGTCCGTATGGTGGTGGCTGGTACTCGAATCCGGAGTCGAGAGCATACTGATAATACTGCTATGCCATATAGCGCGTCTGCTGGATCTCGCGCCTGCTCTCATCAACACTCCTCCGGACCTCCTCCATGCTATTTCGGATTTCGCCAACCTCTTGGCGAAGCGATGAGCCATTCTGTTCCATTTGTCGAGTGGTCTCTCCCGTTGTCAAGGTGAGCTCATTGAGGTTCGAGTTCATCCAATCTACCATTTGAATGAACTGATCAAGCTCAGCTGTAGGGGCATCAGATGGTGCCGCCCCTGAAGATCCAGCTCTAGCTGCCGATGTGCCTGCCTCCCTATATGCATTAAAAGGGGGCTCCTCCTCTCCTCTCTGCTGTCGATCGATGTTAGCCTGATTTTACATTGCGGCTTGGCTTTCGATTACATCAATGTAATCTTGAGGAGGCTCATATGTCGGGCTCGCGGGTCGTGCCATCTTCCAGGAGGCCCTACTGCAAAGATTGAGATGTCGGAAGGGGAATTGGAGAATTCCCTTCGGCGAATTGTAGAAGTAGGGACCTGGATAGTGGCCGGTGACGAATTTCATGGCTTGGAGGCATGACATGTCGATTTGTGTGAGCCCGCTTGCCTCTTTGAGATGATCGATCTGCAGAGCGAGTTGGTTGGCCAAGATCGTGGCCACGAATCCAATGGATTTGATTGCAAAGGAGATGGCCAAGGTGAGGTCGCACCGGTGTTGGGTCGATCATGCATTTGAGAAGATAGAGTTCGGGTAGTGTCACCTTTGATGAACTCTCGCCTCTCGCGAAAATGGAATTGGCAAGGATTACTTGCAAGAGGCGGACCTGGGGATGGATGATTCTGCTCGCCGGTCGAGTTGAGTTTTGGCTGTCTTCAGTGATGCTGTACCAGAACTCTCGGCAGTCAGGGGAATCGGAAGTGCCATTGTCGGTGAGGTTGAAGATGGCGCAGAAATCATTCATGGTGACTGTGTACTGCTCGCCAATCATCTGGAAAGTGATGGAGTCTTCATTGTATCTGAAAGTCGCAAGGAACTCCTTCGTGAGCACCTCGTAAATTTTGACTCCTTTGATCAGTTGGAGGAATTGCCAGAGGTGGATGCGGTTGGCGAGCTGCTCGGTTTGCGCGAGGAGGCCTAGTCATTCGAGTGTCTCTGTGTTGATCGACTTGTGGTAAATGACCTCCCTTGTTGTCATCTTTTCGTAAGCTTGTTTGAATTGTGTGTGTGAGATGACGGGTTGGTACTCGGTTGGCCGGACTTCCTCCATTGATTCATCGGAGTCTTCTTCCTCAAGACCAAAATCCCGAGGGTTGAACTCCTCTGGCTTATAGTCTGCATCTGAGACTGGTGTGTCTCTGATTGATTGCTGAGTGTCAGAATGAGAGGATGAATGGTTGGAGGATTGTGGTTGTGAACCGGAGGACTGGGAGGATCGGCTAGAGGAGCTCTGCGGTGAATTGCTCGGGCCGGTACCTCCGAGGGCTTTCTTAGCACTCCTCGTGACTATCCCTAAAATATTCTTCATTTTTGGAGCCATTTGTTAAAATTTAATATCTCTGTTACGGACCGTATTGGGCAATACGGTGTGGTTACGGACTGGTTGGTTGGTGAATTTGACAAGTAACGGACTGGTTACGGACCGTATCAGGCTAATACGGACCGTATTACAGGGGTTGGAAAAACTGCTAAGTACTGGACTGGACTTTCTGGTAAACGATTACGCACCGTATTGGGTCAATACGGACCGTATTGCACTGGTAAAAATTGGGATTTAGACAGAAACCTAATTTTTTTTGTGATTTTTGTGATTTTGCAAAAATAAAACTTGATTATCTAAACTAATGTAACAGAGTTTTAAATTAAAACAAATGCAAAAACGAATGTAAACTTTGAAATTAGAAAGGGGGTTTAGAAAAACTGAATTTGGGGAAGTTAGATCGAGTGGCCGTCGGATACGGACCCGGTACGGTCCGTATTAGGGCAGAGGCGCGGAGAAGGAATGAGGCGGCGGCTTCAATGAGTGGAGGCGTAGGTGTAGCGGCGATGGCGATCGGCGGCAAGGAAGGAGAACTTGATTTCGGGCAAAAGGGGAAGAGGAGAAGGAGAAGAGATAGAGGGAAAGAGAGTAGAGGGAAGGAAAGAGGAAGAGGTTTAGGGATTAAAACGAAATAAGGGTTAACGGTTATGAGACGTGATTCGCGCGGGATTTCAAACGTCTCTTCTTAACGGGTTCGCATCTCCCGAATCAGCCTTTATTACGGACCGTATCAGCCAATATGGTCCGTATTGAATCCGTTATGCTTACCCAATAATCACTAAGTTTTAACTCCTTTGAATACGGGCCGTATCAGCCAATACGGGCCGTATTCACCACTTGTTTCCACTGGTATGGTCCATATCAGCCAATACAGGTCGTACCAGAGAGTATTTTCCATCTTCCGAGATGTCTTTAATCAAGCCTTTCCTCCAACATGCTTACCTGATCATAGAAAAGAGGTGGGTATGAGTTGTTTCTTCGTTAAAGTCCTAATTAAACTAAAAATAATTAATTATAAGAAAATATAAAAGTGGCCTTGGGTTGCCTCCCAAGAAGCGCTTGTTTAAAGTCGTTAGCTTGACTTTGTGTCGCATTAGTTTCTTCCAGATATCCTCCCGTCAATGCAAGCGGGTTGCTTGTCGGGTGGTTCGCCTTCAGCGTCTTCTGTGGTTTCATCATCATTGCCCTTCTCGAAGAAGTCGGTTGGTGTTTGAGGTCCGGGGTCGAACGCCAGGCTCACACCGAGCACTACTTCAACCTCGTCCAGTCTTTGAGAAATTGCATCGAGTTCTTCGCGTAGGTTTTTGATTAATGCAAGGGCTAAGAGAGAATAATTCCTGTTATTTGCGATATTAGGGCTCTTGTTCAGATCATCAGTTTGTTGTGTCACGGAGGTTGGATGGATCTAACCGTCATCTTGTACAATGAACAGCCTTTCCATTTCTGCTTCGTACATCATCGCCTCGATGTCTTCAAATTCATCCATTCGCAATTCATCATTATCATACTCATCCGCAGTTTCCAAATTGTAGACAAGATTTATGTCAGGTGGGACTTTGGCATCATTCATGTTGAAGATCATCTTGTTCTCGCCAACATTGAGTGAAATCTTCCCATTCCTAACATCAATCATTGCCCCACATGTGGCGAGGAATGGCCTTCCAAGGATGATCGGAATCTGCTCATCTTCTTCCATATCAACTACCACAAAATCTGCTGGTATCCAGAATTTACCGACTTTGATTGGGATATCAAGCAACATTCCTTCAGGATATCAAATTGATCGGTCAGCTAGTTGCAATGAGATCCGCAGTGGTGATTGATCTCCACATTCCAATTTGTCAAATACTACCTTAGACATCAGACTCACACTTGCTCCCAGATCACATAAGGCTCTCTTAAAATCGGTCGTGCCAATGGTGCATGGTATCGAGAAGCTTCCCGGATCTTTTAACTTTGTCAGTAATTTGCTTTGCACGAGCGCACTGCATTCCAGATTGAGCGGAACTGTCGAGATTCTTAGAGTCTACTTCGGTTCGAAAGAATCTCCTTCAGAAATTTAGCATATGAGGGTATGCTTGCAATTGCTTCAGTGAAGGGGATTGTGACTTGTAATTGCTTGAGAGTCTCCATGAATCTCGCAAATTGCTGCTCCATCTTCTGTTTTGCAGGCCTTGGAGGGAATGGCAGAGGTGGCTTGTAGGGTGGTGATGAATGTATTCAGGTTCGGGTTGTCGCTCGTCTCCACCTACGGTGTCATTCTGCTCCTCGATAAGGTCTGTCTGCAGTTCGAAAACGGGCGGCTCCGGTGGTTGCGGCTCGTACTCTTCGGAATGCGATAGTTCTGCATGCATCTCATCGGGAGTTTGATCAGGCATGGGAGGTCCCTTGTAAGCTGTACCGCTCCTTAATGTTATGCATTTGCAAGTCTCTCTCGGATTTTCTTTCGGTTGGCCCGGAAATTTGCTTTTTCCGCGTGTAATACTCGAGAGTTCTTTTGCCATCTTAGAGACATTGTCTTCTAAGTCTTTGTTGCGGTTTGTTAAGGATTTGATTTTTTGTGCAATTTTGGCGTTAGCCTTATCTTGCTTCTCTAGGAATCTCTCCATTAAAGATGTGATGTCAGGTTGCTGTGGTTGATTATATTGCCTTGCTTGGTAATTCGGTTGGGGATTGTTGTATCTCTGTTGATAATTGAGTTGTGGTTGGTAGTTCTGTTGGGGTGCAGCAGGCCTTTAATTGTTTGCATATGAGAGATTTGGATGATTTCGGTTGTTCGGATGGTATGTATTGTAGGCGGGCTGAGGTCGAAAGCTGTTATCGATTGCGTTTGCTTGCTATACTTCTTCCTCAGTTTCCGTCACATTCATACAATCGGTCATCTCATGCGCTCCTCCACAATAGCCACATGCTGTTGCGGCATTGACTGCTGCTACCGTTCGCTGCTTGGTTTGCTTATTGAGTGCCATTTGCAAAGCATCGATCTTTGCGCTCAGCATGGATATATCATCTACTCGGTGCATGCCAGGTGTTGGAGTTGGCTTCTTTCGCTCAGGGATCCAGTAGTGTTGGTTGATTGCAATCTCTTCAATTAGGTTGTAAGCCTCGTTAGGTTCCTTGTTCATGATTGCTCCTCCTGCGGAAGCATCAATAGACAACCTATCGGTAGGGTTTAGACCATTATAAAAAGTTTGGACAATCAGCCATCTTGCTAGACCATGATGTGGACAACACCTTAACATATCCTTATATCTATCCCATGCTTCACACAATGTTTCACATCCCTTTGTTCAAAATTAGTAATTGCATTTCTAAACCTTGAAGTTTTGGATGGTGAAAAATATTTTGCAATAAACACATTAAACAATTGGTCCCAAGTTTGAATAGAATTGGCCGGTAAGGAAAACAACCATGCTCTTGCTTTATCTTTTAATGAGAATTGAAATAGCCTTAGCCTGATTGCTTCATCGGTAACTCCGTTGATCTCAAAATTGACAAATGAAGATGTGGGTCTTCATGTGGAAATCCTCCAAATTGCTGTTGCGAAACCATATTTATGAGAGCAGGTTTGATCTCAAAATTACGGTTCGTAACAGTTGGCGGGTTTATGCTAGAGTTAGGATCATTCGCGCGCGGTACGCAATAGTCTCGTAGAAGTTTGGGTCTTGCTGCATCGTGAACTCCATTAATTGGTTCGTTCGGTGGGATATTCATGTTGATCGAATCTGAGTCTTCTTCACTTTCAGAATTACTCGATGAAGAACTATGATTGGTTCTTATCGGCGATGTGGAAGCGAATTGTCCTCTCCTACTAGCAATCCTCTCGGACCTTCGTACGGATGATTCGGCCAGCGTGCAGTGTACTAAAAAGAAAGGAAAATCTGAAAAATTAAACTAAAACTGAAAACAAAAAGAAAATAAAATAAAAAAACAAAATTGAAAATAAAAGAAAAATAAAAATGCAGAAAATAAAAAGAAATCTAGGCGTTTCTAATTAATTGGATTCAATGGTCAAAGCAAGGACATCTTGCGAGGCCTTGCACAATGAACCATTATTCTCCGGCAGCGGCGCCAAAAAGCTTGATCACTCAAAAGAGAGCAATGTTTCTTTTAATATTTGTAAACTCGTAAATGCTATCGGTTCGGACTGCAAGCGCACAATCCTATCGAGTAGTATATTCGAGGTCGATCCACAAGGAATATTGGTTCAATGTTTTGAGCGATCGAATCACAATCTTTGCGAAAGGCTAGACGAAATCTGTAAATTGAGAGGTGTTGTTGTGATCAATGTAAATTAGGAAGCAATTTAAAGTAATTAAAATAAAGATAGAGATGAGGATTCCTAGGATTTCGGCACACCATTGCTACTCAATCCACTTTGACAATATATTCCTGTTGCGTCTGATTTCCTGTTGTTGTTTAATGAAAGACACCACATAGGTCATTGCGATTTATGTTACGCAAGAATGACAGATCTTTCACCGAGATTCTACATAGGACACTGCGATTTTCCTTACGCAAATGTCTGATCTCTCAAATACCCCAAATTACTACATAGATCACTGCGAATTTCTTTTACGCATGTGAAAGAATTTGGTATGCGTTTTGTTAGTCTGATTTATGGTTTTCCCGCCAAGGTTTTTTTCACATAAACCTAATAAATCTCAACGAGGCTAATTCATATAAATAGTTTCTCTTACCATTAAAGTACTGTCACTACCCTAACGGACTCAAACTAGATCATTGAAGTTAGATGAAGAGATAGTAAATCACAAAAGCATTTTGTTTCAACAACAAGAAATCATAATCAACAAATATATATATCAAAACATCAAGAGTAACAAGGTTTACTGCCTAGCCCTAAGAAAAGGAACTTAGCCGCGGAACGACATTGTTACAAGCACTCCTCTCTTCTCTCTTTAATCAAATCTAACCCTAATTACAAAGATAACTATTCTTTCTGCCCAGGGGCCTTATATAGGAGTGGAGGGACTTGTGGAGGTTGAGTAGAGGCTAAGAAACTGATCTGGAAACAGCTGTCGGCAGTTATTCCCAAAGAGATGCCTTCGGATACGGGCCGTATCAGGTGATACGGTCCGTATTAGGTCCTTGACGGTTAAGGTTTGATGCTTTCAGCGCTATCTCCTGGTCTGTGCTAGGCCTGGTCCGTATTACGCAATACGGACCATAACAGAGGCTTAGTCGATGAGCGTTGCTGATCTGATTGACCCGGTTCTAGCTCCATTTGGTGTAAAATAGTCCCAAAACTTATTTTCTGCAATAAAACATAAAGAAGGGTGACAGTAGCCTTTTTCTCTAATAAAGTAAACATAAGTGTGAGAAAATATGCAAAACCTAAGCCAAAACCCTACGTAAATCATCATTATTTTGACTCTGATAATCTCCCTTAGAGTTATTCGGCCGATCCACTCCGCCCTTCTCCTTCCACCATTTCGGTCGGAGATGAGGATGAAGAAACCAACACCGATCGAGTTCATGACCCTCTTTTTTACAGTTACTACACTTCATTGGTGTTGGGGGCTCCTCTCTTCTCAGATCTAAGGTTAGGGTTTAAATTGGTACAATCGATCACAAGAGAGGATCTAATTTTTTCTGGTTTTTCTTGTTTTTTTCTGGTTTAATCTGGTTTGTACTGATAAAAAACAGTGGGTTTTTTGCTGATTTGTTCTAGTATTGATAAGAACAGTATTGATATTCGGTTTCTGGTATTTGTTCGTATTTTTGAGGTATTGATTCAGCCCTAGACCTTTGCTGGTATTTGCTTTTGGTACTGGTTTTCGTCTGAATTTTTTCTGGTATTGTTTCTGAGTTCTTTGGAATTTTTGGAAATTGCTGGTATATGATTTATGGATTATCGGATATGAATATTGGTTATATTTTACTCTTATACCATGAAAGTTTTAGCGGAAGTATGAGACAGAGTAGACAAAAAGGAGAATTATGAATTTTTGTATTTTTTATTGATATTGATCTTTTTTTCTCTATTGATTTTTGTTATATATTTCTTACAGTCTCTCTCCTAAGGATATTTATAACCTCATGGCTTATTGTACCGTTAATTCCAACGGTAACTTCTTATTTTCCTAAATTACAATTACCCTTTCTCTAATTTAGACCTCTAACTATCGTTATTCTCAACACATTTTCACAAACTCCAGAAGTCTATCATGTCACTAAATATTAGCCAGATTTTAACAGCACAATCACATATGGCATAACAAAGCACAACAAAATATATTGGGAGCTACACCTTAAATTAGACACATTTGACTAATTATTTAATGCCAAATGCTATCTAGTTTGTTTATATAGGTTAATATCTTGGATCTGAACCAGACCTTGAATTAGAAAGCTTTGACTAATTAATATTAGCTTAGTCTTTCGTTTAACTAATAGAACATACCATAAAGTTCAATACATGTTAGATTGACTAATGGTACGTCCAAATTTTATATGGGTCCATGTGCTAAAAGAAAAGAAAATGCACTTCTGATCCTCATCATTCAGCAATAGTGAACACAAACAGTGGAGAGGTGAAATTGATCAATTAAGTTGGAAATATTAGAGAATCATAAAGTACCTGTTCGGCAACCCTCCTTAGCCCTCCTTAACGCTCCTCGAAGACTTGATCTCTCCGAACAGGTGTGCCTTAGTGGAGGTTATTTACTTTCTTAACTAAGGAAGCATTTTTCTCTCCTTTACAAATCGATCTCCTTTGCACCTCCTTAGCACCAAAATTATGAAATTTTTGACAAATTTGCCCTCAAAAGCTGAGGCCTTAAGGAGGCCTCCTCATTCTTTTTCATTTTTTATTGTCTTTCTTCTCTCCTACGGGGAACGATTCCCTAGACGTGGGAATGAAAAGAGAAACTTCTCTCCTGCGAAGATTGACGGCGATCAAGCAATCGACACTCCAATCCAACAGCTCTATCACGTTCGCAGCGAGATGCTCTCTCCGTTGACACCCTAATTGCCCCATCCATTCTTAAGTTTTCTGAGATCCCTTCTCTCCGAGCATTAGTTTAAGACACAATCAGGTAAATGCGCACTTATCCCTTCTTACCTTACTTTGATTCATTGATTGAAGGGTTGATTTGATGATTAAATAAAGCTCAATAAAGAATTGTTGCCTTGCTACATCTCTGACTTGCGATTTCTGCGCTTCAATTTCTGATTGGTTGGTTATTTGAAATGGGAAAGTTTGATAATGATTTGGTATGAAATAAATGTTAGGTTTCCTTTTGCTCTGCGTTTTTAATGAAGAGAAATAAATGCAATTCTTTGTTTGGGCAATTATTTGTTTACTTGCATACTTGAATGAGAGGAGAAATAAATATATTTCTCCCAATGAGAGTAGATTAATAAATTTATAATTTAATTTTATATGCATGAAATTAGAACTGGGCAATCAAAGAGGCAAACTTGTGCAATTAGAGTAATGAAATCAGAACTTGGTATTCAAAGAATCCTACTTTGGTTTGAGCATAGTTGTTAATTCACTAACTATGAGGGAGGCTTCAGCATAGTTGTGAATTCACAAACAATGGTCCCAGTCTTGATTTACTGGTAGGGGAAGATAAGATGATGCTTTTATTAGATAGTACTTTGATTGTACTGTTATGGCGAGTATGCTACTAATTTGAAGATGATTTATTAGATAGTATTTATTTCTTTCTAATTCATTCTCTGTGGAATTGTTTGTATGAGGGAGCTTGATGCATATTATGGGTGCAGTCTTAGTCAAGCAAATATAGATGATGCATATTGAATTTCAATTAGATGATAATTAGGAGGTATTAATTTGAGGGGCTGTCATGTATTTCGTGATGAGCATTCATGTGTTAATATATATTTTTTTATTCAATTTCTCATAAAATTGTTTCATCAAGCATAGATGAGCACTCTTGGAATTTAGGTCGTCAAGCATTTTTCTATCACATTTTCGGCTTGCTGTTAACCTCTCAAATAAGATGTGTCTATCTTTTTAATTGTTGTTTAAGTAAAAAATACATAGATAAATAAGATCACTGTATATTTATGGCAGCCACTGGTTTTATTCATCAAATCTCCTTTCATGATTCATTGGTTTTATTCATTGTACCAGTCTCTATCAACTACTGGTACAATAACTTCCTAAATAAAGGAATAATTGTAGATATTTATTAATTTTTCTCTTCTCAATATCCTATATAATATCCACAACTCATAATTTTAATTACATTTTGGATCCTGAAACAGGTACACGAGCATACCCACATGTTGCGTGCATGTATATATATGATCATTAGATCTCAAATCACATGGCAGAACAGCAAACGAAATCTAGTTATATGATTAAAACAATAAAAAAATAGTATTGTTGATTAATTTCTATAACGTAAAAATGACGAGTTCTTTATTATAGTATTAATTACAAAACAACTAAATTTATGACATTAAATTAGGGATATTATAGATCTAGCACAAAGGCTGTCATTAACAACATTTAGGGTTCTTAAGGAAACACTAAAGAACAGTGCTTCCTTTGAAGGAAAAATACATTGTAAATGATAGCATTTCCGTTCCAATTAAAGGTTTCCCTAGTGTATAAATTAAAAAATAATAATTTATACTTAGTAGATCCATTAACCCAAGCAACCAATATGTAAATTATTGACTACAAAATCTCAAACTTGAACCCAATAACAAACATAAGAAATAATACAACAACAAGACATAAGAACTAGAAGCGGCAATACACACTCACCAAAAACAACCAGAAATAAGCACACAATCACCAACATTTATCCTACAATTCATAGCCCTCACCTGAACAAGCCTAAATACATTAATAAAAGGCACAATATATCACCAACGAGGGAGCAATACGTATAACAAATAATTATTTGATCAAGTTTGCTTTGGCTTCAATTCTTTGAAGTAATAAGTTTTTATTGACCACACCTCAAGCACCTGAGCAGTGTAATTTCCCAGTGCACCCGAGTGGCTGCAGTTTATGGCCATCAGGTCCACGTAATAATCTACTGCTGCCGATGGTGGATAGAAGAATACATGGCCGCCGATCACCTCTTTAAAGATAAGATGTGATTGACCCAGCTTGTTGTATTCATCCACTGCAAAACTAAAATCATCTCGAATTAACATCTATTCCCAAAATAGAGAAGGAAAATAAGATGGGTTACTGAGATAGATAGTTTACCTGCCCATGTATTGAATTTTAGGATCTGTTACATTCGAAATGGGTTACAGAGATAGAGAGTTTACCTGCCAATGTATTGAATTTTAGGATCTGTTACATTTGAAATGGGAATAGTAACCGGCATAGTGGCTTGGGTGATCGTAGCTCCAATGACGAAGAGAACAAGGACAAGTAAATGCTTTGAGGCCATGGTTTACAATCTTTCTTGTTGGCTACTCATATGAGCTATGTTTAGTGCATATTTATATATATATATAGTTGCACTTCAGACCTGAGCCTACTCCTGTGATAAAGTGACCTTTGGAAATTATCAAGGGTTATTTGAATAACTAAATGCAACATTTTTAAGATCTGTGCAAGTTTGTAGCATTGACTCAGTTAATTGACTTTCAAGTTACGCTCCTCAATTAAAGAGCGTTGATCTTATTTACCAGCCCTATATTTAAATATTTATTTAGTTTTGATCTTATCAATAAGATATATAGTATATTTACAAGTCAATCATATCCTCGTGTTGTGTACATGTATATCACTAGATCTCAATTTACATGGCAACAAAGCATATCTTAGAATCTAGTTATGCGTAACAATTTAAAAAATAAATAAAATATTGTCTCTGATGTACAAGTAATTTAAATTCGATAACGCAAAAATGAGACTGTGAACACACCTAAACTTCAGTTTAATTCAATAAAAAGGTGCGTACAAAATATATAGTTCCATATCTGTTATACCTCTTAATTAGCTAGGAAATGCATTCCAATTCACCATCAATTTAATTGAATTTTTTTAGTAAGATGGGAGTCAAGACACCCAACTGTTTTAATATGCACCATCCGGGTTTCAATCCAACAACCTCCCACACAGAAGATAATATTGTATTTGTCACTAGATAAAAGACTGGTTCTTAAAATTAATGGAAGTTGGGAATGCACTTTTACTTGTGTGATGCTGAAATAAAATGTCCTTAGCTTATAACAAGTAAAAGGCATGTTGATAGTACGAGACTAAATTAATGGAATTATGATGCTTTTAGAGTGATAAATCAAGGCTTGCAATTGTTAATGTTTGTTTGTTCCCCTGAATTTACAGCTAATACAAATAAATGTATTCTATTACAAAACTAAACCAAAATAACTCATGAATTTTCTTAAATTTATGAACGTTGAATGCGTACATATATAGGTTCAAGAAAAGAAAAAACTAAAATTAAAGTTATACGGACTATACACATACTACACAAATACAAATTTACAATTATCAAAATTAGCTGCATATTATCATTAAACGCCACAGTCAAATTGTAAAAATATTTCACGTGAAAATTGTATATATTGTTTGCCACTGACATATACTATCCATGGTATACATGTTAGTGAATGACTGTAGCAGATTGGTGCACAGTAGAAAGAGTACATTATTTTCAATATGCTACTAATAATAAGTTTACCATTTCTTCATTATTAATTTAAGTTTTGAACTTTGCTTTTTAAAAAAAAATTAATAAAGTTTTATTTTTACAATGCGAGATATTTGCAAAATATAGTTTGTGTTATGCAAAATTTAGACAAGATAAGTTTTTTTTTCCAAACGATAAAAACAATATTATTATAAATTAACAATATGATTAAGTAATATTTCATGCTTAAAAACACAAATGAGTTGAATATATTGTTTTAAGATACTTACTTTAAATACATCAAAAATATATTCATTTTTTAAAAAGAAAAGAGAAACATGATTTATTGGACAGGAGCATAGGTGGTATCACCAATTGGAAAACTTTGTGCATGACTTGTATGATATTAAGGAGTATGTATTATTCCTGGATAGAAAATATTCTATTTCACACATGTAACTCAGTTATTCGGCCCAGATAAAAAAAATTGGCACTGGGTTAAGAGAAGGCTGAAGAGGAGACTGAAACTACTGAAACATTTACTACATATTAAACTATATAGTTGACTTTTACCAGCATAATAGATTCTCAAGCTATGGCTGCTTCTTAGGAACGGGAGTCCTTCATTTGAGAGTAGTGAGTGATGTTTTACAAATACCAGTGAATCGAATCTATATGTCTAAGTTTCCCCAGATGCAAGTAATCGATCGAGATATATGGACACATCATATTAAGGAGGATAATTAAGCAATTGCATCTTCGTAAACATAACAAAGAAAGGAGTCTATGAGGGTTCCTCCCACTACTGACTGAACAGAACTTTTTTACTTAGAATCGAAGCCACCTCCCCGAAAAGTGCACCTGTAAGGAATGAATTCAAGAAAAGAGTGCTGATAAGCTTATAGGAACAAAGCCATCGTACAATGCTTTCGATGACAATCAAAAGTGCCAAACAAAGCAAAAATTGATTCATGAAATGCACAAACCAATATCAATATGAGTTGAACCTTGTGTTTTGGATACTTAAAAATATATAAACTATTTCAATAACTGATGTAAATCGGAACTCTATTGGACGTTACTGCATATTTTTAATTATTTTTGTTACGGTTTTCTAATAAATTATATTTATAAAACAAAATTTTCATTTAGATCGTACCTCAAATTACATGGCGTTACACATATGTGCTTCAATTGTACTAATATATGTGTAGTATAAGTTGGAGGAAAACATAAACAAATTTTCTAATATGCATTTTTTTTATGTGAGATTAAGCTAGTAATATAAATATTCAACAGTTTCTTCATTAGTTGTCTTAACTTGATATCTATTTCGGCATATATCTTTAAAACTTAACAAATTTCTTTGAGACTTAGAAGAATATAATACTCATCAATATAAACTTGTGTTCCTCCATATAACAATAAGATAGCTCTTTTGGAGCCTTCAATCAACAATTACAATTAATAAAAAAAAATAACACCACAATAACAAAAATAATAATAACGATTGTAATTACTTTTTTTTTCTTACCCCCATCAATTCCAAGGAATAAATTTAGAAAAGAAAAAAAACAATAATTAAAATGACTTTGTCAAATGTAATGCGTATTTTAATGTACATTCTATTTGAAAATCGACGACTTTAAACGAGTTATTTCTAAAACTAGTATTAGACCTTCCAAAGAACAACAAATTAATTTGTAAGAATAGTATTCTAGTATCAATTTGAGTATCTCAGTGACATACATAGCATGGTAATATGTGTTGTCTAATAACAAGAATAACAATTGTGTGTGATAATGTGGAACTAGTATTAGAAGTAACAATACGTGTCTTTTTACGGCCTCATAGAACTAATATTTTTTTTAAATTACCCGTAGATTCATAAAACTAATAATTGAATATAGATCAATGTATCTTTCCATATAAGCATATATGAGCGGTATCCTTTTAATAAAGAGAGATGGTTGGAAAGTTGCATGAATTTTGAAAGCAATTTGACTCAGATATTTGAAAGAAGATTAATTTTATTAAGATTGAGAACATTTTCATATACAAAGTTCGTCTCGATATTTTTATTTTCTTTTAGTGATACTTGATAAAGATCAACATGATGTTTTGACGTACTACAAGTACGTTGACGTACGACATGTACGTGATCAATGATAGCATAAATTCTCTTGTTTGCTATTACATCACTTTTCTCATTTCTTTTCTTCATTATTTTTTCCACTTCAGATGGAATGATATGTCTTTTCTTCATTGTGACGTCCACATACGAGTTTTTCAAGAAATTATTATTATTATGTGTTGATGCATTCACTTCAAGGAATGAAGCATAACTAATTAAACGGAATTCATGATTTTTTATCAACAACTCGATATTTTTATTCAACCATAAGAAGACAACAAATTTACTCAATATATTTCTTGAAATCTTCTTCAGGAGAATTAACTTATAGGTAAAAATAATATTAACATCATGTTGATCAGAGTCAAAATAATGATGATTTATGTAGGATTTTGGCTTAGGTTTTGCATATTTTCTCACACTTATATTTAATTTATTAGATAAAAAGGCTACTGTCACCATTCTTTATGTTTTATTGCAGAAAACAGGTTTTGAGACTATTTTACACCAAAAGGAGCTAGAATCTGGTCAATCGGATCAGCGACGCTTATCGACAAAGTCTCTGTTACGGTCTGTATTGCCTAATACGGACCAAGCCTAGCATAGACCAGGAGATAGCGTAAGAAGCACTAAAACCCTCAGCGACAATGTCTCAATACGGACCGTATCACCTGATACGGTCCGTAACCGAAGGCGCCTCTTGGGAAATAACTGCCGATAGCTGTATTCAGATCAGTTTCTTAGCCCCTACTCAACCTCCAGACGTCCCTCCACTCCTATATAAGGCCCCTGGGCAGAAGAAGAAGTTATCTTTGTAATTAGGGTTAGATTTGATTAAAGAGAGAAGAGAGGAGTGATTGTAACTATGCCGTTTCGCGGCTAAGTTCCTTTTCTTTGGGCTAGACAGTAAACATATTTGTTACTCTTGATGTTTTGATATATATATTCTGTTGATTATGATGTCTTGTTGTTGAATCGAAATGCTTTTGTGATTTACTATCTCTTCATCTAACTTCAATGATCTAGTTTAGTCCGTTAGGGTAGTGACAGTACTTTAATGGTAAGAGAAACTATTTGTATGAATTAGCCTCGTTGAGATCTATTAGGTTTATGTGAAGAAAACCTTAGCGGAGAAACCATAAACCAGACCAACAAAACGAGAACCAAATTCCATCACTTGCGTAAGGAAACTCGCAGTGATCTGTGTAGTAATTTGGGATATTTAAGATATTAGTCATTTGCGTAAGAAAACTCGCAGTGTCCTATGTAGAATCTCGATGAAAGATCTGTCATTCTTGCGTAACATAAATCGCAGTGACCTATGTGGTGTCTTTCATAAAATAACAACAGGAAATCAGACGCAACGGGAATATATTATCAAGGCGGATTGAGTGACAATGGAGTGCCGAAACCCTAGGAATTCTCATCTCTATCTTTATTTTAATTACTTTTAATTGCTTCCTAATTTACATTGATCACAACAACATCTCTCAATATTCAGATTTCGTCTAGCCTTTCGAAAGATTGTGATTCGATCGCTCAAAACTCTGAACCAATATTCCCTGTGGATCGACCTCGAATATACTACTCGATAGGATTGTGCGCTTACAATCCGAACCGATAGCATTTCCGAGTTTATAAATATTAAAAGAAACATCGCTCTCTTTTGAGTGATCACATGTAAAATTTGCGCATCTTACAAATTTTCTTGAAATTTTCTTGAAGAAAATTTCTTATAATCTTCTTGAACAAATTATATTTCTTGAAATCTTCTTCAGGAATATTAAAACTATTGATAAATAATATTAATATGAACATCATATAAATGTTGCGCATCATATAAAATTTCTTGAAATCTTCTTCAAGAAGACTTTCTAAATATCTTTTGAAATCCTCTTCGGAAAGACCTTAATATCTTTTGAAATCTTCTTCGAGAAGATTCAATTATTGAAAAAAAAAATATATTTAGTACAAAAAAAATACAGTACACAAAAAAAATATTAATATGCGTCAAATTAATATTGAATGGTTAAGAAATGGCTTTGGGCCAAACGATAAAATTGAGAATTTATCTAACTAATAGACATATTAATATGATGCCATATTTATTCAGATTGATACCTCACATTTTTTGTTATTTGGTAACAATTGAGAAATTACTAACAAATGACTTCGGGTCATTAGATGAAGTTAAGAATTTATCATTAATAGATGGCTTTGGGCCATTTGAAAAGTAATTATTAACAGATGGCTTTGGACCATTTAATATTAATATAATATAAAGATAACATTAATTTGATATACATTATTCATATGGCTTCAGGCCATTTCATTAAAATAATATAATATAAGAAGGTAACATATAAAATTTTTTTTTTTGTGCATCATATAAACCTTGTTGAAATCTTCTTCAAGAAGATTTATTGAAATACTCTCAATATAAAATTTGTATATCATATAAATCTTATTCAAGAAGATTTTTTTTTAAATATTCTTATATTAACTTTGTACATCATATAAATCTTCTTAAGGAAGATTCTTGAAATTTTCTTCTAGAAGATAAATTACAAAAAAAAATTGCACTTTATATAAAATTATATGAACCATATTAAACATCTTAAAATAAATGTACATAAACTAATAACTTATTCCATTTAGTAATTACTTATTTGAATTATTATTTATTTAAATGAAATTGGAATAAAAGATATAAAAGTTTCCTCTAATCTTCAACTAGTAGAGCTCTCATGCTGATAACGTGTTATAAAATAAATATAAACAAACAATAAACAAGATAGAGAGAACACATAAAAGATGGCAATCTCTTTATTCATATATTTCTCATGTGTGTACAATACAAGATTACAAAGGCTCTATTTATAGGCTACAAATTGTAAATGAAAAGTCATCTAAAACAATAAATAGAGAATGAATTTCAATAGTAGTGGAGTAGTCGGAATGAATTGAGGATTAATATTGAGAGTTACAAAATGAATGACATCCACACATTTATAATATATTCATAACAATATATATAATGTTTTTTTTTTCTTTTCAGGAGGGCTTGTACATACGGCTATATATTGAGTGAACTAGGACAAATTTAAATTTGACTATCTTTCATTATCTTGGGATTACCTCTTCAATTAAGAAAGATTCGGTTAATTAATTAGTGCCAGGTGCTATCTTTAATTATATATATATATATCCGACCAAGATTAGAAAGATTGGACTAATTAATTATTTGATGCCATGTTCTATCTAGTATGTTTATTTACGTTAACATATTGGATCAGATCTAGACCTTGAATTAGAAAGATTTGACTAATTAATGTAAATTACCAAATGGTCCAGGAAAGAAGTGAAATTTGTCAATATTACTGAACACAGACAAGACAGATGAAATTTTTCATTTGATTTGGAGAAATTTGAGAACCAAGAATTGTATAGGAATTTAATCATAATTAATAGTTAATATGATTTTAATTGTTTATTGCTTATGTAATAGTTAATGTTATAGATAAATTTTAGGTCGACCAAAGTCACGATTATAGCTTTCTTCATAGAAATATTCCGTACATAGAAAGTGGTATATGAGTGATAAAAATGTCATTTTGTAAGAATAAGTGTCTTTTGATTTGTAAAAGTGAGAAAAGAGAGAAGTAAAAAATAAAATAGACTAAGAGAAAATAAGAAATTTCAAAAATGTTAATGATTTTCAAATTGTGTCACTAGTCTGATAATTAATTGCCTACAAACATAAATTGTGTAACAATACATTATTTATAGAATTAAACATTGCTATGATAGGAAATCTAATATTTAGTATATTATATTTTTGTAATATCTGAAAAATTCATAACGGGTTTCAGACTGACTACCTTTTAGATCCAAATCCCAATCTCTATTACTAAGCTGGATTATTTTTTTATTGATAAAAAAATATAATAAACGATCCGATATTATTTTTAGCAATATTGGAGGGGGGTTCCTTTTCACATCCATATGAAAATGTTCTTGGAGACCAAATTTACTTTTTTTATTAAAGAATTTTTGTACTATTTTTTTAATTGTTAGAAAATCGTCAATAATATTCTAAAAATTGGCTTCTGCTTGGCTTTAAAAAAAATTCCAAACTGTGATTTTCTACCTCTTAAAAAAAGTAAAAAAGAAAATCTCAAAAAAATAGAAAATTTGGTATCTTAAACTTGGAATCCAATGTTGAGCGGTTCGAATCGGTTGTTTGGACTCTTGACTACAATATCTTTGTCATTGAAAGCATGTAATAATATATCTGGGCCAGCATGAAATAATACAAAAAACATATAAGAACTATTATTATAAAAACAAACTGATTGTCTACATGCAAAATCTCAAACTTGGAACCCATTGATAAATATAAAAATTAAAAAGAACTACAACAATATGGCAGTACAAGGAGCGACAACAATAAATAAGAACGCACCCACCGAGAATGTGCAAAATATAACCAAACAAGCCCATGTAACATATATGATAACATATTAATAGATCAACTGTGCTTCGGCTTCAATAATCCCTTCAAATATCTTCTTTTCACCGGTTTCTATTAAAATCAGGAAACTATGAGTATGTACCAAAAGTTGAAATCAGTAAACATAGTCATAATCCTTAAGTAAAATATCGTTCGACCACATGCTTGAAGAGAGGCCACCAAAGGTTAAATTTGAACCATAGGCTAGACTCCGGCCCTCACTTATGCTGTTCATGTTCTCAAACACTGTAGCGGTATAATAGGCCAAAGGACCGAGCTGCCTTCGGCTGTAGTTTCGGGCCGTCAGCTTAATATTCCATGTTGTCTGTTCTTTGCTGAATTTGTATAAAATTGCTTCACCAGCAACAACCCGTTTTAGCGATATAAACAGGTGTGGCTCGCCCATATGCATGTCGTTGTATTCGTCTACAGCAAACCTGAAATTGAGTTCTCTTGTAAGCTAATAACATGCACTCATATCATCTACAAAAGGAGATTAGCTAGCGGACCAGAGAGGAGACAGATAGATAGATAGATAGAGAGAGAGAGATGCATTCATACCTGCCAACAAATTGAAATTCTTTGTCATTGGAAGCTTTAAATGGGATAACAATCGGGGTCGGCGAAGGGAGTGCACCTGTGGTAGCACAATAGAGTACAAGGAACAGCAAAAAGATGACACAATCTTGCGAGGAGGCCATATGACCTACTGAATTCCTCTGCTCTTCTGATCTTCCTTTATTTCCTCTTCTGAAAGACACATACGTAGAGGTTGTATATCAAGTATACTTTGTTTATATATGTTGAGAATTCATTCAAAATTATTTTTAGAGGTATAAAAACTGTATTGGCTGTTTTAGACTTAGCTATTTTTTGGCTTAAATATTGTCGCGTAGTTATTTTAAGCATGTTCTTATATTGGTGGGTAGATTAGTTGATTGATTTCTTATTTAAATGCAATCTTCTACTTTAAATAGAGATGTACTCCATGTAATTTTACATTAAAAAAGCTGCCTAATTTGAATAATTCTGGGAACAATATTCCAAATTAAATACGTAAGACGTAAATCGATCAGTTCTCTTTTATTTGAATATTTTCGATCTAAATTTGAAAAATAAATATTTGTGCATAAAAGGTTCATACTCTTTGATATTTGACTAATAAAATTCCAACCTTCATTAAAATAATGCCATGGAAAATGTGCCAACCAATTTAAAACTATACCTTATCCAGCTTCATCTCAATATAGATATACATTTTTTTTATCTTATAGGTTAACGACCACGAAATTATTTTCATCCATATCCATGTTCGTTTGGCTAAGGAAAAAAAAAACATATTGTGGTACAATATATTATCATTGCAATATATTATATTTTGTCTTTCTTTCTTAAATAGACATGTGGTGCATTTATTGTGGAAAGTCTAAGAGCAAATTGGGTACAAATTAAGAGATTAAAGTTTCTCTCAGCTCTCAATAATTAAAATCTTGTTGTCAAAATAGCCCACCCTTGTTTTAGGCATAGTTCTATTAGACATAATAGGCATAGTAGTTACTTATTTTTAGCATGTTCTCTTTAGTGGATAGTTTCTTTATTTAACTGTAATCTTGTACTTTAAATGGATATATACTAGAATGTAACTGTCTATACATAAAAAAAAAATCAACAGAATTTGCATTCTTGTACGTCTCTTGCTTGTATCTTTTTTAGCATATTGGTACAAAGACACAAAGTAGTGCACTATGACTCAAGTAGCAATTCCACTATTCAAAGATGAAATTATGAATTTCGGAGCATGAAGAAGAAAACCCGGTTCATGTCACTTGGTTTTTAAAATTTAGTAGAGAATTAATGGTGCCCCTAATTCAGACCCAAATCTAAATATTCACAAAGAACTATTTAATTAGATTTTAAACCAGCATATCTTAATTAGAGAACGATGCTCTTTTAGTTACAAGATGAAAGTCACATTTTTGTAATATTTATTTAATTTTGATCTTTGTCAATATTCTATAGTTTATGCACAAGTCATATTTTTAATAACATGTTGTACGTGTTGTGACTTGTGTGCATGTATATCACTCAATGTTCTTAATAGCGATTATCGTGTCATTACGGGAGGGTTAAAAGAAATTATCGCGAATAACTTAGCTACAGCGAAAGCTATCATATATAGCATTTTTTTAATTTATATTACAAATATTCTACTAACTATCAACAGTATCTAAGTCTCATAGAGTAATAAGTAACATCAAATTGATTAAGAAATTATAATATTTATATTGAATCAGTATAAAATTCAAATTTCTATTCAAAATATCTCTAGTAATATCATAAATTAGTTATCTTTTTTTATTCAAAATAACATATGAATCATGACATAAACTAATTATTTTGTTTCTCTTCAAAATAACTACTTATTTTGTTTCTCTTCAAAATAACTACTTATTTTGTTTCTCTGCAAAATAACTGCTTATTTATTTTCGGCCCAGAAATAAGAGAGCCCAAATTCTAAACCAAATTTATGTATTATTTACACTATGTTTTTGGGCTTGCACAACCCAAATCGAAGACCTTGGGCCCTTTTTATTTTAGTTATGGTTTGGGCTTAGCCCAGTTTATTTAATTCATTCCATAACGGAGCCCAGACAGAATAAAGGCCCAAAATCAATATTTTATTTCATTTCGGCTGAGCCCTCGAGCCCACATATAAAAGTTTCGAATTTCACTTAAGCCCCAGAAAAGGCAAAATTACCAAGGTTGCATTAATTAACAGATCAGCCCACATTCTTTTAAAAAATTTCAAGTATTACATCTAAGCGCCCTGTGATAAGGGATAATTGCCAATGTCCAAAATTTGAAGGATGACCAGGATAATTTATAAAAATGTTGCTCTGGTCACTGTCATCTCCAAAAATCGTACTAATACACTGATTTGGTACAGACTAAGTTACAATTCAGCTGTAACATGAACCGATCGAGCATACTGAGCTCAAACATGAAGCATTTCGGACCAACACCCAAATCAAGCAATTCTCACAAAGATTTCGCTACAACATATGCGACATTTCAAATTTAACAAGCAATTCACAAGGCGCAAATTCAACTCACAACGAGTTTCAATTTCACGCCTCACAAGGCACAATAGAGAAAGCAAAAAACGAAAGGGAAATTTATTTATTACCCGAACGCGCTCGGACCCGTAGAAGCCGACTTCCTCCACCTTGCTTCCAAGAAGTGCACTGTCGCAACAAAGAGCACACCACACCTCCAAAACGGGTGCGGATTGAGTAATCAAGAGAAGAGGGGTAAAAGAAACTCTAATCGGCCGGTTTGAAATTTCTTCATGAGTATTTTGGAGGGGAGGCGAATGCCAAGAACAGGAACATTGCTTGATTGTGTGTGTTCCTATATGAATTGTTGATCTCACGAACTATTGTACTACTATTGAGTATACTTTTATGGCGAGAATCAGTTTTTGGTCTAGCGGCAAAGGTAACACTTTCTGTGACGGAGGTTGCAGGTTCGAAACTCAAATGGAAGAATTATTTATAGATATTAAATAATTGGGTGGCTTGACCTACAACCTTTACTAAAAAAAAAAAGTTTAACTATATAAGGATCATGACTATATATATATATATATATATATATATATTTTTGGATATGATGGTGGTGGATTTGTGCGGGTAATATTTGTTTTTTTTCTTTGTTTGGATTGGAAATATATTAATCAAAGAATTTTACATATATCGTATAGTAATTCATGGTCAAATTAGTTTCAATTCATAACTAAGAGTAAACTAGGTGTTCTTAATTAAGTTCACCTATTCTTGTGTTAACTTTATTCCAAAACCTATCAAAATGACTTTAAATATTGTTGAATTCAATCCGTTAAAAATAATTTACGTTACAGATGATGCGTTTATAAAAATTGGATTTAATTTAGTATGAAGTTAAACGGTTGTTATAAAAATTATTTACATGTCAATTTACTTTGTTCATTATTAATTTGACTCTATAACAAAAATGAAAAACAATTCGGAATTTGGATTTACAAGTCTTTGATTAATGTATGAAACCAGCAAATGTAATAAACTAATAAACTCGGCTCATTAGGCCGAGAACAGACCTTGCATTTATCCATAATTTAGGTCCAAAATTCTCAAACTGAGCAGGATTAGATTCCCCCTTTACTTTAAAAAATAAAAACAGAGAAAAGGTACTGTCCCCCGTTCTCATATCCCCGTAAAATTTCTGCCTGTAAAACTTTCCATTTTTACAAAAGAGAAAAGGGGACCACACGGATATATTACTGCTTTTGTAAAAATGGAAAATTTACAGGATTAGCTTCATTAGTTTACAGGATTAGTTTCATTAGTTTACAGGGACTTTGAGTTATATCCAAAAGAGAAAAGGTTACAAATTTGGACCACGCGCTTTAATGAGGGGACCACGCGCTTTCATGGGGGACCACGCGGATATAGAACTGTTTTTGAGAATTCGCTCCTAGTTCGACATCCACTGTATTAGTTTATAGATTTACTGCAAAAGGTTTACATGATTAGCTTCATTAGTTTACAGGGACTTTGAGTTATATCCGGAGATTTTCCGGAAATTGGGGTCCGGGAACTATTAGCTGCTTCCAAAAAAAATTAAAAAAGCACCGGCCAACCCCACACAAAGCACCGCTTGAAAAACCTGGCATTATCTTTAAATTGGTTTATGAAACCAAGTGCACTATCACCAAACAGACAATCATTTACTTGATGAAAATCCTCACAATAGAAATTAAACAAACCTAGTGGTACACCCACTAGTATCTCCCACTACAATCCCTACATCAATATAAAACCCCATGAATCCTCTAGCTAAACCATTCAAAATATAGATTAACTGAAACAAAAAATGGTGTTCGCCACTCCTAAGTTCCTTGCCCTTTTTGTAGCACTTGTGTTGGTTGGTGCAATTAGCATTGACAAAGCCAACGGTGCAGGTGAATGCGGTAGAACCTCACCTGACACTATGGCGTTTAGATTGGCACCATGTGCATCGGCTGCAAGGGATGAGAATGCAGAGGTGTCGAGCAAGTGTTGCTCTCAGGTGCAAACATTCACTCAGAACCCGGGCTGCCTGTGTGCTGTTCTTCTTTCTAACATGGCGAAGCTTGCCGGTATTAAACCTGAGATTGCTATAACTATTCCCAAAAGGTGCAACCTTGCCAACCGCCCTGTTGGATATATATGTGGAGGTATGAAAATGAAATTTTTTTTCTAATTTTCTTTTAAATCATGTGATGAATATTGCAATTTTAAGTTAGTTATTTTTTCATTATTTATTGATGGTTGTTTTGTATATTGCAGCATACACTCTGCCTTGAAGGATCGACTGGACTGCAAGAGATGTGCCGCTGAAAAGATATCGATATGCTTTGACATGACATGTGTCCAGTTTCGTAATGCTGTCATTAAATAAATTGAACTCTATGATATACTCTAAAACGTTTAATAAATATTAATTGAAGAATTGCAGCATGTTTTTTCTTGGAATGATATATCTTAGCACTTCAAATTTCTGGCACTAATAATTGATGAAAGAAAAAGGAAATAAAAATGTTATAGAATTTAGCATAGAAGGAAAAATCAGTATCGGGATCGGAATCGGCACCGACCAATTCCAATCTAGATCGGAAAAATCGGTCGGGATCGGCCGAATTGGATCGGAAAATCGGACTTTTTTGCCAGAAGCTTGTTTTACACTAAAATAATAGGAAAAAATTGATAAACAAATTTAGAATGGAGGTACAAATTGAATGGAGGTACAAATTGAAATTTATATATAGAAATGAGTCAATCCGTGATTGAATGGAGGTACAAATTGAAATTCATATATAGCAATGAGTTGTGTTTTTTAACAACAAAGATTGTACGGTGTGGTTATAGTTGAGTTTGGTTGCCATGCTAGAGAGTATGAGTTCGAACCACAGAGAGCTCAAAAAAAATTTGGAGTTTGTTTAATTCGCGTTTCGGCCGTTTCGGTAAAATCGGTCTATTTTGATCTGAAACTGATGAAATTTGGCTGGAATGAGACCGGAATGGTCGAAATTTGACCGGAATGAGACCGGAACGGCCAAAATTTGATGAAATATACAATAACCTCGTAACTCGATCTGAAATCAGATTGGTACCGTCCGATCCCAATCCGGAACGGCCGATTTTGCCTTTTATGGAATTTTAGATAGTATTTCTACTCCGTTGCTTAGCAATACTTGTGTTGACCTGCATAGCATGAATAGAACCCTATAAAAGCAGTATTTTGTAGGAGCTGCTTTTCTCTGAACCCAGAAACAAACTGTACAGAATACCAGCATATAACACCACACCTGGTTCAAGCCTTGTAATGATCAGCACACCAAATAGTCTGTTATTTAATGGATCGACCGTGCTATGGATTCATATTATTACCAATAAAGAGAGTGACAGAGAGACGGAAGGAAGGAGAGAGTGTGAAGAGAGAGAGAGATGAGAGAGGGATCAAACCCGGGAGAGATATATAGAGGGAGGTGGCACTACTAGAATATCCGCATTTTCCATGGGGAGGAAAATGGCTTTTTCCATGGGCTTCCGCATGGAAAAAGCTCAAAAATGGCTTTTTCCATGCGCTGCCCATGGAAAAAGGGCCGTCGCAAATACCCTCGTTGGAAATAGTCAGTATTTCCAACGGGGCCCTTGGAAATACCTGATTCCGGCGTTTTCCATGAGGTGGCTCATGGAAAAAGGGCGCATGGAAAAACTTTCGAACTTGGCCACCGTCTAGATTATTTCCAAGGGGAGCATCGGTGGGGCCCACCTTAGTTTTTCCAAGGGGATCAAACGAGGGACCCACCGAGTATTTCCAAGGGGATCAACCGAGGGACCCACCGAGTATTTCCAAGGGGAGGGAGCGTGGGTCCCACCTGTATTTCCAAGGAAGACGCCCGAGTATTTCCATGGCAATCTACGTGGGACCCACTTGAGTATTTCCAAAGGCAGTTTACGTGGGACCCACTCCAGCATTTCCATGGCCAGTGAAAGTGGGCCCACCTGGTCAGATCTGGGCGCTATTATTTCCTTGTATATACCCACGGAAATACTGACCTCCCTTTTTTGCTACCAGAATGCCCACATATGAACAATCCTCCCTGTACCGTCCCGATACCGACCCAGTAGTCCATTACAATCCCCACTTCTCATTGAAACTGATAAACATAAATTCATCTTACAAATAGATAGAAAATACAACATACAAGCATTTAATAGGCATAAATCATTAACATAGCATAATCTACATACATTGTACCAACAAAATGTGAAAACCCCATTAATACACTATCCCTGTGTAATTGCACATTGCTAATACACCCAAAATATACCCACTATGAGTTAACAAAAATTCACATAATTAAGTTACGACCTAGTTTGCTGATATGTTAGAGCTTGTAAATTCACAAAAATGTGCACTTTCCTACACTAAAAGGTCAGATTCATGTTGAAGGTAGATTGTCCCACCATCCATCCTCCCCTTTGCAATTGCCTCATTTCCAGGTGGAGCTTGATTCAAGAGTGCTTGGAAAGCCCCTCCCTGACTTGGTTGCATAGGAAAAGGAAGACCCTATGTTTTGGGACATAAAGAGAGACAACATGTTATATTTATGAGGGTTCTTGCATGTACACCCTCAAAATAATAAATTTAGCAATTTAAGCATCGGAATATCTAATTTATTCTAACAATAAAGGATTTCATCAAATTTTGCACCATACAATTATTTCTTGTGATTGCACTGGGTGGTTGTTAAATGGGTTTTGTTAGAAGTTAATTTTAAAGTTGAATGTGATTATACTTCACCTTTTATATTTAAATCTTAAAAGGTACCAATATTAACTTGACATACTTGTACCAGTAGGAATATGAACCCTTCATTTGGGTGGTTGTTTTGGTAATGATTTAAATGCAGGGGAAAAAACATTCTATAACCACTTACATGGGAGATGGGCATATTCATATCTGAAGCTCCATCTTTAGAGTGCTGAAAGGGAGGCCCTTGGCCCTAACAATAAAATACAAAAATCACAATGTTATAATTCATATATCCCAAAATTTGGTCAGATTTATGAAATTTAAATCATTCAGTTCACAAGTCAATAGTTGTACCTGAAAAGTAGGCAAATTCCCCACACCTTGCTCAGTTCCAGAACCGTTTGCTTGAGCCTAAGTTTAACAATGCACAATGTGTATTGTTAGTGTACCTCTATTATCTAAACTCCTGAGACAAGCACAACAGGATCAAATAAAGAACTACAATTTATTGCAGAAATGCTCCTGTTCTGCACTTAATCCTTTAATTTACATTTTGGCACCTGTCAGTTCAAGGGCTGGTAAGAACACAACCGATTCGAAGCCAGTACCATTAGCACCCATCGATCACACCGCCAACACAGAGCACTAGCACAAGCAATCACTCAATCAAGCAACAAATAAAGAGGGTTTGGTTACAATAACAGATACAACAATATTTTGTCAATTATCGTATATGTTGGAATTTCCTAAATAGAAACCTAATTCAATTGGAATAATATAAATCACGTCCTTACACCCCTTCTCCTTTTCTCCTTTATACCCAAAGATAAACAACCTGAAACTTAGTGATGGCCAGGTATACGATATTCAGATCGACACAGCGGGAGTTATGTAATAAAAGGTTTCTACACAAATTGGAATTACGTACCTGCAAAGTAGGTTTTTGAGCACCACAAATTGAGAATAATTGGTTCAAGTACAAGTCAAAAGTTGCCATTTTTCTGTCCCTCTCGGCCTTCTCCTCCTCATGACGACGGTCACGGTCAGCTAAGAGCACTGCTACGTCTGCGCGAGAGAACATTGTCTGCACTCCATTGTTTGTCACACCAGAAATAGAAGATGTTGTGTGGCTGGTCCTGGCTTGGGTGGTTGTTGTTTGCCCCTCTTTTTGAAGCATGCTTCCCAATCCTCGGACCCTACCGCGGTTTGATCCGCCCACAGCTGAGAGAAACATGGCGCTCTCGTCGAGGTCAGCATTGGCCTGATCAGCCATCATGTCTCTCACCTTGTGCTATGATTTGTTCCAAATTTAAAATATGAGAAATTTAGATATATGCCCATAATAACTTCATCAATTAGAAACACTTAGATAAATTGTAGGATGTAAAGTTTTTTGCTTACTGAATGTGAAAAGATTGTGGGGTATGTTTGTCAATTTTGTTTTTAAAATAATTAAATTAAAGATTAATTAAATGAATGGGGATAAAAGAAAGGATGTTGAGTTTTTATGGCGATTTTGGATATTATGTTGTTTTTATTGCATGGAGATTGGCTATATCAAAAATTTGCATGGGTATACTAGAAATTTTCCCTATTATTAATATCCCCATTTTTTCCTTTATTCACTTAAAAAAGTAGTTATTTACCCATCTAAACTGTACTCCTGTTCTCCTAACAAAAATCAAGTCTCGCATAAGTAAAAAAAATGAATACAATGTAATGTACGTAATGCAACTTACATAAACCGCCTCTGATTCTGTGTTGGAAAATTTTAAGGTGTTGGTATCCAAATCCGGAATGTGTGTGGAAACTTCCTCGGTACTTGCATCCATTAGCCCGTTGCCATCACTGTTGGCATTGTTTTCCTCCTGTCCAGACACAGCCTTCATGGCAGCTTCAATTTGGGCGACAACCGGTGATTTGCCATTTACTTTACGACAATGAATATGTGCATAAAGTTGTACTTTAGAAGGCTCTTTGCCCTTGCACAAGGTTGTCTCCACAATAAAATGAATAAACAAGCAGTGGTAAAAGGTCAGATTAATCTGTAAATTACAAGTACTAATAAGTAAATAGCATAAGTGTTCATGCAGCTTACCAGCATTCGATGGTGCTGGTGTGAGCTTGCTGACCCACCGTGGTGTGACGTGCGTCCGCGAGTTGTGCGGTTAGCATGGTTTCGTCTACTGACCCCTTGCCAATCCTCGGTGAAAAACATATCACACAAGCCATGCCAGTTGGGGTGGTCAAGGCACCAATGCGGAATCGCGGCCTTCCATGCTTGTAAGTTTCTGCCAAATTTTTTGATGCAGCTATCCCTCGCCTCGTGAAGCTCCTCGCTGTACCTTTTGCTCGCTATGACCTCCAGAACATCCCGACAATGGTCATTGTCTTCCCCGTCACGGTACCTGAATTTCTTCTGCAAAACATATATATGCACTGTCTTAATAGTGGTCCATGACCCTAAAATTTAAATAATGGCAACTAATCTTGAATGTATTTGATGAAGTTCACTTATAAATTGTTCAGATTGACCTTAATTATTCAAGGACATTTTCATAAATTATCCAATCAATTTGTTTTGGGACCTCAAGGTGACTAGTAATTACTGTTGACTAGTTTGGGACCTCAAAGGCTTAGATGATTAACTTTTCATCACTTATCCAATCAATTTTTGGTTGTGAATCCATGATATACTATAATTAAAATAAAGGGTACCAAGAAGAGAAACTCGATATTATTCTTTGTGGCGTCATCAAAGGCAAGGAAGCTTCTCAATGGTCCCGGCATATTCTGTAGGGCAAGCCTATTGATAGCAACATGTGAACAAGTGAACAAGGGTATATAGAATAAGCATAGTGAAGTACCATTTCTGAGAGGAAACTTTGATACAATAATGCTACCAATGTTGATACCCTCATTTGGTAGCATAGAAATTACTGGAAATAAGGGTATCAAAATTTTGATAACATATAAACTCCGTGCATAAATAAGGGTAACCCTTAGAGGATAAACTCTGTGCATATAACTTATTTTAGAAATTTTGATAAAATAATCATAGACAACATCAACATTTTGGAATTTTTTTTTAAATTATTCCCAAGTGTTTTATCAAGTCTAACATGTTTACTGCATTCCTGATCAGTAAGGCAAGGGTGTTGATGTAGTCTAGAAATTTTGATAAAATAATGTTACATTGGAAGCACCTACATTGGTAGCATATAAACCCTTATTTGAGAAAATTTCTAGCACTTTCTATGCTACATTTCAGAACCAGCAAACATTATTTGATCACATTGGTGCTTATATGCTACATATCAGAAGTTGATAAAACTGAACTATTACTCTTCTTTTATTTTTCAATGAAGGAGTGACTTATAAATTTCTAAATCAAAACCTGGTTTTGATATGATTTATCGGAGTGATGAAAATTTTCTAAATTTCAATTCCTCAAACTCCTAATCTGATTAAAATTGAACTGTACAATGGTATTGATGTGAATGTTCAATGTGAGTGTTCAAAAGAAAACAGGCACAGCCAAGCAATTGAGGGGAAAGGACATGTTACCTAGTGATTGCTGCGCTTATCTGATTTGGATTGTCGTCGCATGTGAACTCGCGAGGCCCAACGGGCCAGATTATTGGGCGGTCTTCCAGTACATCGTCGATTTTCTGATAATTCCAGGACCTCATCCCTTCTTCCTTGGGGGTTCCGGTGGTGCAAGTTCACGGTCTGGGCTAGCATTTGAGCACTGACCATCATCAGGTACAGCCTGTGAACTCTGCTTTCTCTTTGAGTATTTTTTGCAATTTGCTCTTCGTAGACCAGATTTTCTGGGGCCATGTGTGCTGTGTTGCCAACCTACATTTCAAAAGGGTTCATTACTTTTTCAGTTAATTTCTTGTATACCAGATGTGTTGTGTTGCAATTTGCAATTTGCTTTTCGTAGACCAGCCTTAAAAGTTAAAATGTAGATTATGTACAAAATAGTCAAAATACGGCAACCCAGCACATAGAAA
The DNA here is from genome assembly GCA_025461045.1 of Carex parvula. Lineage (NCBI taxonomy): Eukaryota > Viridiplantae > Streptophyta > Magnoliopsida > Poales > Cyperaceae > Carex > Carex parvula. Next base: position 389,021 of record JAJGRW010000891.1, on the reverse strand, counting down.
ATTATTTTCATAGACCAGATGTGTCTGGTGGTATTCCATTTGCAATGGTCAGATACGGCAACTCTAACAAAGAAAATTATTTTCTTGACGTGAAGAATTGAATGTATACCAGTAAATGCCAAAATGCTTTTACAAAGAAAACAAAAATGACTGCATTAAATTATGTGATGCACTAAGTAAACTATATGGCAACAAATAGTCAAAATTATAAAACAAATGCCTGCCATGCTAATCTACATTTTGGGAGACAATTTTGGGATTAGGAGACAATTTTGGGAGACAATTATAAATACAGGGTTTAGATAGTCAAAATTATAAATACAGGCTTAGGAGACAATTTTGGGCTAAAACAGGGTTTAGATAGTCATTGCCTACATTTTTATTTCAAAAAAAATTAAGTAAACTTCAAAGCATTTTAACTTTTAAGGCTGCAGCCCACTGTCATAAAAAGAGACACATTTCCCTACATCTTACTCCACCAAGTGAATTAATTTAGATCATAACTCCAACTATCAAATAACTACCAAATAAGATGTAAAATATAAGGAGCAACATGAACATGAACATGAAGTAAACAATTTAATATTTGACGAATGACAGGACTGTTAACAAACCACATAACCAGTGTAACTCAAAATTTGACAAATGAGTGTAATATCATGCAAAACCAGAGAACCATATCCAGTCATCCTGACAACAACTCCTCTCCTATTGGATCATGCAAAAAGAGAAATCCTATTTCTTTCAAACATAGGAAACTTAAAGAACAAAAACTTCCAATTTTGGGCAAAAACCGATGTACAATTTAGTTATTGAATACTTATCTATATAACTGTATGTGCAACAAGCAGAACAAAAAACATCCAATTGTCAGCACTCCTCAAATACAGATGTCTGTGCAACAAGCAGAACAAAAAACTTCCAACAGGCAGTCTATTTTTCTTTGTATCCAGTGAGTATTCAAACTGGTAGCTAAAGAAAAAGGAAACCAAAAAAATAGACAGCCTGTTGGTCATTCAGAAGAAAGAAGAAAGAAAGAAATGAGTATGACAGAATGCATGAGAAAACAATCAGCTTTGATATGACAGAAAGCATGAGAAAACAAGCAGCCCTGAGGTCAGTCAAGTACCTCACTACTGGGCCAACTTTTACCAGCACAAAACTCAACTTGTAGTATTGATTGTGTGGAAGTTTAAATTTGTAAGCATCACCACTATCAACTAACGAATTCTGAAGCAAGTTATGTTTTCTAGAAGTCCAGTGGATGTCAATTTGGGTGGAAGCAAAACCCGAGCCGATAAAAAATTGCCTAATAGGATAATTAAGCATATACGTATCCACCAAATGGGGTTCCATCATGACAAAATAAAGAAAAAAAAAATACCATATCTTTCTTCATGAACTGATCGGTATATTAATTGCCTATATATATGTGTGCATGTACATTCCAACAGGTTGCAAGAGATTGGAGCTCTGTTCTCTGTTTCTCTACAACTCGTATACATAGTGAACTCAAATAGTCAAATTTGTTTTGTTCAGCTGTATATTTCTAATTGGGGTTAAAGTTAGTTATAGCTTTACGTAAGACGAGGAGTAAGAAATTAAAAACTTGTAAATAACATTTTTCTTCTTATCAATATATTTGTTAGTGGTACTTAACCAGTAACCCTCAACAAAAAAAAATATCATCAATTGTTGTTAATCTTAAACAGCACGTATTTTGTTGTCCTGCTGATAATATTGTGAAGGTTAAAATTTAGTAAAAACCAAATAAATGGGGGAAAGCTAGCATTCATTATAAGAAATAAAGAATAATCTTAAATCAATAAATTGATTGTACATCGGTTTTTGCCCAAAATTTTAAAAACTCAGCTTAAAACCTTCTTTTAAGCTGCAGCCCATGACACAAAAAGAGAATGCAGTTGATGTGTAGAGAAAAGGAGAAAAGTATATGCAAAACCCTAGACTGAAATGTCGCCTCATTCTCAAATAAATGCAAATCAAGGAAATTTGAAGGATTTTAGGGAGAATTACCAATTTAGTTCGAATTCGATCAAGTTAGGAAGCACCTCTTGCATATACTTCTCTCCTTTTCTCTACACATATCCTTCTCTGAGTTTGTAACTCCGATTTGCTCTTCAATGTTTCTCTGATGGTGAACCTACGATTTTTGTGCATTTTAGATCTGAGCGATTGAGAGAGAGTGGGGATATTAGAGGATGGCGAAACTAACGGGGGAAATGAGGGGGAAATTTTGGCGGCCATCGAAAAATTTCGGAGCAGTCGGCGAAATTTGGATTGAAATGCGGGGGAAATTCGGGCGGCCTTAGGGTTCTGGATGAGATTGGGGGGGGGCGGAAGCGGCTGGTGTCGAACTAAAAGGCTAAAATTCGGAGTTAAGTAAATTCCTGTTCGTATTGTAATATGCAGGGATGGTTAACTCGGAGAATGACCGTCTGATCATGATCGGAGCCATTCCAGTCTCCGCCAAAATACACACTTTCCCTTTAATATTCGTGCGGATGTCATTAAACGGTTTAGATATTTGAACGCACCATCCACCATTGCATCAGGCGAAAAATTGTGCAGGGTGAGCGCTGCTTCCTTACAAAATAAATTGCAATGATCAATTGATGTTTAAATGGACAGAGCTGTTTATTCTTTGTGCAATTTTTTATCAGTTTCGAACTCTTGTGATGTTAACTCATGAGAACTGCTTCAATTGAATTATGCTCTGTTAATAAATCTGCCTGAAATATGTATACATCAGAGAATTGTTTATTTTGCAATTTGCATACATTAGTGATGTTAATTAAATTACAGTGCCATGATTAAATGGATATAAGAACTGATAAATTGTTACGGTTTTAAATTTTGAAGATATTATAATATTTTATAGAATTGTTTATTTTAACTTGTTTGAATGACCAAATATTGTTAATGTCAAAATGGTTATTAAGTAAATTACATGCTAGTGAATTAGAACAAAATATTAAATTTGCAAATGATATTAGATCTAATAATCATGTTATGATTGAAATGACATGTTTATGAATTATTAATTGATTTTGGAAAAAAAAAATATGTATGATAACATGTTTGTTGCATCATTAGCTCATTGCCTCAATGTTGAACATAGCACATGAACTCTCGAAGTGTGACATAATGAAGATCCACGGGTATACAAAGTCCGATGGTCAATCGGAACCGTTAAATTTGAAGAATAACACATTATAATCACTATATTGAAATTTCAATAAATTTGATGTTCATTTACTCACCGATCAAGCTCACGTAAAATACATTCATCGTATGGCCACAAACTCTTCACGATGGATCGATGCTTCGACATATGAAAAAGTTGGAAATTTTTGTTTGGTTGCGTTCAATGTTTGCCCTTGATCGTTTAGAACCTGATTTGGTATAATTTCATTGCGGATCGACCGTTGATCGAGCACGTCAAAATGAACGGTCCTCAATTATTCGCTCAATTTTGAAAAGTAATTAATGTTGAAATTATATGAAATTGACTATTTCAAACATTATTTGATCACATTGTATGTAAAAATGTATGAAATGTATTTTATGTAAATTATTTCTATTATTTTCTGTACAAAATTCTCTAATTTCATCAATCTCTGATGTGGAACGTCTGATAGACGATGAACGGTTTATGATTCACAATGGAGGTATATTTCTCTGAGGTAAGCCAATATTTCTGTTTGCATCGTACCATCTTGGAACGCATGCTATCTGTTAATAATCGTGCGCACCCTAATCTCATGGCCCCGATTTAACATGATTTACTACTTTACCGTAGAGGATAAAAATTTTGGTAGGTGAAGGGTTTGATATACACTCTCTGTTGTGAGCCCGGGACTTAGCCAAATTTTTGAAAAACCCTTCCCTTTCTAAACCCTCTCCCTCCCCCCGAGGCGCCCCTCTCCTCTCAAATCTCAATCGCCAACCCGCCCCACTCCTCTCTCAATCGCCAACCCGCCCCGTCGCCGTTCAATCGCCAACCCTCTCGATCGCCATCCCCTCTCCTCTCAGCAACCCCTTTCCGCTCAATCGCCCCTCTCCTCTCCGCTCAGTCTCCAACCCCTCTCCTCTCAGGCGCCAACCCTTGCCTCTCAATCGGCCGCCCGTTGCGGTTCCTCTCAACACTGAGGTGATCGCCCCTCTCCTCTCTCAACCCACGGGTAAGTACTAAAGTTCCTCTCAACATTTAGTGAAAAAAATATTATTAGAAGGGTTTCTGTGAAAAATGCTTTGAGAAGGGTTTTGAGAAGGGTTTTGCTATCAATCTTAGAAAAATGCTTTGATTAGGCTTTTAGAAGGGTTTCACTGAAAAAATACTGAAAAAATATTGCATTTAGAAGGGTTTCACTGAAAAAAGGGTTTCACTGAAAGGGTTGTGCCAATATTTTTATTTTAAAAATTCAAATAGTCAATATGAACAGTTCAACATGGTTTCACTGAAAAAATACTTTTAGAAGGGTTTCTGTGAAATCCATTATCCTTTATTAGACTGTAATCCAATACAGTGAAAAAATACTTTTAACAGCCTAATTAAAATCCCCTATACTTTCTGTCTCTAGGAATTTGCTATCAATCTTGGTGCTTGCCGCTAATACTTTGACGGCCGTGAGGCGAGGCAATTCCTTGGCTACCGACTATTGCTTGACTCTTTGCGTTGGAGCCTCTTTCGGGTAATTACACATGAATCTTTTTAAGTGCAGGTTTTATCTCTGTTGTTATAGAATAAAGTATGAGATTAGTCCAATTGCGATGTCATATGCATTTCAGTTATTCCGCCAGATGAGTGGAATAAGCCGATCTTTAGGCTAGCCTAAATTGACCTAAATAAACTCACCTATTTAGATGTCTTAAGTTTAATCCATAGTTGGGACCCACCATGCGTCTATAAAAAGAAGAAATGCATGTTTATTGATTCTTGCTTCTCTAATTTTTATTTTCTATGTACTGACTAGACTTGAATATTGCCATGATCAATCAGATTATATACTGGGTTAAATGTTTATTAATATATATATCAAAATGAATAAAATAACTGGAAAGATAAAATTTTAATTTTGCAATTTTTGCTTTGTATAAACTACAAGAATTTTAACTATTTCTATGTGACTAGATAATGTAAGTATTAAAAAGAACACAGTACAATCAATTAGATGTATAAATAAATTGCGATATGTCATTCATTCTCCATACTAGACAGTTTTTTATAACATAGACGAATCTCTAAACTTGAGGAAAAAAAATTAATTGTCTAAGTATTTCCAGAAATCTTAGTTAAAAATATATATAGTTTGTTACTTTTCTTAAAAGTTTTCTCTGCACACAACCTGACTTTAATTTGTTACTTCTCATAATCTTAATCATCTTTAAATTGAAGACCAAAAAAAATTGATTTCTTAAAAGTTTTTAACAATAGCACAAAAACAATAGCAACATCCTATAAAAACCTACACTGGTAGCTAGTTAATAAGAAATGAGAAAACAAAAATTTGATTGCCATGATTATTTTCTGATGCTTGAATTAAGTGATTTTAACATAATAGGATGGGTTATATAAGAATCGAACTTATGTTAAGATAAAAAGCGAGATACATCATGATCTGATCCCATTCCTATAATTTGTGTATTATTTTCTATCATTTGATTCTTATATAAATGTGTTTTGTAGTAGTGAATGCATAAGCTTGGTATCAATATAAATGATGTCAATAATGTTTTCATATTAAATCGAGTTAGACTACCACCAACATAAACCCCACAAATATATGTATATATATATATATATATATATATATATACTCACTTTATATTTCATATTAAATTAATTAAATATATTTCAAAAATGTTTGTCTCGTCTTTGCAAGTAATATAATATCAGCGTTGAATATACCCTTAATAATGATGTCAATATTCGATTTTTATGTGATTGACCACAGAATATAACAAGTTATAAGAATTTCGTATATTCAACCAAGACTAATTCAATGGTCTCCAACTCTTTTTTATTTTCAGTCCTAATTCCGAAAATTAATTCTTAATTCTATAAATTTCTCTACTTAGGTTCTGTTTTATAATGAAAATATAATGCATGGGTATTGATAACTTGATGGAGCTGAACATAAATCAAATTTATGAAATATCAAACAAATATGTACAAAAGGCATTATGTAGGTAAACAGATTAGAATCAAATGATAGAAAATAATACACAAATTATAGGAATGGGATCAGATCATGATGTAACCCTCAATTTTTATATTCATATAAGTTCGATTCTTACATAATAGGAATGGGATCAGATCATGATGTATCTCGCTTTTTCTTGATTATAAGTCTCTGAACCTTTAATAGTTATTGTTTAATTTAAATTCAGTATTATCTCATATATGTTTGCTTCACTTGTGTAATTTTTGTTAAGATTGACTCTTTATAAATTATGTCTGCCATATCACCATACCTTAAAGTTTTTATAGGCTGTAAAAGTTAGTATATTTTAGTTGTAAAGAAATGTCTCTATATAATGAATTTACTGTATAATGAATTGTTTCTTAATTGTAAAAGTGTCTCTACATTCTTACCCTTTTATTTTATTAATTCTTGATTTATTGGTGTTCATTGGCACAGAAAACATGTCCAGTGACGATGATGCCTCTCAGTTCAGAGTCGTACCTCGCCGTAAATCCCCGAGAATCAATCCGAGCGCCACGAGTACGATGTCAGCTGGTCCCCCGCCAGAGGAGTCTCACAACCTGCGACAACCGATTCATCCAGAGGAGTCTTACAACCCGCAACCACCGATGCAACCCCAGATTCAGCCAGAGACTCGTGCACATGCAGCGAAAAATTCACAAGCCAAGTTGAGCACCATGCCAAACCCTAGGAGATCTGCGAGGCTCAATCCCGGTGTTTCCGGGTCCCTTACAATGCAACCGACACAGGGCCATACACCGGAGCAGGCCAAGACATCCTCAAAATCCAGTGGGACGAAGATTTTTTTTGGCCCAAATCCATCTTGGCCACCCGGTAAACCAGGATTTAAGAAGAAAATCACAACCGGCAAACCACCTGGAGATACTCATCCATCTCCAGAGGGAGTCGGTGCCCAGTCCACGCCACCGGATTCATCCACTGTTGTACAGGGATGTGACTCGTCACCAACTCGTGCAGCCGACTCAGGTCCTGCTATGGCACCGACTCGTGCAAAGGCATCGGGTCGTGTAGAGTCGAGTTCCGCTATGTTACCGACTATTGCAGAGGAGTCGGGTCCTGACTCGTCACCGACTCGCGCAGAGGAGTCGAGTCCCGCTATGTCACCGACTATTGCAGAGGAGTCGGGTCCTGACTCGTCACCGACTCCCTCTGAGGCAGCGGGTCCTGGAGGGTCACCGGCTGCGACTAACACCCGTTCAGCTGAACAAGAAAGGTCCTGGTCTTCGTGGGAAGATATTAACATGTTTTCAAATGAGTGGGATCCATGGGAGAATGCGGGCCAGACAGACACACCAGCTCCGAACGATGCACATGCTGGTGATGGAAGTGAGTCTGGTCAGTCGATTGCGCAACAGTCGCTATTGGATGACGATGGCAGTAGGAGGTGTCTCCTCCGTCGGCCCCTTCGCTGTTGTCCCGAAGCTTTTACAGCACACGGGCAAGAGTTGGAACATGCGCCAGCTGCTGGCAAGGGAAAGAGAAAGCGAAACAAGGGTAAATCTGCCGTGAGGGCAACGCGGGGTCTTGGCAAGCCTCGTGATCCAATGCGTCCGGAAGACAGACCAGAACTCCAAGTGGCCGGCGACGGGGTGTTCGCTACCTCGCCCGATGACACAAAGGTTATAACCACGATCCGGATCCTGACATTAGAGAACATGCCGGGACCGTATAGGTCTTACAACTTCTTTCCAAGTAAGACAAGGTTGTCAATTTTAAAACATTTCTTGCAGAGGTATTCGTGGGGGGCCAGTGAAGACATCGGGCGTTGTCTCGATGTTTTTGAGAACATCGCAGCGGACGCTTACAGTCGGGAGTTGGCAGAAACACGGGCTTGGTATACGAGGAAATACGGGATGGATAAGATGGCTTGGAAAGAAATCCCTCCCAAATGGTGCAAAAATGTAGAAGCCTGGAAGGGGCTGTGCGACATTTGGTCCACTTCCAAATGGGACCAGCAATCGGTGACCAACCGTAATAACAGAACAAAAGGAGGTACCCCGATCCGGCACGTCACTGGTTCTAGGAGCATGTATCGACACAAGCTAGCCATGGTATTGATTTACTACAATAAAAAGAATTAGTGTGCTTAACAATGATTTAATTCTAATAACATCATCTACATGGTTGTTTGAACTTGCAGTCCAGGGAGAAGGGCACACCAGTGGGAATGAGGGAGGTTTTCGATCGAACTCACATGCTAGATACGGAGGAAGGGAAGAAATACGTGTCTGAGAGAGCGGAAAAGGCAGCGGTGAGTGCCTCATCCCTCCACTTTAAATTCTAGCACTTTGAGCATCTTGAACTTAACAAATCTATTAATTTGATGGTTACCTTAGTAATATAAACATTGCAAAAATACGTTGCTTGGTATCCATTCTAACAGGCCATAAATTGCAATTCAATTATCAAAGTCAAACCTTTAACTTTGCTGTGTAGAGCCATATGTAAATCCAAAATTTTCCGAATAATCATTATGACTTGACACCAACTACAGGAATGAAATCCCTTCCGAATAACATGAGATATAGTTAGTGATGCTTGTGAAATATTTAACAAATTGTCATATTCTCCGTGTTCAGCCACACAAACGTCACTATGCAAAATGAGAAATTGGTTCAGTTCTTTCTTAACCGATGGCTTCACTGATCACTGAACCTCCGCTATAATTTCTATTTTAGCAACAACTTGTAATAAGGCATTAAAAACATTTCTTGGTCCAGCCTACTGTCAATTGAAATCAGACAAAAGCACATTACACTTTTTTGTCACAAGTCTTTGTTTATTCAATTTTATTTTTGAAATTGAACATCTATAAGCATCATTAGGTGCAATACTTTTAAAAAAAGACTCACCTTCCAACTCCCATCCATTGCCACTTTTGCTTCTGCATAAATATATATGATTGTTACGCATTTTGATAAGGGCTCTCCAAGCTAAATAATATAAATGGTGCCAAATTAGAGATCACCCAAGCATAAACACTCAACTATTAGCTAGTCATGTTCTATACAATATGTATATATACACAATGGTTAGAATTTTCTAGGTAAGCAGTATTTAAGATGATTCACACAGGTGATCGATATCATTATTAGAAAGAAAATGCACTACTTTTGACAAGGCTTTTCAGAAATTTAACTACCACTGAAAGTTAAATTTACCAAAACCCCCCCTGAGTTGTTAAATATACCACTGTTCTTCAAACCAAACTCTATCTTAGTTGTACTTGCAACTATTTGCTGTAGCGAGGATTAAATGTGATATTAGTAGTGAGGATTTGGATTAAATGAGGTATTGACAACTATTTGCTGTAAATTACAGAAATCCTATTCCGACCTTAAGGAACACTACGCGGGTCAAAAGACAGATGAGGAAATATGGGAGCTAGCTGTCGAAGGAGTGGACCGAGGGAGGTTATTCGGATTTGGCAAAAAATCAATTACCAGCAAGGCCACCCGCGTCTTGGAGACACTAGAGGCAGACATTTCTAATCCAACAAAGAGCACTGCCACATCTGCTAGTGATGCAAAGAGGAAATACTCAAAGGACGAGGTGGCAGATTTACTAGCAAGTGAACGTTCTCGGTTTGCTGCGGAGATAGTTGCCCAAGAGAAGCGGCACAAAGCTGAGATGGAGGAGGTTCAAAAAGGACAAGAGTACTCAAGGGAATGTTTTGCAACGCTCTTCGCAGCAAACGGCCTACCATTACCACCCTTTAAAGTAAGCACATCTCCTAGTCATTAATTATAAACTATTAGCATCGAAGGGTTATATGTATTCTTCGATAACTCTAATTAATGTTTTGTCCTCACAGGGTTCGTCAACAGAGGGCAACGCTGCTGCGGGCCACAGCGGTGGAAGGGCGGATGACACCATACCATCGAAGGGGAATTCTGGAGGGGGAGATGTCTAAATAAACTGATTTGTAATAACTTTAATTTGTAATAACTTTAATCAATTATCTGTTAAATGCTATGGTTGGATCTGCAGGGTTATATGTGATGCTATGTTTGTGTTAATAACCATTTAATTAAGTAGGATGTGTTTTATTTAACTTAGGATGTGACTTTAATTAAGTAGGATGTGTTTTATTTAATCAATTATGTAGGATGTTTTTTATTTAACTTAGGGTTATATGTGATGCTATGTTTGTGTTTTATTTAAATGCTATGGTTGGAACTTAGGATGTGACTTTAGCCAACCTCAAGATTTTTGTGTTTGCAACATGGGTTTTATGTGGGATCAAACATGGGTACTGTGGTTAGATGGAGAATTACATCTATTTAAGCGTACACTGGGTACGCAATAAAAATATAAATTGTATTCAAACAATTTATGTCATTATTTCCATGGGAATACCGTCAGAAATGGCTGCACTATCTATTAATCCCAACGTCTCGCCCCATTTCTAGTCTACCTGCTGTCGTGTTTCCCGTTTGTACCTCTTTCTCTCTTTCTGTGAAAAGTCTGTCGCCGTTCTGGGACTCAACAGGGGAACTGTAGATCTCCACATTTTTCAGCCACTGGTCTCGCTGGTCTGTCGCTTATCTCAATCAGTGGTGTCGCCAGTGGTCTCCCTCTCACATTTTAAGGCAGTGGTCTCAGCTAGGTAACTCTCACTCTATCTCCACTCTCAATCTTTGGACCAGGCTTTTAGAGCGCCCCATTTCTAGTCTACCTACTGTCGTGTTTCCCGTTTGTACCTCTTTCTCTCTTTCTGTGAAAAGTCTGTCGCCGTTCTGGGACTCAACAGGGGAACTGTAGATCTCCACATTTTTCAGCCACTGGTCTCGCTGGTCTGTCGCTTATCTCAATCAGTGGTGTCGCCAGTGGTCTCCCTCTCACATTTTAAGGCAGTGGTCTCAGCTAGGTAACTCTCACTCTATCTCCACTCTCAATCTTTGGACCAGGCTTTTAGAGCGCCCCATTTGCTGCTAGTGAGCAATAGAGCTGCTAGTGAGCTGCTGGTGAGCCAAATTTATGTAAGTATTACTGCTGGTTACCCACTGTCTTGTGAAATTGTTCAAAACAGCCCCTGTCCTCTCTATGTTTAAGCCTTCGGTTATTAACTCAACTTTAATTTGTATAGATCGCTCAATAGATGGCCACTGATAGGGGATGGATGTACAGCAGTCGATCAAATACGGGAGGAACTCTTGAACCCGAATTTATTGCAGGTGTTACCGAATTCATCGCTTCAACTGTATCTAAGCCATCGGTTATGAGTGTCGACACTAATGGAAATCAATGTATCCCCTGTCCGTGTGAAAGATGTGACAACCTACAAAGCAAAGATTTGGAAACCGTCGAACTACATCTTTATCAACATGGTTTTTGCAGCTTATATGATGTTTGGTACAAACACAGGGAGCCACATCCGAACTTCGATATCAACCAACCTCTAAGTCCACCAACCACGAACGATGCCAATGATCAAATGGGTGAAATGGTGAGGGATGCCGCTGGTCAACAATTCAATTGGAATGAGGAGGCACCGGCCGGTGCGGCAAAAAAATTCTTCGACATGATGGAAGCGTCAAAACAACCCCTATGGAAATTGAACTCGACGGGTGAAATGAAATGCGAAGCACACACCGTATTGTCGGCTGTGTCACGTGCCATAGCTTTGAAGTCTAAACACCAATTGAGCCAAAAATGTTTCGATGACATGTTGGGACTCATGAAAAGCACGCTTCCGCCGGGTGAAGAAATGCCGGAAAATTGGTACCAAGCTAGACGATTGGTTGATGGATTGGGCATGGAGGCGAAGAAAATAGATGTATGTCCTAACTTTTGTATGCTATATTATAGTGAGGTGAACAAGAAGAAGACACGGTGTGATGTATGTGGCATTTCAAGATATAAGCCATCCGGAACTAATAAGAAGGCTAAACCCATTCCACAAAAGATTCTTCGTTATCTACCTATCACACCACGATTGCAACGGATGTACATGACCGCAACATCTGCGAAGAATATGCGATGGCACAAGGAAGGTGTGCGTCATAAAGCCCCGATGATGGTGGTGCATCCGGCTGATGCCGAGGCTTGGAAGCATTTTGCTCGGAAACATCCCACCTTCGCAGAAGAGCTTAGAAATGTTTGGTTGGGAATCACAACGGATGGGTTCATGCCATTCAACTCGAGTGCAGCTCCATATTCGTGTTGGCCGGTATTTGTTTTTCTGTATAACCTACCACCTGGGATGATAATGAAAGAAGATAGCATGTTCCTTGCGCTAGTCATCCCCGGACCAAAGCATCCGAGTCGGGACATTGACATTCTTCTCGAACCTTTGATCGATGAATTGAAGCATTTGTGGTTAGATGGAGAAATGACATGGGATGGGTATACGAAAGAGAATTTCAAGATGCGTGCACAACTACTTTGGACGGTGAGTGATTACCCGGCTTATGAGATGCTATGTGGCTGGGGTACAAAAGGCCGTTTGGGGTGTTTTTATTGCATGGAGAAGACAAAGGCCTTTCAACTTCAGTTTGGTGGAAAAGCAAGTTGGTTCGATGGTACTAGGTGCTTCCTACCTCCGGATCACCCATTCCGTCGAGATAGGAAGAATTTCAAAAAAGGTAGAGTCGAGAATGATCCGCCACCGCCGAGATTGACGGGAGAGCAGCTGCTCGATATAGTGAGTTTGCTCCCAGATATTAAATGGGGTAAAGAAGCAGGATTACAACAGATTCCGGGTTATGGTGACACCCACCATTGGCAAAAGAAGAGTATCTTTTGGAGTTTACCCTATTGGAAAGATAATATGTTGCAACACAATTTAGATATGATGCATTTGGAGAAGAATTTCACCGAAAATTTGCTATACACGCTTTTAAGCATAGGTGGCAAAACAAAAGATAATGAAAAAGCAAGGAAAGATTTGGCTCTTTATTGTGATCGTCCCACCCAACACCTAATTCCGGCTGGTGACAACAACCCGGGAAAGATGAAAAAACCAAATGCCCCCTTCGCACTCTATCCGGGTGATAAGAAGATTGTTTTAACATGGCTCAAGGATGTAGTAAGGTTTCCAGATGGCTACGCATCCAATTGGTCAAGGTTGGTTAACCTAACCACTAGCACCTTCATTGGACTTAAAAGTCATGATTTACATGTGTTCATGGAGCGTCTCCTCCCCGTCGCTTTTCGAGACTTCGTCCCGGATTCCGTATGGGAGGTTTTATGTGAGATTTCAGCCTTCTTTAGAGAGATTTGTGCCAAGGAAATTGATCCCAATCGTATTGCGATATTAGAAAATGATTTTGTTGTCACAATGTGCAAGGTAGAAAAAAAATTTCCTCCTGGTTTCTTCGATTCAATGGAGCATCTTGCGTTGCATGTAGCATACGAGGCTAGAATGGGGGGGCCAGTAGGGTCCCGATGGATGTTTCCATGCGAAAGGTTCGTTGTGTTTTGGAATTTGTTTTCATTTTACATAAAAGAACTCTAATCTTAACTATGTCTTCTATTTATATACCATCATACAATTACTGTAATAACTAACAGTTAACCATTGTTGCAATTACAGGCGTAACAAAGAACAGAGAATGAGAGTCACAAACAAGGCACGTGTTGAGGGTTCAATTGTAGAGGCCACAATTGCCAAAGAAATCGGTACATTTTCCGCACACTACTTTGCCGAAAAAACTAACATTGGCCAAGAAGGAGTTGAAACAAGTAATCGTTCGGCGGGACAACTCTCGATATTCGATACTCCAACCCGTTGTATTGGCAGGAGAAGACGAAGGCCTCTCTCTGAAACAGATTTTGATGCTGCACACACCTATGTCATCCTCAATTGTCCAGAGATCTGTGAGAAGTACATGGGGTACAATCTTATAAATTTTACTTTGATGATCTCAAAATTATCCTTTCTAGAACCTATCAAAATCTAATATTTTGCCATCTTCTAAAATGCAGAGAGTTTGATACATGCATGCTCAACTCTGGAGTAGCCGTAAGCCCACTAAATCTGCCAAAAATTCGTCAAGAGGGTTTCGCAACTTGGTTACGTAAAAAGGTAATAAATTCTCGGGATGAAGGCGATTACTACATACGAATGGCAGGAATCAAGCCTAGCAAAGAAGCGTACTTCTACGAAGGGTGCGAAGTCAATGGGTATAGATTTCACACACAAAAATATGGGCAAAACATGTCAACTAAAAGTAGCGGTGTTTGCATTAAAGGAGAGTGGGATGCAAACAACACACAAATCGACTACTATGGAATTCTCCAAGAGGTCATTGAGCTACAATATGATGCCCACAAGGTAATTCTCTTTAGGTGTGATTGGTTCGACATAATAAATGGTGTAAGGGTCGACCGCAAACATGGTATTGTTGAGGTTAAGCATACTTCTCGCCTTACAAATTACGAGCCGTTCGTACTAGCGGCTCAAGCAACTCAAGTATGCTACCTACCTTATGCATCGCAAAAGGCCGAAAGACGCCCATGGTGGGTGGCAATGAAAACAAGTCCGAAATCAAGGTTTCGTGCCGAGGGCGACGATACAAACATCGAATTTTACCAAGAGGAAAGAACGGATAATCCAATTGAACCAACAATTGGACAAGACATTGATTGGGATGGTATGGTCTTTCGAGAAGATGAGTTCGAGCTAGTGATCGATACGACGAACCTTCCGCCGGCAACATCCAATGAACCGTCAAGTTTGGCGAGGGACGAGAACAACATAGGCGAGGGTGAGAATGAGCATGACATGGAGCAAGACGGTGAAGAAGATTGCTTAGGCTCCGATGATTCCGATGAAGAGTATTAATTAATTGGTAAATCAACATACATGTGTTAGGTTTTTCATTTAAAATTTCTATACATTTTACTAATCCGGCATGCTTCACTTTTGTCAAATCCCTTCTCTAACCTTGTTCTCTTTTTTTTGGTTTGTAACAGGTGTCTACACAAGACCTCAAATATTGTTCTCTTTTCTTGGTTTGTCATAATTTTGAATCTAAATTAAACTTAAATATGTCTTGTAATTGGCAAAGACCTCAAATTTATGTTTAAAGATGTTTTCATTTGTATGCTTCATTTTAAATATCACAATTGAATATTTGTATGCTGCTGTGATTTAATTTTGTTGAACATTCAAAGGGACATGTCAAATAAACAGAAACATTGCTGTCTCCAGGAATATAACTTTTCCAACGGTAGGCTCATGGAAATAACAAGTCCAACTTTAAAATAATATAAACTGAATCCATAAAATATTTCCATGAGCGAGTGCTCCACTATTTCCATGAACCTCCACTATAATATAATATAAACAAACTAACCACAACATTTCCAAGGGCCGCTCATGGAAATAATAGGTCTCACAACTTCCATTTTATTTCCAAGGGTAGCTCATGAGGTATTTCCATGGGCTATCAATAAAATATAGTATTCGGTCTGTTTGGCGGGTCATGGGTCATGCAAAAGTATTTCCAACGGCGGATAGGTAACATTTCCATAGGCAGACATCAGGGATTTCCATGCGCTACTATTTCCATGGGACCCCCGTTGGAAATGGTTGAGTGTGTCAGAAAACTCGATTTCTTTTCCAAGGGCCCTTCCTCCCCATGGAAATAACATTGCTACGCATGGAAAAAGCGGAAATTCTAGTAGTGTGGTGCGGTGAAGTGTGAGTGTTTAAGTTAATTTCAATGCATTCATTTTTTACTGCTTGATTTGATATTAAAATAACAAGAAATTATAAAAAATTTGCATGTAAACACATCACTCATAAAGTAAACCGGTTTGAACGGTTTGAATTAGTTGTTTGAAGTCTATCCAATTAATTTTGTAGTTGATGTCATATGACACCGATGTCATACTAGCCGGACTCTATAATAATTGTTGGGAGTATGGATAGACACTATATGTATTATATATTTTTTATACAAAAATCCTTTTTTATTAAACACATATATATTAATTCATTTGAAAATTAGATTTAAAATTAGAGTTTATGCTTAAATGTTGAGAAACGGGGTGCAGCTGCATGTTTTCCTCGAATATTTAATACTGATAATTACGTGGTTAATGCATGAAACCGGGAGACCTTAGTATTTGATAAATATTAAACTATATGATATTCTTTTATTTATACAACAAATAATTATTTAATTTTATTTAGTTACCATAACATTAATTTACCCAATATTTTATATTGTTTTTAACTAGTAATTTATATGAAAATTTAATTATATAACATTTTTTATCGTTATATTTGATTAACATTTTTTTTATAGTTATAGGGAATATATTAAGTTTTTTTATATATTTCATGATATTACATACATTATGTGTATCATATATTTATTATTTTAAATTAAATTCGATAAGCTATTAATTTGTTCAATAATTATCCGTTATTATTAATAGATAAAGATAAAATATGAGGAAGATCAAAATTTAATTAATATAGATAAAAGTAAGGTACCAATAAAACTAATTCTATACCGATATGAGTATGAAAATGTCACCACCTAATTAACTCGTACCATATTCATTGGAACTAGGGGTGGAAACGGATCGGATAATATCCAACTGTATCCGGATCCATATTTGAAAATTAAATACGGATATTCGATATTCGAATATCCGTGCAGATACGGATACATATATGATTTTGAATTTTAATTATCCGTATCCGAATAGGTAGATATATACCATATAATTTAATATATATTATGAAAATATTTATAGAGGAGGGATCAAGTTACAACAAAGTTACAACAACTATTTTTTTCATTTTCAAAGTCCAAATTATTGATCCAAACCGTTCAACATGATCTCTACAATAAAATGTGCTTGCAGATCAAATTTTACATTTTTTTGAATTTTTTTACTATTTATTAAGTATTTTAC
Organism: Carex parvula; assembly: GCA_025461045.1. Classification (NCBI taxonomy): domain Eukaryota; kingdom Viridiplantae; phylum Streptophyta; class Magnoliopsida; order Poales; family Cyperaceae; genus Carex; species Carex parvula. The sequence continues at coordinate 371,895 of JAJGRW010000891.1, read as the reverse complement.
AAAAAATAGTCATATTCAGACCATTGAATTTTGTACCCATCTTAATAAATAATAAAAAAATTCAAAAAAAATGCAAAATTTGATCTGCAAGCACATTTTATTTAGATAATCATGTTGAACGGTTTGGATTAACGATTTGGACTTTGAAAATGAAAAAAATAGTTGTAACTTTGTTGTAACTCAAATTTGTTGTAACTTGATCCCTCCTCATATTTATATATATATTTATTTACGGATATCCGATATCCGATCCGTATCCATATCCAAAAAATAAAAACAGATACGAATATAGTTTTACCACTATCCGATCCGTATCCGATCCGTTCACACCTCTAATTGGAACTCCTAGGGCTCAATAAAAATATTGGAAGAAGATTTTGTCGTTTCTCCAAGAAAATCCACCGAAGTGGAAGCGCACAATACGGATGATGTGTTCATACGTACCCCGTTGCATTCCTGTTGACAGAAGTCAGTAGTAATACAATAATGAAATATATACCCGCAACTAACATGAGCGTTGAGAAACAAATTAAGAACTTGATTTCGCTACTATATATATCCGCAACTAATAAGATATATTTATAACAAGTGCTTCACAAGGAAATTTTCTATCCATATATGAAATCGATTTAGGTACTATATATTGAGTAGAACTAGAGTGTTCTTAACCTCACCGAGCCTCTTTGTGAGCTTAACTCAAAAACACATTGAATTGATTTCAAGCGACGCATCTAAACCATTGTAACCGATTTACTTCACGAGTGATGAGTTTACATGTCAAGTTTTTAAATTTTTGAACTAATTTAATATAAATTCAAGCAGTCAAAAAATGATGAAAAATGAACATATTAAAATTAACTTATAAACCATCTTTTTTTTTACCGCTTGACTTTATACTAAATTAGTTAGAAAATTTATAAATTTGACATGTAAATGCATCACTCATGAAGTAGACCGGTTTTAACAGTTTGGATGCATCGTTTGAAGCTAATTCAATTGATTTTGAATTAAGCTCATAAAGGGACAGCTTAAGAACATAATATTTTATAATATTATTTTGTATTATTGGTGACTCTTGACTCAAAATTTCACCCCATAAGAACGATTTTGGTAGAACATTTAATCTATTACAAAATATAAAGGATTTAGTGTAAGGCTATGATATTTTTTTTGAAAACTTCGCAGAAGCTACGAAGTCGTGAGTGGAGCTTGAAATCTCGACCTTCAGATAATCTCAATCCTAGAATATTTTCTCCTCGCCAACTGTGGTACTGCTCCACATCTACAGTAAGGCTATGATAATATACAGATTTATATCTCAATTTTTAAAGTTTAAAGAATCAATCCGAACAACGAACATGATTTTCATTAAAAAAAAAAAAAAAATATACTTAGTGACCAAATTTTATGTTTTCAATTTTTTTTTACTATATTATTTTATAAGTGGAAAATCATTACTTTTATATGGTCATAAATTTTAACCTATCTAAAATTTTATCTCTACATACATTTTCATATGGCGATCATATTGATGGGTTTGAATCTACTGTTTGAACTTTGCGACTAAAATTTGAATCCATAACACGAAATGCATTGTAATATGTATATCACCATAGCGAATTTAAATAATACTATATGACAGACATGCACTATCGCTTCATACCATATGTAGAAAAAAAAATAAGTTATATTGATAACTACAATGTTTTGATAATAATTACAATCAATTCAGTCACTGTCGGTATTAAATGATCTTCATAATTTAGGATGATGCTGCATAAGATTTAATCAAAATTAATGCACAGTTATCGATGTTATCAAAATATAGTTATTTATACATCCCATCACAAAAATAGAAGTACATCACAACGTTGTAAGTATTAATTATTTTTGTCAAAATTAATTTCAAATCAAGGCAGAGAAGTAAAAATGCTGAAATTATAATTTATTTATGTACAATATTTTATTATAGAATTATAAACTTTTACCATAAAATTAAAATGATAAAATTTACAAGTAATTAAGAATAGAAAATTATTATAAGCTACTTTATTAGAAAGCTCAATAAGGCAGATAATGTGCCCACTAGCATTATTTCAGATATGTGCATTCATCACATGTCACTTCATAATTCAAATTTGCTCACATGATGTCCACTAGCATTAGAAATTGATTTAAAATACGATTTCGATTGGTGAATCAAATTTATTATTTTTTTAATACAAAGATAGAGCTCCATCACTATTTTAAGTACATCACTAATTTAAGTACGGTTTTCATTGTTGTCTTTCAATAGGAAATGTGCTAATGGGCTGTACTTTCAAAAAAAAAAATAACGACTTAAAAAAAACTCAAAAGTATTTCTTCATAGATTTCATTTGAAAGATAAAATTGAGTAGAAAACATTTGGATTTTTAGATTTGCAAAATTCATCACCGATCGTCAAAAATATGGACGAGAATGATCAAAGGAAAGAAAAGGAGTAGGTGAAAGAAATATTTTCTTTTTTGACTTGAAGACAAAAATAGTTAGGAGTTAAAACTAATCAGGTTTAGAATTTAAAGGCTTGTAGATAGAGGTTTAAATACTTGCGAGGAGCATTATAAAAGATTTTAAATATAGTTTAAAAAGTTTGGTTATGAGCGCTAAAAATGGAAGTTATACATTAAGTACTTGAAGGGCGCGCTCGGAGATTTATTTGAGGGGCAATTATCAGGCTTCTTTATACAATATATGCATTCAGATTTCGAACTCACAACCTTTATTCACAATAATTTTTATACACTTTTAATATATTATTAAAAATAAATAACATGTATCGTTTCTCTTCGAAAAAACACAGGTTTAATTATCATTTATATATAGCATCTAAAAGATATTGGAGTGTGCCGAAACTCTTTAATAAAATAAATAATGTGTCTAGTTCTATCTTATTATGCGGACTGGACATATTGAAGAATCTTAATTTTGTGAGCAGCACATATTTATGTTTAATTTTCATAAATATTAGAAAATACATACCAGATAATTTACAAATAAATCTGATTTTAATAATAAAACAGATGGAATTTTCTGCAGTGTAAATTTACAAATAACAAAAACGGATATTTCGGTGTTAAGTGAACGTTTTTGGACCAGGTTTAGTCAAAAGCAACAAGGGTCTCGCACGTGAATAGCCCGTTCATCATATCCTCGACGGTACCGTAAAAGATTCCCTTTTACAATTAGCTATTTACGGTTTGAGATTAACTCTCAGCCGGTTTGGGATTCGGGCTGACTGAGGGGGGCAGTATTATTGGACTTTGAGATTCGTGCCAAGTTAAAAATAACGGTCCAGATCAAGTAATTGTAAAAGATTTCCTATTACAGTACTGCACTGGATATGAATTCCCGTTGAATAAATAACGTCAGGTCAACCAACAACTTTGCACTCTCTCCCTCTCTTTCTTCATCGAGTCCCTATTACCCTTTTCTCCACATCCATTTTCTACTATTTTCTACTTTCTCTTTTTACCTACCGTTACATAATCTCAGAGACCTTACCGTGCAAGAGTTGTCGTTATAAGTTTGAAGGTGAAGAAGATTCCCTTCTTCTTGATGTTTGAAACAATAAATTTATCTTTTGTTGTTCTTAGTGAAAATACAAGCAACTCTTGGGCCTCTTCTCTTTTCTGGATCTCTCTTTCTCTCTCTCGCTCCCTAGTGGCATCGTTTGAACTGGTGATCATGTCAATGGTGCACCGTTCGATTTTAGAGATAAAAATGGCGACATGCTAGCGTTTGATTCTCCATTGTAATAATATCTGGTAAATATTTGTGATATGTTGTCTTTGATTCCCTGATAAAATTTATAACGTTTTTTTTTTCTATTTTTACACTAATGTATCCGCATATTTCATTAAGAAGACAGCAATAAGTGCCCAACAAACAAAAGTTCAATCATTTTCTGAAACTTTTTGAAAGGTTTTGTCTTCTAACCTCTTCCCTGAGTTTTTTGGTACTTACAATGTTACTTCTTGTATAACCAAAAAAAGAACTTTTGTATAATCAATACAGAATTCCCATCATTTGGAAGTCTGTTTTGATTTCACTTGTTTAAAGTTTAAACCACTCCATTATATCGGTTCTTTATTTATATAAGCAGTTAAATGTCGTAACCGTTTAATCATGATCCAACTATTCTGATTAGATCAATTATAGAAGGATTTACGTTTTCATCTCGCAATACCCATTCTGTTGGTAAGATAAGAACTATTAAACTTTGGTTCCAATGTGCAAAGTTGTAATATTTTTCGTAACACATAATCTTGGATCTTTTATTCGGGGTTTTAATTTCTCTCGTGTTAATTTCACAGAGTGCAATGTCCCTTACGGATATTGTTTTTTTCATATCTTATTAAGGTTTAGATCGATCTTGAAAATGTGAAGAGGTCATAAAAGGAGTCGTCATTATAAGTGTAATTATTTGCATCAATTTGAAAACTTTTAAGGGTGTAAACTTGAGAAGGCATGTAGTTCTCGGTGGTACTTTCCAGTATTACCATTTTTTTTAATTAATATTATGATTTTAATTTTGCTTACAGGAAGGTCATCACAATTTGATATCTGGTTTTAAATTTTGTAAGCATGAAGTCCAGGAAGCAGTGTTATCATAATTTTATTCTCTTTATTATTTATCAATTATCTCATAATAGAAAACCACATGGCCGGGAAATCACTTCAAAACATCGTGTATAGAAACTCGAGACAAACCCTAAAATTGACACTCTAGATTGCACCCGATCCAAAATGGAAGCAACTCGTCACAATCCGTGGTTATTTCAGATGAACAAATTTTAGCCAACCTCATAATACCGAATAACCTCACTTACATGCAACACAGGTCTTCACACTTGGGAAATTATAAATCCTTTGTTAAATTTCTCCAAGAGCTTACCCAATGCTACTGAAGCCATGCAAGAAGCTGGATTTGTATGGTCAAACCTAAAAAACCACATAAAAACTCAAAACCGGGGATCTCTTAATGGGTCGGGTACTGATCAAGAGAAGGAACAATGTCCGTACTCAATAAGAGAAATGAATTCCTCCAGACTTGAAGTTACTAATGACAATTTTTTTGACTTAAAAATACCGTGTGGTATGGTTTCGGGCTCCTCTCTGACCATAATTGGTACGCCTGGAGGGCTCAATGGTAGTTTTAAGATTGAGCTTATCGGGTCTCCCTTACCTGGTGAACCTGATACGCCCGTTGTTTTGCACTACAATGTAAGGTTGCTTGGGCTAATGTCACAGAAGATCCGATGATTGTGCAGAACAGCGAATGGGGCCCCGAGGTCAGGTGCCCCTCTTACAACGAGTCTAACAGCAAAGAGAAAGGTAATTGAAACTAGTAGAACTAGACTTCTAAGTATGGTCATATATCTAGCATGGTACCAACAATAATGGTTGCATCACCTAAGCACTAAATAAATAAAAAAGTAATATGTGAATTGATACAAGTCTTGTTTCTACAAGTGTGGTTTTGGTACCGGCTACTCCATGAAAACGTGCCTCTATCCTCCGGTATTTTACTATTGCTAATTTTTTTTTCTCATTTTTTCAGTGGATGGATTAGAAATGTGCACAGCTAATGGTAATAGGACAGGAAAAGGAATACTTTCTGTAACAGAAGAACTTCCATAACATTACAAGGAGGTCCTTGAGCATGAAAATGCATGATGAGGAGCCTAAAAATGCTTTTCCATTTAAGCAAGGGTTCCTTGCCATTTCTGTTCTTAAAATTGGTGCTGAAGGGATGCACATCAGCACATGGTCGTAGATAGCAGCCATATAACTTCATTTCCGTACCGATATGTATGTTTTATTTCATAATTTTTTGTTTGAATTGTTTTCTTAATGAAGGCTAGTTAAATAGTATTACCAATACTTTATTCAATGTTATCCTTTCCTAGAATTTGGAACCTTGGCTCATTAGAAATTTGAGAATATCTGGAGATATTAAACTACTATCTGTCATAGCAAACGGCTTGCCAACAACAAAGAAGGTAGGAAGCATCATAGACCTGGAAATGCTAAAGGTCCCTAGAATTGTACCAGATAAATTGTTGATCTCTTTATTGGTGTTGTTTCCGCTGCCAACAATTTCAAAAGAAGGATGGCAGTTCGACGAACATCGATGCAACACGAAGAAGTAAGGTCTGCGAGAGCTGTGGTACGGTTTTTTGTTGGGCTGGTACGGACTTTTCTTCTCTATTATATGGTAATTCATCATTGTTAGCAACACAAAAGTCTATTTAACATTCAGAATTGATGCCCGAAATGTACCAATTGACATTTTTTTTTCTTGATTATTATTATTTTTTATTGAAATAGTTTTTTTTTGTTAGTTGGGTTTTTTGACATCATTGTTATATTTTATTTTCAATATTCTGAAGCATAAAAACGGGGTGGTGAATGAGGAACTCTGGAATGAGGCAATAACATATGGAGATATTCAAATTTTACCATTCATCAACTACTATGAGTTATTAACATTGAAAACTATTGCTATTTGCATTTACGGGGTAATATTTTTTTTTTTTTTTAGTATAGTTAACTTCTATTGAAATTTTTTTATCATTTGTTTTGAATTTAAAACTAAATTTGATTATAGATTGCTGCACCATATGCCAGACAGACGGGCAGGGTATCGGCTAGGTACGTGATGAAGACAGATGATGATGCATTTGTACTTGTTTGACAGTATTCTTTCTGCTCTAAAGAATATAAATATCACCAGTGGATTGTTGTCTGGGAGCATAAATGACGAATTCGGGACAGACAGAAATAATAAAAGCAAGTGGGTACGCTTGAAGTTTTTAAATAAGAGGTGTATTTTGGGTACGCTTGAAGTTTTTCTTTTCTCGAACCTGTGATTTTGCATATGGAGGATCGATGTTGAGTTGGCCACTAGACCAAAGTTGATTCTTTGGTAAATTTGGAAGTTATCAATAGAGGAAGTTGTAGCTGATGCTTCATGCAATCATGCTATCTTTAACTTGTTAGAGTTGATGTTTTGGATCTTTTATATGGTGGTGCATCCTTATACATACATGCTTGACCAAAGAAGTGCATTTATATATGTATGTTAAAACATCGAAGGATGATATTCGGTTTTCATTTTTCTTTACTAATATATGTATTAAAATGACTTTTCTTTATATCTGTACTTACATGAAAAATGGGGGTGTGGATGTAAAGTATGTACCAGAAGATAATATAATTATAGAAGGTTGTAAAGATAATTATACGGTTGCTCATTATCAAAAGCCCCGAGATATGCATTGTCTATGGGAAAAGATCCTTGAGACTAAACAAGCTCTATGTTGCAACATAACCAAATAGAAAGTTCGATTTTAATTTTTTTTCATCTTCAATTTTTGTACAAATCCAAAAATGTCATGTGTAGCAATAGGACAGAAATATAGGGCAAGCATGACATGACATGTTAATATTTAGGACAGAAATATGTGAAATATCTATAACAGAAAGAAATATTTTTCATCTTCAATTGTTGTTTTTGGGCTAGTTTACTGCTAATACATGTCCATGTGAGCAGCACCTAATGAAATAAATTTCGGGCTGGATCAATTAACAATGTGCAATAAAACATTCGGCCCAGTGTTGTTGGATCCAATATAAATCCATGGATCCATTTCATCTCAAGGCATTTAGTGGCCGACAACACCAAAACTTTGGTTGACTTCCAAATTCATCTATTAATTGTTAGTCATCCTTGTCAGCCTAACTTGTAGTTGTAGGGGTGAAAACGAAACGGATAATATTCATTATGTATTCGAACATTAGATACCGATAGATATAGATATGGTTTTAAATTTTAATTATTTGTGTCTGAATAGTAGATATATATCATATAGTTTAATATATATTATGAAAAAAATATGTTATTCACCATTGTAATTAGATAAATAATATGAACTTTGGTATTTTTTTTTTAATAATATTTAAATATCTGATCCTATCCGATCCGATCCGTATTTGAATCCGTATCTCTAATATCCGATCCGTATTCGAAAAATAAAAATAGATACAGATATGGTTTTATTTTTCACCCCTACTAAATTGGCATGAGACATTTTTTGTTTGAGAAACTAGTTTTTTTTTTTTTTTTTAACAAAATTGGCTTGATTAGTGGAAGTCAAAGATGGGTTAAATTTTCAAAGAGAATTGTTTTAAGTACAACAAATCATGCTAATCAGCATATGGTCAAGTTTTATGTTGGACAATTAATTGATAGCATATAACATTAGATCTACATATTAATTTCATCATGCACGATACAACATGCATCCCTAGGTACATTTCCAATCTCAATTATAACACCAATTATTCTTCCAGATTAACCTTATTGCAGTATCTGAAGGCATTGCTATATATTATCTTTATTATTCAATTTTTTATGGTATATGAGAAGGAATCCATATCCTCTGAGGTAACAGAATATTTCTGTTTGGATCACAGCCATGAGATCAGAATCCTGGCCAATCCGACTCGACATGGAACGCACGGAGCCGCTTTAATAGTCATACAGATTGATTGGACAGCCCAGATCCAAACAAATTCTGTTACCTTACAAGATACGAATTCATATGAGATGAGTGTTGAAGTCTTTTGACTTATTCCGGTGAACAATTAATTTCGAGCCAGCAGCCTCCAAGAAATTATGAGTTAGACATATATACTTAGGATAACTTGTGCTAATCACAGTAAAAGGCCTTTTAAAAACAATAATGAACAAAAAATCATAATACAGTACCTCAATAAGGATGATTTTTTCCTGATATCTCTCTAGGATATTCATTAATTCCCAAAGTCCAAGCAACACAATTATTACATAGGTACAATTGTGCAACAAGTCTTAATTCTTAAATACTCTCATATAAGAAGAACTCGATATATAAGGTATATTGATTTTCACCAGATAGCTCTTCGGAAGCATCATGAAAGCCACCATATGTCGACTCGTCTAGCAGTGATTCCAGGGCAACCTGTTCGAACACAATTTAAAAAATAATGTTACATATGTACTCAAGTTAGAAAAGCCAGATCAGCCCTAGTAGAACTGTACAAGTAATACCCCTTCGTAGAAATCAATTTAGAGCAACAACTTCGGTGTACCACAACTAAACCTCAACAGTGAGAAATAACCAAGAAAAGTACTAACATGACCAAAAAAGGGGCACAGGATTAAGACTCAAATATCCTCTACTGAAACTACTTTTGGCTCAATTTTACTCTAAGTTGTGCAACTATAAGGCTCAATTTGTGTCAGAATTTACCAATTACCACTTAATAATCTAAATTTGGCAACAAACGTTATTAGATTTAGCCAGTGAACACCAGCAAAAAATCAAACTTTTAATGTTCCATCATCTTATTTTCTTTGGACACAAATTAGGCCTGCATCAATAAGTCACTTCATGAACAAGTTATTGTGCAGATAACTTTTAATTTAATTTCTGCCCAGCCAACTTATCAACGAGTAAAGACTCAATCCATTTCGACCACATAATCCTGACTTTCACACTACAATGAAAGAAATGAAGATGATGTAGCCGAGGAAACATGCTTAGTTTCACAATAGAGAAGCATAATAATATTATAAATATTATATGTTGTTTTCAACCTTCTCTGAAGGGCTCGTACAAATCTAAGGGTATAAACTATTCCCTCAATTTCATATATTGTCTGTGGTGCAGAAGCAACAATCTATTGGATCTTTCGAAAGAATACAGATAGTTCAATATGAACTCATTCATGATTGTATGACAATGTAGTATTCCTTCAAGAATACAAACCAATCAATCCCAAAACTAGAACCGAACTATCCAAATTGGTCACCAGAGAGAACTGTTATCTGATGTGCTTGAAGGTATGTATAGCCCAACAAAAAGAGAAATGAACTAATAGTACTGTTTAGTTACTTAGGATGTTTGGATGCATGGGCGACACTATACAGTATACCAGAACCTCATGGGTAAATGTTCCAAATGTAGGCCCTGTTCGGCCTACAGGTGGGAACGGGAACGGGAATGGGCTCGGGTCCAATTTGAATGGCCGAAACACTGTGCCCGTGGGAAAAAAAAAATTCACGGGCACAGTAAAAGCCGAACACACCCGTAGTCACGCTAGATATCGGGTACATCCCACCAGATACAACTGTAGTTGATAGATGTGTTTCTTCTTTTGCTTTATTTTTGTCTGTTGAGATATTTTTACTCTATTAATTAAAAAACTTATTCTTTTTGGATCTTGTTCAAAGTTTGAAAAAAAAAAATAAACTTCCATTCAGTGAACCCTCATTTTCTCTCAACCAAAAATGACTGAAAAGAGTAAAATAGGCAGTAGGCAGCCTCTTCTGACTTACCCGAGCTTAAGGGAGGTGTCAGAGCAATCATCGTAATCTTGAGAGGTTCCTGCGGAGTGAGACGCGGTCATGACAGACTCAGCAGAATGCCCATCTTCACCCTGAATGGCATCATCATATGCCATTTGTTTTCCCACAACAGATATCTGTATCGGCTATCATTACCATGTTACTGCCCAGTTCATGAAAAAAGAGAACTACTAAAATAAAGTGTACAAAGGCTTTGTTTGGTTATGTAGTGTGACAACTGCAGTATTGCATTGCATGGTATACTGATGACAGTAGGCTTTGGCCAGCTCATTCAATTTACCCTCAATTAGGACTTGACACATACAGAAATTTCAGTAAACAATATTTGAATGGATGATGAGCTTATACAACATATTAAAGAGAATGAAAATAGAAAGAGATAATTTTCTGTCAGTTCGGTTTCAAGTTTGTTAGATATGAAAAGGAACCATAACTGTAATTGTCCTAAGGTTACACACGATAGCAGTAAAAAGAAAGAGACAAAATCCCTACTTTGTCTTTTAGTTTTGTATTCTCTTCCATTAGTTTTTCACCCTGCATGCCATAGCAAATAGTTGACATTAAAGCGTGCAGACATAATTAAGTATATATAATGGAAAGTATACAGAAAGCATATGGTGACTTACTTTCTTTATTTTTTAGAACAAAATGAAGAATGCATATTGTATACATTATGTGGATTGTAAGCTACCATTCATCCCTTTTTTCTATTTAGATAGCACGTGTTATTTAGATTCGGCTATGCAAGATAAAACAAAGCAAGTTATTATTATATTCCATGTGTCTGACAATTATGCATCCCTATATCTCATGTTTTCTTCATGCATAAAATTGACACGCTGAAATCAGGATCCTAACCTTTCTGCGGAGATCATTGATCTGATCCATGAGTACATTACCCTGAAATAGTGTTTTTAATCTGTTTAGCATTGATTCAACATGCAATGCACAAAAGAGTAATCCCAAGGAGCCATTTAAGGTCTACAAACCAATTCAACTTCTTTGAGCTGCAAAACTCATATGATACTTTATGACTAGTCCTACCCAAGTCACAATATAATTCAATTAGCCTTAATCTAGGTTTGTTGTCCTGCAATCAAGTTTTTTTTTTTTTTTTTTTTTTGCCAAAGTGCTTATTAAGTTATAGCAAATTCCAGTTCAAGACTCAATTAACCTCTACTATTATATCCTATTTTTTACAATTTCACCTACTAGCAATTTGTCAAAAGGCAACACCCGAGTTATAATAAGTTTTACCACCAAACAGCCTAAATTTACTTTGGCACAAACTTACTGGAAGAAGGTAGTAGCAAATTGAGCACTAAAGAAAAAAGATAGAAATATTCAAATTAAGAAAAACAATTCTTGCCAACCTTCCTAGAAAAAAGTAAGAAATAAAGAACCTCAAATATTAATACTGAAATGGTTACCTTTCTGTCTAGTACTCGACTAAGACCTGATTCGAGGTTCTTTTCCAATCGCTGCAGATCTTCCACAGTTAATCCATCAAGCTCCTCTCCCCTCATTTGCCTAAATTTACAACATCATAAATAACCTATAAGTTCCATCTCAGTTTTCACTCTCTATGTTGGCAAGTTCTCATCGCCCTTTTGATTTCTATTAATTAAGACAGGCCAGAGAGACAAGGAACATCAAGAATTATAAATCCATACCAATAACCTATTCAAGAATAAAGTTCCTATTGAAAAAAAAAAATCCATACCAAAAAAGTGTCGGGGACAAACTCAATTGTGAGAGTACTGATTTTGTATTTCTAGGTAAATCTAGGAGTCAGCAACCTTGAGCTACATTGGATTGAGAAAATCATGCATACCGGTCATTTATGGTTTTAATGATATTTGCAATGTTTAGGTTGATCGAAGGTTTATTTAATATCTAACTTCTATTAGATTACAATATGAAAAATGCTGCCAAGTGGTAAGGCAACAGGTATTGGGCCAGTCATTTCGAAGGTTCGAATCCTTCTGTCCCAAGTTTCTTTTATGAAACAAAGATTGGTATACATTTTCTTCATACAATATTAAGAAAAAACTTATTAAAGCGAAATCTCAAGTCTAAAATGAAATTCATTCTAAGAATTTAGTTTTTCTCAACGAAATAAAATATAATCTTGGTAACATACCATATGCATTCTTTTTTCCAATCTAGCAAGAAATGTTATAATTATCAAACATAATATTTGTATTATATAGTGCTTGCATATGTGTGTGAGTAAGAAATTAGAGTGTCGCAACAGAATCAATAGAAGTAGAAGATTGTAATATTAAAGTATATTTGAATCGTATAACACTTCCGTATAATACAGATAAATATTATATATGTATCAGACAACAAAAGCTGGTTGAAATTTCCAAAACAAATCCGTGGTCTAAGAGCAAGCTTTTAAAATCGATGGTTAGTAAGTTATTTGTTGAAGTGGTACCTTGAGCGTTTCAATAATGTATGACCCATTATTTTGGTCAATATATTTCGCTATTCATTTGCACACTAGCATCATTACCAAGATTAAAAAAAGGAAGAACTAATTGTGCTTTGAGAGAAAACAAACCTGAGGATAATACTAGCTTCTTCAACTTGTTTGCTCAAATTCACATACTTGTCATTCTCAATCTGAAGGAGAATATAAATATGTTTCCATAAAGACTTCAATTAGAGTTATAACAGTAATGCACTTGCAATATCTATATCGTACATACTTATTTCATGCAGGCTTCATTGAGGTTTTAGTCTAAACTTTATTCTAAGGGAGTTAATTCATCACCAGGTAATGATAAAGTGTTTTGTCCACATTAGATTTCAAAAGTATGTCAATTCAGAGATATTATTAGAAATGAGCCAAATATATTGAACCATTGAAAATTCAACAAACAAAGATGGGACATTCATTTAAAAACCAGAATTACAATTGGTGCATAATTAATCATATAACAGAAAATGTAAAATTAAATTAAATACAGATATGGTCCATCTATTATTAATTAACTAACACAATTTTCTAGTTCTCTCGTCTTTAATCTATATACTTTCTATCCCAACAGAAAATGAATTACAACCAAAATTGGAAAAGCCAAGCATGATGTAAGGTAGAAGAGCAAAAGTTCAAAGATTAAATATCAATAGGTACTATAAATACTGATGGGCTATGGAGAGTTGTCAATTGAAAGCCTTGTTTTACTTCATGTCCATATTTATGTTTTACAAAACTCTTACCGTCGAGCCAAACCGTTCAACATGATCTTCATATTAAAATGTGCTTGGGGACAAAAATATTTCATTTTTTAGAATTTAGTTACTATTTTTTTAGATAGGTATAAGTTCGGTTGATTGTGAAGATCTTGGACCACCACAAAGTAGTGATATTCAACTCGTCTAAAAAAATACTAAAAAAACTCTAAAATCTTCAAGCACATTTTAATATGGAGATAATGTTGAACAATTCAGATCGACTTCTTAGATTTTAAAAACAGAGATATGGTCATGGACTAAAACAAAGTCCTCACTTCACAACTCACCGTAACTCATCTGCTATACATCAAACACAAAACTACGTCAAAATTTTTGTTTGAACACCAAGTCCAACAAAAATGACAGCATAAAGATCGATGACATCCAAAAGTTACTTCCCTAGGTTTAGCTTTTATTTTTGCTTATGCAATTTGTTGAAATATATTATGTACCGGAAATAGTACAAAATTATAAAAAGGCATGAATTAATTACATTGAAGTCACAAATAAAAAAATCGGATGATTTTCTAACGATGATAGGAAAGGTAGTATGTGCAATTCAAAAGAGAGTATTCATTAGAATGGAAAGTTAGTTAAATAATAGGCAAAGACAATGCATTATATAGAAAAAATACACAATTTGTTGGTTGTCTTACATTCAAGTCGAACGATGGTTGATCTGATGATTTCTGCAGATTCTTTGACTGAGTCCGATGCTTCTCGATGATATCATTCATGCTATAAAGAAAATAAGTAGAATAAAATAGCCAATATCAATTATCTCAGAATGGCCTTTAGCCTTCTGCATAAAAAAAAAATTAGCAGTCCCAATGTGATTTTTTACATTCATAATGACAGGATGGTACTATCTGCAATACTTTGTTTTCCATTCCATTATATTCTGGCAAATTTGATCATATGATGCTATTCAACAGTATCCAGTAGAGAGATAAAATAACAGCTTAAGAGAAAGCATCAAATTGTTAAAAAAAAATTGACGATCATTTAGACTTCACATGATAAATCATAATCGGCCTTTGAATATGTAATCTCTCTCAACATTTACTAAAGTGTAAGTGTGTAACTAGTTCATACGCAGAACAAGTACCAAAATAATCTATGATAGAAGAGGTATTATGACACAAATATAAAATTACATACAATTGCCAACAGAATGATCAATATTTCACCTACCAAGTCAGTTTTAGTTGTCACTCCCTGGGGGCAAACATTTTATTAAATTTTGATGTCCACAGTAAAATAACAATAAATAAGCAACCTTGTAGTTTTAATTATAGAGCAAACATTTTTCTTGTAGACAATATTTTTTTAAAATCAGGACGCAATTGGGAACAAAAATCATGTGAAAATTATTTATATGAGTATCCTTGACCGAATTATGGTGGTCTAGCATTTGCAATTTCAGTTATTGAACATTGGTTCAAGATTTTCTACAAAGTAATTTAATAATATATCCAATGTTAGGTTTCAATTCGAAACAAAACTTTTTCATTATGCAATAATTAAACAAATAAGGACGACATCCTTATTTTTTCCTCAAAAAAAAAATATATCCAAATGTTTAGTCCAAAATTAACTTTTTTGTTGCTCATAGTTATTCAAAATAATCTATCGTCAGATTCATAATAAAAAGACAAAACCCTCAAATAGTGCTACAACAGATAAGATGACAAGATGTCAAGTAGTAACCAGCAGTCTCATCTATATATTACTACTATTTTTTGTCCCACAGACATGAATGTTTGGAGATTTCATCAAGAGGCAACCTGCACATTGTTCACTCAATACCATAGACTTCCATATAATTGGTCAATTCTTATACAAGTTTTAAAATGATATTTCAAATGTGTCATTGCTTATTTACAATAATCTTGTTTCCAATTTTGTGTAATTTACAACCAATTGGTAACTGATCAAAAAATGAATAATAGTACTAATCACTAAGTTTTCAAATCAGTAGATTGATGACCAACAAGTTTTCAAATTGCATCTAAACTTATGTACAATCCCAAGTTATGTTGTGGAAACTTTTAGTAAACTTATAGGTTCGCCCATTGGTAAGCATTTTTCTTACTGTGATTGTTATAAAAAATTTTGTTGTCACTATATATATTTAATTCTCAACTACATATTACAAAAATATAAAGCACACTATATATATGCCAAATGGCATGATCTCATGGACTTTTTCTCAATATTTAGTCTGAAGCACATAACATTAAAAATCATTCAAAGGTTATTACTTTTGTAATTAACATTATTTTTTAAAGATAAAGTTACTACCTGGGAATCTAGACTTGCAAATTTCTGCAAATCTGATCATTTAATAGATTTTAACAAGTAACAACACAACATTCAAGGAAGCTGCTAAAATGTGTTAACCTTTTAACATATTCAAAGAAACAAAAGTAAATACCAGGAACTAGAGTACTGGAAGAGCTTGCCGGTAGTAGAGAAAATAATGAGAGCAACCTCGGCATCGCATAGTATTGATAGCTCTTCGGCCTTCTTAAACAAACCTCGACGCCTCTTGGAGAAGGTAACTTGTCGAGCAGTGTTATTGTCAATCTTTTTTATTTGTATCCTCTCCCTAGCCATTGCTGATGATCTGATCTCTAGGGAAGAGAGACCAAAAGGAACAAGCTAAAGTTTATGTTATCAGTTTTTCAAAAAAAAAAATTGAGTAGGCCTCAAACTTTCATTCAACTTAAGTGTTCTGAATAACTTCACTGACATATCTAGATCAAACAAAAAAGAAGAAAGAAATGGCAGTGGTTTAAATACACATATATATAAGGTAGACAAACTGGTACTTTATATAAATATATAATTTGTTTTTGGCATTTTATTACACATAGGCTGTACTTTATATATTGGATAATGGCGAGAGAGAGGGAGAGAGAGTAAGACCCGGACAACTGCAGTCAAGTTTCCAAAGAGAGAGAAAGAGAGATGGTCAGATATGTATAATATGTGATTGGTACATATATCAATGCTACAAAGAAGAAATATAATAATCAGTCTTTTATAATAAAAAAACTAAAGGAAATTGAATAAAAAGAATAAGGAGACTGTAGCGACGAAATAAGAGATGGGATTTTTTTTCCCTTGTCCTTTTTCAATTTTTAAGCATTTAACAGGCAAGTGTAAACAGTGCACCAGAGAGAGAGAGCGCACAACAAAAATTGGGGTCGAGATATGAAGAGGAAGGAAGGTGAAGGTAGAGAAGGAGATTTCTACAATTCATGTTAAAATTTATCACAAAAAAGAGTACAATGTTCTAAATCTTATAAATCTAAATTGAAAAACCACCAATCTTCACCTATTACACAAATAATTTAAATACCACATAAAAATTTTCATTTAAATATCAAGCTTAGGCTCACCTGAAGAAGAGAGATCTGACTTCTGAGTGGTAGTAATGCTGACTTTCTCTTCCTATTTGGGGAAGAACAAAGGCCAATAGCACCAATAGCACCTGTGGGGAGCGAGAGAGAGAGAGAAAATAGCACACAAGTGGGTCTCCTTTTATGGTAATAGTTCATAAGAGATCTTTCATTCTTCACAAAATCATTGGGCCACGTGGAGTCCTTCCACTGCTTTCTGTCTTCTTTGATTTTTTAAAAGATCTTTTGTTGTCATGATTTTGGTGACAATATGTGGAATTCGTATTCTCTACGTTAACTCAAAAGGGAATCTTTTGAGTTAATACATCTCGACTATTTAATTTGTTTTAAGATTCGTGTGGACTACATCCACACTAATATTAAAGAGTCCCCCATGTTATAGGCAGAACCGGATTAGCTCCGTTTAAAATCAGACGGTTGAGATTTATTAACTCAAAAGATTCCCTTTTGAGTTAATGCAAAGGATACGCATTCCAATCTGTGGCCAAGATTGATAAAATGCGTCGTCAGCAACACCATGACATTTGAAGTTTGGATGAAACAAAGCAAGAATAAAACTAACTTTAACATTGAGAATAGTAGCTAATCTAACATTTTGTTATTGGGTTAGTAAAATAGTGAGAAAACCGACAAAAGCCAAAAAAACATAGTCTATATTTGCTAATCCAAACACACTCAAATAAAGAATAGTAGATCAGAATAGTGCTAATCCGGATTAGTGATTAATCCGAATTAGTGACTATTCTTCACCCATCCAAACGCATCAACTAGTAAAGCAGGTTTCGATAGTATTCGATGCATACATTATAAGGGAGAGGAAATGGTTTCCGGGTAAACCACTTACATTATAGTCTTGTTAAGCTACTATATGAGCAAAAAATTCCGATTTTGAAGAAGCAAAAAAAATTATTCTGAAATGATTTTTAATTAAAAAATGTTAGATTAAATTATTAATTAAATAGCAAGGCCGCTATTTCACATGAAGTATACAAAAGCGGATGAATGATATCAAACAATCGGATACAAATATGCTGAAATTCTCAATCGTGAACAGTAACTCTGAAATCTCTGTTTTTTTTAATCCAACTGTCCAACTGTTTTGACATTTGTGCACAGAAAAATCAGCTTCTTTGAGATTCGTGCACAGAAAAATCAGCAGCTTTGAGATTGTGCATGAGAAAAGTTGGACAGCTAGATCTAAAAAAACAGAGATTTTAGAAATACAATTCAGTCACCAAGAATTTCAGTAAATCCAAATTTCCAAACAATGTGGCCGTGGTAAAGGGCAGACTTAATTAGTGCATGGTAGAATGTGGGACTTAGTGTCCCTTTCCTCCACTACCTCTGACCCTCTCTCATTGAAATGCAATTGTACAACTTAATTTTGCAATGCTAGCTGTTTAGTTGTTTTATAAAAATGAATGTAAAGATATGCTTCATCCTATTTATTTATTCTTACATTTTAAAATATTTCTTACTCCAACACCTTTATATAATATATGTAATCATATATGTACAACTTAATTTTGCAATGCTAGCTGTTTAGTTGTTTTATAAAAATGAATGTAAAGATATGCTTCATCCTATTTATTTATTCTTACATTTTAAAATATTTCTTACTCCAACACCTTTATATAATATATGTAACCATATATGTTCAAACGGAAACAAATCCATGCTTTCAGAAATGAATTATTTGATATTTAATTACGCTTCAACTTAAATTATCTATACATGTAGCAGTAATCAAATCGATGTCCTTTGAACTATTTAATGCGTAATTAATAACGGATTGATGGTTGCAGAATAAAATATATAATTATGTGATGGATGATAATTCATGTTGAGACATGAAGGGGCACTCTCTTTCTTTATTCGACTAATTAAGCTACATAATTCATTTTTACAATCTATTTATATTCATTAGTTCCATTTTTCATACGGCATTTTAGTATAAATTATGTATAGAAACATAATTGCAGCTGCTCACTATGGCAAAAACATACATAATAAATAATAGCATCCAATAGCAAGTAGAATTAATTACTAACATTAAGAGAATTTGAAGAATTGATCTTGATTGCGAGCAAGAAAACCTATTGGATTATGGAAGATGAGATGGTTAGAATGAATTGTTGGCTTATACAATAGTAACTGTTACTGAAAATTTTGAATTTTTTTTTTTACATTACGACAAATTCATTAATATTACATTCAATGTCAAAGTATTGTTAAGGAAATTAAATTATCAACTCACGAAGAATCAATTTTTAATTTAGTGTCAAAAAACAGTGTCCTCTGTGGAAGGTCGATTAATTTTCTTTCGTGTTCTCTTCTATACAACACCCAATTTTTACAGCCCAAGTTGGATTAAAAGGGAGGTTTTAAGATGTGTGCAAGTATGAAATTTCAAAGCGAACGAACCGATAAGATCTTCGCGGGAAATTTTCTACACGAATATAATGACAAATTAAAAATCAAAATTTGCACTAATCATTTGTAGAAAGCTTCCAAATATATATTTCAAATTGTTGAAATTTTAATTCAAATTGATACATAGAATGTGAAAAAATGCTAGAATTAACTCTTTAAGTCTCTTACTATATATCAAAACTAATTTTAATGTAAGTGATAAAGACAATACTCTGTGCGGAGAAAATCAAAATGGATGTTAAAAAGTTTGGATAGACCTCTAATGTCTATTAAAAAAAATTATTATCACATGTGGGGCAAGGGAAATGCCCGAAGATTCAAGAAGTTAGGTACCTGCGCGCACTATCTCAGCTCCCTCAAGCACCCAAAAAATATATATTTAGTTTGTTTATTCAAATTATTTAATTTAATTGAGAAAAATTAGGAATTTTATAAGTTCTTGAAATATATTAATTAAGGTTGAATGACAAGATCAGTTCATGGAACAAAAAAATTAACTTTTTTGAATAAATACACAGTACTAATTTGTTGATGTGAGCTAATGATTTAAATTAATATAAACACAACAACTATCCAAACATTTTACAAACATTATGAATTAAATGTTTAATACCGCTGACAAACCAACCAAAACAATTAGGGGTGAAAACGGAGCGGGTAGTGGTAAAATCATATTCATATTTCTTTCTAATTTTCTGGATCGGATACATATCAGATAATAAACGGATACGGATACGAATCGGATCGGATTGGATATTTATTAAAAAAATATAAAAATATCATTAACAATACTAAAGTTCATAATATTTATCTAATTACAGTGGTGAATAACATAATTTGTTCATAATATGAGTAGAACTAGGGTGTTCTTAAGCTCATCAAACCTCTTTGTGAGCTTAACTAAAAAAATCATCGGATTAGCTTCAAACGACGCATCCGAACTGTTGAAACCGATTTACTTCACGAGTGATGAGTTTACATGTCAAATTTATAAATTTTCAAACTAATTTAATATAAAGTCAAGCGGTAAAAAAAAAATGGCTTATAAGTTAATTTTAGTGTGTTCATTTTTCAACATTTTTTGACCGCTTGACTTTATACTAAATTAGTTTGAAAATTTATAAATTTGACATGTAAACTCATCACTCGTGAAGTAAATTGGTTTCAACGGTTTGGATGTGTCGCTTGAAGCTAATCCGATGAATTTTTGAGTTAAGCTCACAAAGAGACTTGGTGAACTTAAGACACCCTAGTTCTACTCTTCATAATATATATTAAATTATATGGTATATATGTACTATTCAGATACGGATAATTGAAACATAAAATCATATATGTACCCATATCACACGCAGGGGCGGAACCAAGGCCTGGGCCAGCCTGGGCCCTGGCCCCCCCTTGGCCCAGAAAACATATACAGAGCTGAGAGCCCTTTAATAAAAAAAAAAAAACTGGCACCCCCTCTGTCTTTCTCTCCGCACCCCCTCTGGCACCCCCTCTTTAATAAAAAAAACTGGCACCCCCTCTGTCGGGCACTCTTGGATTTATCAACCGCCTGTTAGACTCCCCTACCGATCATTCCTGATTCCGCCACTGATCACACGCATATACAGATATCGAATATCCACGTTTAATTTTTTAAATACAGATTGAATACGAATCGGATATTATTTTCACACCTTTTTCACCACTAAAAACAATATATTCGTTGGATGCAAATTGAGGCTATACTAAATTTTATTTTCAATGACACAAGACTACAAGAGAGCATGTGGACCAGGGAAACCAAGAACTAGTAAAGTGTCTTGCTGGGCAAATGATGTAGTACGGAATAATGCTGGCCAATCAAAACCGCCAGATTTGCCCTTTCAGGAAAAAAAGATCACGTGTCATGGGTCCCACTGGTGTCCTGTCCTCTTTGTAGTTTGATACTTTGATCTATCCGAGAAATTTGTGTCTCCATTCTAACCTTTAAATGGAGACTCCAGTGTTATTGGAGTTCATATCAACTAAGGTACTCAAAATTTTGATATTGGATTCGGACCGTCCGATCTGTTTTGGCACGAAATTAAAGCAGTCTCGCGTATTTCATCTCGGATTAAATTGGCATGAATTTTAATTGGACGGTCCGGATTCAATCAAAAGTTAATCAGGAATCCAAAGTTGTGTTGTTGTCGGCCAATATGGATATAAGTTCACAATCTCTTTTTAAAAAATAACTGTATTGGATGAAATCTCACTCTTAGAAAACATGCACACTTATTCATTTTCTTTATAGTATCATCTCAACTAGACAACTACACATTATTTAAATTTATTGCTCTTTTTGTATATATTATTGAAATCAAATGTTATGTTCACCTTTCGCCTATAAATTTTCAAAACTAATTAATTTCTTTCTTGATCTCTTTATTTACCATGTATCTACCTTTCTGCACGGATTATTGAAATTTATTGCTCTCTTTGCTGATTAAAACAAATTGATATTAATATTCTATTTCTGAATTTTGGAATCATATAATGAAATCACCATCTCTAATATTTTACTTTCTAAAATTATCTCACATTTAATATTTTGAAGAAGATTTTAATTTATATTATAATGATATATTATGCGAGATGTTTAAGAAATTATAATTATATTTAAACGTAAAGTGTTTCTCAAATGCTTGTGAGTTGCGACATGTACCCGCCCCAGATCCAAACCGGACCCGATAATCTATAAATAAGTTATGAGTATATATCTACCCGGAACCGAAAGACTGGACCCAAAATACCTACGGGTAGATAGGTATCTGGATCGGGACCCGACCCGATTTGAAACAAATAAGTATATGGATCGAAATTTGGACCCAAACCCTTTAGGGTACGGGTCCAAATATAATAGTATCCGGACCCTACCCGATCTGATAGCACCTCTACTCACGGCGACAAAATCTCTACTCTATATTAAAATATATGATATATATTTACTATTCGAATACGGATAATTAAAATATAAAATATATTAGTATTCATATCTACATTGATATTCAGATATTAGATATCTATATCTAATTTTTCGAATAAGGATCGGATATTATCCATACCGTTTCAGCCCTAGTTATATGGCAGTTCGTGCCAAGTTTCTTTATACCAAATTTTTTTTTTTTACAATAATATGATCAATTTTTAAATGCATCCATTCAACAGATCTGGCTCAATATCTGCGTGCAGAAAATAAAAAAAATAAAAATGTTACAAGTATGAGCGCTTGCTTGGATCAAAATGCGTTTAGAACTCTCTATTAACACATACAATCAGTTTTCGTCATAATGTTCTCAAAATTATAAAATTTGACATAGTAGTACAATTTTCTCAAAAAAGATTGTAGACATATAAAATATTCTAAAAATAACATTGGCTAATCTGACGGAACGAGATCCGCTGCTTGCCTTCCCCTGCTCTTCCCCTGCTTGCCTCTCTATCTCTCTCCTCCTCTTCTCTCTCCCACGTGACTCTCTCTCTCTCTTTTCTTTTTTTAGAGAGATACAGAGAGAAAGAGACGAGCAGCTCCCTGCTTTTCTATCAAAAAAACAGCGGATGCATATCCAAATCTGACCATCCAAATTAGCATATAAGGTATTCAAATTTTGAGTTTGGATTATCTACTTTGGCATGAATATTAAAATATCTCTCTGCAGGCCATCTCGGACCAGATTTGCCTAAATTCATATCAGACGGTTGAGATCCAAACTCAAAATTGAGTTACTTGTCAGACCACTTTCAATATCTATTTGTCAAAGCACCTCATGATGATCAATCATGGAATTTTGTTATACTTTCGTGATAGTTAAGTAACTGGACTTCCAGTCTCTTCTACAAAAATTGTGTTGAATGCCACCACGTACTGTTAAAAACACCCATACTTATCCATTTCCTTTATAATATCATCTCACCTACACATTATCCAAAATTTATTCTCCACTTAATTATTCGTACATTATTTGATTTTCCTACTTTAATACATTACTTTTGTCAGCAATATCATCTTAAAAATACCATCTTTACAAACGCCGCATGAAACTTTTGAAATAAACGTAATAACAAAATATTTTGGCAAAAAAATTGTTATAACAGCAACTCTAATTTTTAATACTTAACAGTAGAAACAATTGGTTAAGGCAGATGTTGATTAGGGTTCATGTTCTTGTCTTTGGCTTTGTTCTTATCAATGTAACATTCAATAGTATTAATTGTAGATAAATTTATAGCTTATTAAATGAAATCTTAGATATTATGCCATATTTCTTTAAGATCATGCAATTGTCAAGGGTAAAAAAAATGAAATCTTGCTACCAAAATCTTTTTTTTGCGTGGATAAAAAATAACTACTACCGAGGATAAGCCGACAAGAATTGTTATTTTTGAAGGTATCGCATGATACCAATGAGAGTATCTACAGAGATACTAATATTATTAATTAAGCAATTTTACCCACAATGACATATTCTTGTAGTATGCAACTAACATGAATCGAACATTCATTTAGACTGAGTACTAGTTAAATCATAAAGGGTATGTTTAAGTTGTAAAATAAGAATAGTTAGAATAGCTATTCTGTGTCTTATTAGAATAGTTAAATTTCAAAACTATTAGGAATAGTCTATTCTAATAAGACAACAAGTTTGAATTCACTATTCTAGTTATTCTAACTCAATCAAACACTGAATAGGCTATTTCGAATAATCTAACTCCAATAATAGCATATTCTCAGTTCAACAGAAAAAAAAGGTCCTTTGTATCAAAAATAAATTTTAAGCTAGTCAAAGATGAACTCCGATCGATGTGTCCAAAGCTAATTTTAAATTAAATAAACATGAATTTTAATATGTTTAAAGTATATATGTTAAATCCACAAAAGATGAATTCTTTTTTAGACATGGTGAATACTAACATATAAATATTTTAATCCAAACAAATCAAAGGTTAATTACTTACAAATTAATTAAGAAGTGATAGCAAACAAAAAACGTGTTGTGCCGTGCTGTGACTAACATGCTGTGACTTTGGTCTCGTACCGTGTTGTGCTGTGACCAAGTTAATTTTTCACGTGCCGTGACCAAAATGTTAAGGGATGGTCACTGCAAGCGAATGGCCACGCCACGTGAGTCATGCCGTGTCCAAACATGCCGTGACCAAACGTGACTCACGTGACCATTTGATCATAATTTTAGTTAGTTTATTCAAAATTCACCATTTGATCAAGTAATGGTTCTAATTACACGTGATTCGCGTGACCACGTGTCGTGACTAGATCTTTCATGTGACGTGCCGTACCGTGCCGTGCTAAATTTTTTAAAAATGATCAGAACACGGAACACGCGAGTCATAACACGTAACCGACACACATGCCGTACCGCTCCGTACCATAACCGTGCCGCCATGCCTTCTCTACTCTACATGCATCTTTATCATCTTGTACTTATATTGTGTAATTTGTAAATGGAGGGGATGAGATAAGTATTCCTTGAGAACAGAGAACAGTGTTGTCCTTGCTGGAAGCTAATTTTACGGTGAGTTGCACATCCTACAAAATTGAACAAAATATTGTACTCTTGTACGATTTGTAAGCGCCATGGCCAATTATAGCAAACTTATGTGCAACCTATAGTCGACACGAAAGCATGAAAACAGCGGCATATGTCAAATGCTCTCTTTAAAAAATAATATATTTGTTGACGGGGTCAAAAGGAGAATTTGTACTATGATATTCTTAAAAGAATAAAATGCTAATATTTTAAATTTAGAAGCATGTTAAGAAACGCTAATTATGCAATTCATTATTTTATTTGTGTACACGTTTTATTATTAACTCGTACTTTTTATAATAACAAATTGGTATATGGCAGTTCATGCTAAGCAAAGTTCCTTTGTAAAAAAAAAAACACATTTCTCTAAAATTTTAAACATTTGAACAATAATATGGTCAATTTGAGATCCAAGCTCAGCTGGTACTATTTCTTTAGAGCTATGACTTGACCCAGTACATTTTTTACAGGTGAATAGTACTGTGCATTGCAAGTGCTGTACATGTTCTGTTTGCACGTGTGGGGCTTCCTCAAATTACACCATGTTCATGTTTAGTTGTATATACCAGTGCAGGGTTTATTAGGTTTTATTAATTCAAGTTGGAAAGTAGAAAGTTGTGATTCATAATTACAATAAAAAATTATATATATTTAACCACCAAAATGCATTAAGAAAATGTAACCAGTTTGAGCTGAACATAACAATCCAAAATGTGTCTTCTCTAATTCGTATATGTCAATTCATAATGCGAAGTAATGTTTTGGATCAGAGGCAGATGCAAGTTTAATGTATGAGGTCAATTGATCATCATTTATTTTTAAAATTTTGTATCTTATATGGTTTCTTAAATAGTTTAAAGTAAAATGTTGTGGGTACTGAAATCTTTTATATAATTAATTATCATTCATGTTTGATCCTCGTAGCTTAAAATTTTGATTTTGCCCTTACTTCGGATTTACATCTTTAATGTAAGACGCTATTCAATAATTGACTTGTTAGAGATTACAGGTTTTGAATCTCAAATAGAATGTCTTATATAAATATTTGAAGCTAGAAATTTGATTCGATCTTTATTTAAAAATAATTAACTTATTACAAAAAAAAAACTACTTTAAAAATGCACACATGTACATATTACACTTAAGTGTTCTTTCTTTCTAATAACATATGACTTCACACTTTTAACATAGAAAATAATTAACATTACTGATTAGTTAGATAAAATATAATTTTCCACCTTTATCTCACCCTCACAAAATAATATAGATCAAATCATGAGAAGCTTCTCTCTAATGCAAACATTCTATATTTATTATATGAGGAGGGTTTAGGGTTTAGGGTTTAGGGTTTAGGGTTTAGGGTTTAGGGTTTAGGGTCTAGAAATTATCCACATTAGTACGTATTTAACAAGCTCTTATTGACAATCAAAACAAAATTGAAATGTCATAATTTTTTACACGCGCATAGATAAAATGATGTAGATCATATCCAACGGCTTTAATTTGACTTTTAAGTTTTAAATTTTGAGTTATTAAAGTTTTTAAAAATGGAGGTATGAAAAATAGAGGTATTTGAACCCTCATCTTATTATATAATACTGTGGCCATAATGTGATTGTTCATCTCTTGATTCATGCATGGTGTACAGGTATTTCACTGATGGTGATGCAATGTCTCAGCTCAGTGGTTAGACAATGATGTTTCAAGGTCTGGGGAGATGGAGATGAATAATAATTTTGAACCATTGGCTTGAATTTTTTTAAAAAAGCATCAATAAATCTTGAAAATTTACGAAATCAACGTGATTATAACTTTTTTTTTAAAAACCATCTCCACCGAAAATAGTGCTCGGTATGAAAATTGAAAACCAGATACAATATTAGGTATTACATGCCACACAATATTACACATAACACAACTTATTTCAATTTTAAAGCCTTACCGAAGACGAGGACCGTTTTTCATTTTGGAAAACCGAATATCATTGCCGGTTTTCCATTTTTTTTTGTTTTCTTTTTTGTTTTTTGCCTTACCGGACTTGATGGCCGGTTTTCCTTTTTTTGCTTTTTTCCAATTTGTCAAACCACGTAAGGCTCAAAATTATTTTTTTTGCTTTTTTGCTCCGAAAATAGTGCTCGGTGTGAATTTTTTTTGTTTTTTTTTATTATTTATATCTAATCCATTGTATGAATAGGGTTTGCTATAAAATATTTAAAGTGAAGAGGGTTTCAAAACCAAAAATTGGGGTCCGGTTTTATTCTCTCACCAAACATTTCCACAAACCGAGTACCAAATTCGGTTTTTATTTATTGGATTTTCGTGGCAATTGGCAAGAGGAAATAGGTTCGAATGGGTTCAAATTCAATATCGAATATCGTATCCGGTTTTCAAATTTTCATACCGAGTGTCATTTTCAATGGAGATGGTTTTTGTAAAAAAAATTATAATCATATTGATTTCGTAAAATTTTAAATTTAGTGATGCTTTTTGAAAAAAATCCCATTGGCTTTGCTCTGCTGCATATAACTATTTCCTGATGAAAGATCTCCATATCAATTGGACAGATGTCACGGATCATTTGCTGTAGAGAATAAGTACTCATGTTTCCAAGTTTCAACAAGATGCATTATGTCTGTGGAATATTATATGTTACCCAAGTACTTGCTTTCAAAATTTTCACTACTATTTTTAATCAACTTTATTTAAAAAAAAAAAACCAAATAGTCGTGTATATATATTTTACAATAGTCAAGTGTACATTATATAATTATATAATAGTGAAGTGTCAGCATTTTGGGGCTTCAACAATTTGTTTTCTGTCAAAATTGTATTTTTTTTTTCAGCCAAGATGTGTATAAATTATCAACATTTGTATTTTATTGAAATATATAATGATGTATTATGTAATAAATAAATGTATATTCTGAAGTGCATACAAAATTAATTAATGAAATCTACTGTTTAGCTAACTCAAACTTTTTGCTATTCCTTGGCCATCAAAATTAATGAATGATGTTTCATACAACCAATAATTTTAATAAATTAATCTTTTGACCTATATTTTGATTTTACAAGTTTTATTAGGATACATTGTCCGTGAAGAAAAATAGAATTAATAATTTGAATTCATAAGCTAAATTTAAACTGTAAAGCATTTAATTTAAATGTAATTTTCAGGCAACTTATGACATAGGTTTTTTTTACATGGGGCATGCATTTTGTGTCATACCAATATTTTTTTCCAAATTTTTTACAGTGAAGCCCATAAAAAAGGAAAAAGAAAACTGATCACATGCAACAAAGTTCAATTACAATTCATCTATCAAATTAATTTTTTTTCTTGAAATTGACACTCATATGGTGCTAATAAAAAATGGTATATATATATAAAATGAAATGAGTACAGTTTTCTCCACACGGAGTCTCTTTGTGCCATAGGTACCATTGTGGGAACCTAAAAGGGGTTGTGTTCCAAACAGTACTATTTTTCTTTTTATGCCAAAAAAAATCCCTAGGCTAACTGAAACAGTACCACTCAAAAGAAAACAGTACCAGAACTCAAAAAGGTTTCGCTTTAGAGAAAAGACGGTGATACAATTTAATTGGCCAGATGTACAGCGAATAGCAGAGATGCTGTTGCATGAATGAATCTGGTCTATCAGTACACCTCCCACCTGCATGCTTTGTCTTTTAACCTCTCTCCACAGCAGCACTGAGTAAGATTTTTACTTTTAGGAATTTAAAAATTAAATTATCAAGATAGATTATTAATTTTTGTATTCGATTCTTACAATTCACCCCACCATTTAAAAATCAACTTGTTAAGGTAGATTAATTTTTTTTTTCTCAATAAACGTATGGAACCGTGTTATTCGCTTTGTAATCCTTGCGTGTTTGATTTGCACGAATAGTAAAGCGGATCGCACGAATATTGAAGCACTGACACGGTTCACGAAGCTGATCGGACGGATCTGAGCAAGCATCAGACTGGTTTGAGTTAGATGTCCATCGGACACGTCTCGCTCCCTTGTCAATGAGAGAAAATGAGAGAAGAGAGCCTGCGGATTTCACAGCCCCTACTAAAATCGAATTAATAATTCGGTTAAAGTAGTTTTCGAAATTTTTGTGACAAAAACACACTGCAACTTACGAAAAACAATGGGACCAAACCAATGGTTTTGTCACAAGTAGATACTCCAATAAGAGAGAGAGAGAGATGGGCTATTGTGCTTCGCGAAGTAAATGGGGGTTTACTTCGGACCATATTTTCACTTTTGAAAATCCAAACAACCGATCCGAACCGTTCAACGTGTTCTAAATATTGAAATGTGCTTGGAGACTAAATTTTACATTTTTTTGAATTTTTTTACTATTTATTAAGCCACTTTGAAAATCGCTGATCCGGTGGTCCAGAAAATTTTACTGTTTTTTACTGTTCACAGTGGATCAGCGATTTTCAAAGTGGCTTAATAAATAGTAAAAAAATTCCAAAAAATATAAAATTTAGTCTCCAAGCACATTTCAATATTTAGAACATGTTGAACGGTTCGGATCGGTTGTTTGGATTTTCAAAAATAAAAATATGACCCGAAGTAAACCCCCCCATTTTATTTCGCAAAGCACAATAGCCCATCTATATATATATATATATAGATGAGCTATGGTGAGACGTGGAGTAAAACAAGTTTGTACTCCACGCCATATTTTCATTTTGAAAATTCAAACAATTGATCCGAACCGCTCAACATGTTCTCTATATTGAAATGTGCTTGGAGACTAAACTTTATATTTTTTGGAATTTTTTTACTATTTATTAAGCCACTTTGAAAATCACTGATCCACTGTGAATAGTAAAAAACAGTAAAAATTTCTGGACCACCGGATCAACGATTTTCAGAGTGGCTTAATAAATAGTAAAAAAATTTCAAATAATGTAAAATTTGGTCTCCAAGCACATTTTAATATAGAGAACATGTTGAGTAGTTCGGATCGGTTGTTTAGATTTGCAAAATGAAAATATAGTGCCATGGAGTAAAAACTTGGTTTTACTTCACGTCTCACCATAGCTCATCTCTCTCTCTCTCTCTTTATATATATATATATATATATATGAGTAGAACTAGAGTGTTCTTAAGCTCACCAAGCCTCTTTGTGAGCTTAACTCAAAAACCCATCAAATTAGTTTCAAGCGACACATCCAAACCGTTGAAACTGATCTACTTCACGAATGATGAGTTTACATGTCAAGTTTTTAAATTTTCGAACTCATTTAGTATAAAATCAAGCGGTAAAAAAATGATGAAAAATGAACACATTAAAATTAACTTATAAACCATCTTTTTTTTACCACTTGACTTTATACTGAATCAGTTCGAAAATTTATAAATTTGATATGTAAATATATCACCCGTGAAGTAGATCGGTTTCAACGGTTTGAATGCATCGTTTGAAACTAATTCAATAAATTTTTAAATTAAGCTCACAAAGAGACTTCGTGAGCTTAAGAACACCCTAGTTCAACTCTATATATACATATATATTCGTTCAAGGTAATTTAATTTTTCAAATTTCTAATAATAAAAAATTTTGGTCTGGTACACTTCCGACCTACATGCTTGTCTTTTAACGTCTCCGTCAGCACAGAGACTGGTTAATTGCCATCCCCTCACACCTGTCATGATTCAGCTTCTGTCAGTCTCCGTTGACTACCAGTACATGCGGGTCGACTCAAAAAAAAAAAAAAAAAAAAAAAGTACATGCGGGTCCGGATCTCCTAAAGTAGCCTAATCTTTGGGTTTTGGATCGAGACCGTCCGATTCGAATTCGTCGCTCGAGATCGTTTCAGAATCGAATTCGTCATCGGAAATGTGTGCGCTCACTTCGTTGATAAATTTTCGCGGATTAAACTCAAAGATTGAGTTACTTTATTGGATCCGAATTCCATTGCATGCACCCTGCATTCTTGTCTGGAGATATATTTTATTTTCTTAGATGCAACATCCCAAATATACATGTTTTTATATTATTAATATATATAAAGAGAGTTAAAATGTATTATTGATTTTGTGCTCATATCATATTTCACATTTTTATTTTTGTTTTTAAAGTTCAAACAGTCAATCTGAACAACTCAACATGATCTACATATTAAAATGTGCTTAGAGACCAAATTTTATATTTTTGAAATTTTTTTACTATTTTTTTTAATTAAGTACAAAATAACTGTTTCTAAACCATTCAAAACTAGTGATTTTTGTATCTATCTAAACAAGTAGTAAAAAAATTTCAAAAAATATAAAATTTAGTTTCTAAGCACATTTTAATATAGATATCATGTTGAACAGTTCGGATTTACTGTTTAAACTTTGAAAATGGAGATAGAGATGTGGGGTATGGTTGGGACATAAAACCAATAATGCATTCCTACTCTATATATATATATTGAACTAAATTAAAATTGTTTGCATTTAAATTGTTTTGGTAATCATATACTATTATTATACGAGGTTTCAAACTTGTGGTTTGTTATAAATAATACAAGCTTCTTTAGGAAGTGGATTATCATGTCAGAATTTTTAAATTTAACAATCATCTTCCTCACTGAATGTACATTTTATTATTTAATGTTCAATTTTTGGATAAAAATATCAGATTACCATGAATGTCTATAGTATAATATTTTGAAATATTTATGCTTGACGATTATTTCATTGTACAAAGTTAGTAATAAAAAAATTCAAAATTGAGGCACATGTGTTATATATTTGTAAATACATGATATATTTGTTATTCGATTTTATTTTATTTTGTATGTTTTAATTTCTTTTCATATATAATTAAAACTGATAATACTGTTTTAGTACATTAAAAATAGCAAATGATCATATAAAGTATGTAATTAAAATTAATAAAGATTGACATTTATAATTGCTGTCAAACACAATTGTCTTTATACATAATTGAGATGTATGTGTACTTAATTTTTTTTTTTCTTGAACCAAGCTTCATTTCAGAATCAAGATAATCAGGAAAAAAAATTCCCTTTTCTCAAATATTAAGATTTCTTTTGGGAAAATAAAAACAAGATTAGAGCAATGGACCCTAGTCCATAAAGAAATTAAGAGTTTCTTCAAATTGCTGGAACTAGAGATAAGTTTATGACCTTTATTCTAGGAATTTTTGTATAAACATGGATGGTGCCAGAATAAGGAATAGAATGGAATATAATTTTAGAATATGGCATAAATTTTTAGTTCTCTGCATTGCACCACGTAAAAGAATTATGAACCATTTATGTTGTTGTGCGAACTATATATTTTTTTTTTTTTGTAATTTTTCTAAAAAGAAATCACACGAAAAGAAGTATTTCAATTTTGAACTAGGAGGAGACAAATGCCATTAATTCCGTGAATTATTAGAGATGTATATATATAGGAAATTGCTAATATGCTATTCGTAGCATAGAGGGTCTCCGTACTACGGCTCAATATTGAGTTTTTAAAATTCTAACGGTCGATCCGAACCGTTCAACTTGATCTTCATATGAATATGTACTTGTAAATCAAATTTTATATTTTTTAAAATTTCTTTTACTATTTTTTAAGATAGGTAGAAAATCACTTAATCTGAAAATTCTGTACCATTCAGATCAAGTGTTTTTCTACCTATCTAATAATTTTTAGTTTTCAGGCACGCTAGCAATATTGGCATGTCTCTTCTCTCCAGACACGTTAGCATCGTGTATACCTGATATAAATATATATATTTTTAAAAGTATCCTATAGGTTAATTTTTTTTATTTATGGTATTGATAAAAAATTGGCAATTTTTCTGTTTGAGTAACCGACTATAATTGCAAGGCAAATGGAAAAAGAAAGAAAAAAAATGAAAAACCAATGATAGTTGATCAAGCTCCAGAAAAAGTGTAGCAAAAGATCCCAGTTAAAACCTGGTCCAAGCCTATTGCCTTTTGGTTATTCGGTTGGATGTTCTTTTTGTGGGACCCATTGGTCAATTCAACATTTTGGACTCGTGCGCAGAAATAGTGAATTACTCCACTACCGAGGTATCATATCTAAGTGCAAGCCCTCTCCATTTCAAAAGGTTACAGGTCCTCTCCAGTAACACAGAATTCATTAGATGGTCCTTATTAGAGGTGAAAACGGAGCGAATACAGAGCGAATATTGGTAAAATCATATTCATTTTGTTTTTTAATTTTTTGGATATGGATACGGATCGGATATCAGCCGGATACAGATACAGATATGAATCGGATCATATATTTATTAAAATAATATTAAAAAATATCAAAGTTCATAATATTTATCTAATTTTAATGATGAATAACAATATTTTTTTTCATAATATATATTAAAATATATGATATATATCTACTATTCGGATACGGATAATTGAAACGTAAAATCATATAGTCACGGATATTCAAATATCAGATATCTATATCTAATTTTTCAAATACGGATCAAATATGAATTGGATATTATCTATATTATTTTCACCCCTAGACTTATATTATGTGGACTATTTATTTTAAAGTTGGATGGCGCAAATCAAGTCTTATAATAGAATTAAAACCTTAGTTGTTATGATTGAATTTAATTTGAACCGCCTAATCTAAATCAAACAATTCAAATTTCGCAATAACCATCCAATAATTTTCGTATAACCAAAGAAAATATCATTCTAATTAACAGCATAAGCACCTATATTATTTCCCACTTTTTCAACCAAATTTGTATTATGAAGTTAAAGCAATAATTATAAGATAGTCTTTAATAGAAGTTAGATAATCTTAATTACAAAAATCTGAGATTAATTATGGTAAAATTCTAGTAATAAAACAATAAAAGTTTGAACGATGCCCCCTAGTGAAAGAAATTTTGATTTTTATCAGGATTGTCCGATTAGAATTCGGAACAATCTGACTCAAATATGTAATATACAGAAAATCTTTAAAATCGGACATGATACAAGTTCAAAAAATGAAGTACCTTACCATTTACTCCGAATCTCAAAGTTGTCATGTCATTTACAAAACTCTCTATCCATTAATTGAATGTTCTAAATATTGTCCATCCGAATCAGAAACCTAATGTTCGGATAACTCCATTAATTTTGCCTGCTAATTGAGATTAATTATGAAAAAAATGCTTTGCCAGCTGTAACTGATCATGTTTGTTAAAGTTGTAAATAAATATCAGTTATTCACTTATTTGTGAACCAAACTAATATTACTAATATGTAAAGAATTAGAGGAGGGTTCAAATGCCTCTATTTTGTGTGCCTCCATCATGCCTCCATTTTTAAAAACGTTAATAACTCAAAATTTAAAACTTAAAAGTCAAAATAAAACCGTTAGATATGATCAACATAATTTTATCTATGCATGTGTAAAAAATTATGATATTTTAACTTTGTTTTGGTTGTCATCAAGAGCTTGTAAAAACGTACTAATGTGGATAATTTCTAGACGTTGATTTTTTAACTTATTGATTCACATAAAAACAAAATCAAAATGTGATAATTTTTTATGAGCACATTGAGAAAATAATATAGATCACATCAAATGGTTTTATTTTGACGTTTATGATTTAAATTTTGAGTTATAACATTTTAAAAATGAAGACATGATGGAGGCACAAAAAAAATCGAGGCATTTGAACCCTCCTCAAAGAATTAATAACTAAAATATATTATCACACACTAAATATAATATATATTCCACTTTTGAAAAAAAAAAAATTTAGCTCATTTATTATCGAAATTTTTTCCTACCCCTAAAAAAAATTTGCCTACTCTTGTTGAAGCCCAATACATTATCTCAACTCAACTAATTTAATTTTTATTTTTCGTAGTTAGACACTCCACCAACCTAAGACGCTAGATGCTAATAGCTCTAGTTCAATATCGCCGGATTTTTTTTAATTTAAATTTTTCGTAGTCAGACCCTCCACCAGCCTAAGTTGCTGGAAATAAATCTGCTGTGATTCCAAAGAATCGCAGGGATTCTGCTTTTCCAAATCCATTCATTAATTTTTTGAAATGCACGAATATCGAAAGAAATTAGTTCTTATACATGAATCTCAAAATATATAAATGGTTGGATTTGAAAAAGCAGGGTCCCTGCGATTCTTTAAAATCGCAGCAGATTTATTTCCTAAGTTGCTAGGCGCTAATAGCTCTGGTGCAATATCGCTAAAGCTGAAAACAATTTGAATTTGTGAATTGTAATTTGCAAACAAAGAAGAAAACATTGAAGCTTTGCCCCCCCCCCCCCCCCCCACTCCGCCAGCTTAAGAACGGCTCTCTACCGCTCGATTGACGACCACCTCTCCTCCTCTCTGGTCAGTTATCTAGAATCCTGATTTTTTTTTGCTCAAAACTAAATTTATTTTGCTTATGTCTGACCTAAATCCTAGATTCAACCCTGTATAGATTGATTCTCTTTGTGCCTATTAATGTTTCACAAAAGAGATATTTTATCTAATGTCCATGTAATAGAAAGGAGGAGGATCAAGGGGAAGAAATTGATTTATAAAGAAGAAAATATTATCTCCGAAGGTTACAATGTCTTCAATTAAGTGTGCACTGGCATTGTAGGTTTGGTGTGCATCGATATATATAATACACTAGTGCGTATTGACATACATAGTAGATAAATAGTGCATTGACGCAATCAGAGCCGAGGTAGAGAATTTAATTAGGAGGACTGAAACTTAAAATACATAACTATTAATCTGTGTTTAGTGAAATTTGAACTTAAGACTTTCCAAACACAAAATAGAGTCTTAACCATTAGAAAAGTTTGCTACAACAATCAATTTTCTTCAGCCCAAGTTATAGCTTAGCCCAAGTGGGGTTAAAATATATATAAATTTAAAAGAAATAAAAAATCAACTAAATTTTAACATACATAATTAAAAGTCTCAAAATCATAGAACGGCCTAGTACCTCTGGACTAAGCGTAGATCTGCTCCCGAATGAAATATTCAGGTGAATTGGCGGAGACTTGTACTACGAGTGTGCACAAAAAAAGAGTGTATTAATTTTGCAGTTTGCATATGAAAGAATTTAATGGTAAATATTATGTCCATGTTTGAACTTATATAAGAGTAGAACTAGGTTGCTCTCGAGTTCACCAAGCTCTTGATGAACTCAAGTTCAAAACTCATCGGATCGGCTTCAAACGACGAATCCGACCGTTGAAACCCGTCTACCTTACGAGTGATGCGTCTACATGCAAAAATTTTAAAATTTGAAATTAATTTTGCATAGAGTCAAGTGGTAAAAAAACGTCAAAAAATGAATGCATTAAAATTAATTTATTAACTTTCTAATTTTGACCACTTGACTCTATGCAAAATTAATTTCAAAATTTAAAATTTTTGCATATAGACGCATCACTCGTAAGGTAGACGGATTTCAACGGTCAGATTCGTCATTTGAAGCCGATCCGATGAGTTTTGGACTTGAGTTCACCAAGGACTTGGTGAACTCGAGAGCACCCTAGTTCTACTCCTTATATAATGTTTAATTAATGGCGTTAGGTAAGATTAAAAAGAGTTGTTCATAGAAAGCAAAGAACATCATTTGCTGACATCTACAAACTCCTCCAAAAAAAAAAAAAAAAAAATACATTTGCTGACAGCTTTCAGCCATTGACTCGCCAAGGGAGAATCCATCCTGTTATGCATGGGCCTAGTGTATTGAAAAGGGGCCGGGTCGGGTCGGTCCGATCCAAACCCGCCCGGTCCCCGGGTTGACTCGGGCACGGGTTAGCCCGGGTCAACGGGTTGAGTCGGGTAGGGGGGTCGGGTTTGGTTTTGAGTCGGCCAACCCTTATCCAGCTTAAACCCGACGGGTTAGGTCGGGGCGGGCAGGGACGGGTCGGGTCGGCGGTCCGGTCCGGGCCGGTTCATTTTTTTTTTCTGTTTTCAAATTTGGACGGGTTGACCCGGGTTTGGGTGGGTTGGCTCGGGTCCCGCCGGGTTTAGGTCGGGTTTGGGGGGGTTAGAGTCGGGTTAGGTCGGGTTCGGTCGGGTTAGACCGGTTTAGGGTTGGGTTTAGACGGGTTCAGGCGGGGCGGGTCGGGTTCGGGTAGGCGGGTTGAAACGGATGGGATATGGTCGGATTTTGCCTAGAAAACCGCATCCGACCCGTTCTAAACCCGACCCAACCCTTTAGGACGGTCCGGGTCGGGTTTAGGGTCGGGTTCGGGTCGGTCCGAGTATGGGTCCCGGGTTTCCTCGGTCCGGGTCGACCCGGGCGGGTAAAATCAATACACTACATGGGCCCCAGTCTGATTACTTATTTCATCAGCTTCAAAGGTTACCAACGCAATGATTGAAGCCCATTAGTTTATTAAGCTAAATGCCTCACAACACAATCACATTGCATTTAAATATAATTGAATTTTAGAGTTAGGACATTGCATTTAAATATAATTGAATTTAGAGTTAGCAGTTTAAATACTAACTCTATAACCAATTGGAAAGACTTCAAACGATGAATTGAAACCGTTAAAAATAATTTAATTCACAAGTGATACTTTACATGTAAAATTTATAGAATAAAAATATGACTGAAATTATTAAGTTTATTATATGATAATTACTATTGTTATTTTATTGTTTTCTCTCGCTGTATTTACAATGTTTAACTGGTGTGTTAAACATTCAAAAAAATGTATAAAAGGGTTCATCATAATAGAACAAATTGTTCATATATGTGATTGAAATCTTTTTCTCTCATCAGATGAAAAATTTATGGCCATATTTGGGTACTCATAGCCCTCATCAGATGAAATATTTATGGCCATATAGGTTGTATGGCCTGAAGGTCCATTATAAAAGAATTTACAAATAAGGACATCATTGTATTAATTTACAAAAATCATATCCATCCAAATCAGGCCCAAAGACCCAATAATATATATATACTGGGTTCTACTACCATTCAAATTCATATCACCTAAGGTAACAGAATATTTCTGTTTAGATCCTGACCGTCCGATCATAATCCGCATGAATATTAAAGGGACTCCGTGCATTCAACATCAGGCCAGATTGGCCCGGATTCTGATCAGACGGTCATGATCTAAATCTAAACAGAAATATTTTGTCATCTTTGAGGATATGGATTAGGTAATATATAATATTATAATTTATGATCCAATGCATTGGATTTTTTACATTCAAAATCAAATAGGAGTTGAGATTAATAGAAGATGTATGATAGTATTATTTTGTTGCTCCAAAAATGTGTTCCCTGATATTTTTCCAGACAGAATAAAGATCACTTGCTCAATTCTTCTCTCTTCCAAAATAATATTTTAAGGCACCACCACAGAAATGATCATACAATCACAAGTTAAGAAAATAATAATAATGTTTGAAGGCATTCATACACACACACAACACAAAAACACTCTTCTAGCTAGTTCCAAAAAAGTTTACATTATGCTCACCACCTGATACCTAAATTCAAATCAAGGAATCCTAAATGAAATAAAACAATCCATATTTTTTTTCTAGTGCTAAGAATAAATTTCAAGATGCCATATCCATACTACTTTTTTTAACCACCTTTAAAATCATAAGGTAATTACTAATTAATATCTCTCAAGATATAGAGTTCCTCCACCTCCTCGGGCCCTTCCTCCCTTGCTCTGACGGTCCCGTCCCGTGGGCCCCGGCCAAATCTTGTCCGTCGGCATTATTTATCTTAGTAAGTTTGCTCAGTTTACGCCACCCGCTAGTCCAAGTTGATCCTGTCTGCGGTTTACTGGATTTGCTGTTGCTGGAACCTGAACTCCCGGAAGTCATTTTCTCGAACTGTTTTTGCAATGTATCCATGCCATTTTGCAACTCCAAATACTTGGCCTTCATGCTTTCGAGCTCAAATTTAAGGGTGTTTATGTCTTTCTTTGCTGTGACCCAGCCCTCCTGAAATCACCGGAATGATCGATGGTACGTTATTTCATATATATATATATATATAAAGTGGCTAAGGTCAAAGTGGTATGACCAAGGTCTTGGTGCTACCAATTAGTTTTTGCAATTTTAAAGTTTAAATAGTCGATTCAAACCGTTAGATGTTCAATCTATATTAAAATCTGCTTGGAGACCAAATTTTACATTTTTTGGAATTTTTTTACTATTTATTAAGCCACTTTGAAAATTGCTGATCCGGGTGAACAGTAAAAACAGTGCAACCAAATTCTGGACCATGTGATCAGCAATTTTCAAAGTGGCTTAAAAAATAGTAAAAAAA
Organism: Carex parvula; assembly: GCA_025461045.1. Taxonomy (NCBI): domain Eukaryota; kingdom Viridiplantae; phylum Streptophyta; class Magnoliopsida; order Poales; family Cyperaceae; genus Carex; species Carex parvula. Next base: position 332,469 of record JAJGRW010000891.1, on the reverse strand, counting down.
TTCCAAAAAATGTAAAATTTGGTCTCCAAGTAGATTTTAATATAGAGATCACATCTAACGGTTTAGATCGACCATTTGGACTTTGAAAATCCAAAAACGACTTGGTAGCACCAAAGACCTTGGTCATACCACTTTGATCTTAGCCACTCTCTCTCTCTATATATATATACTTGGAAAGATAGTGAGAAAATATAGGCAATTTCTTTTATCTAGACCAGTAACTGTGGATAATTACGTATCTGGTTTTTGTATTTGTCAGGAAACAACATCATATATTTTCTATTAGTTGTCCCATAAATTCTGGTATATTTCATTGACAAACGTTTACCTATTAACCAGAATAACTTCAAACTTTTTAAAAAGGGGGAATTTCATGTATACCCCTCAAAAACTTGAAGATTACGTATTTCCCCCTCATAATATCATATTTACCCTTCTAAATTTCAAAAACACAAATTTATCCATTTTATTGCCGTTTCTATTATAACTCATTTTAAATTTATAAAGTACCCATTTTACCCTTTATTAAGGAAAAAAAATATGCAGCATGCTTCAGAAAAATGTTCAGTCTTACACGGTGACAGATAAATGACCGATTTGCCCTCGAAAACCGACCAATTAGAAGACTCACATTTTTTAATAAACAATGGTGTTTAAAATACCATTGTTTATACATCTATCTTTTATTAGACATTGTATATGCAGTTTATGCATGACTGTGGTTGTGATCAATTGTGCGATCTCAACCCGATGGATCTTACCCCAACATACCTGAAAGGATTGTGGAGTTCCTTCCAACAATTGGCGCCGGGTCGGGTTCGGGAAGTTGAGTTGCGAGAAGTGGGATGGTTCCCCTGGTTGCTTGAAAGTGGAGTTGGAGTTGGCTAGAGCAGTACTGATCTTCGCTTGCTCGGAGAAAAGCACCTATACTAGGTACTTTATTAATTTAGTTAAAGAGTTCCTTGGTCTTCTAAAAAAGGAAACTAATTCGAACTTGTGTTCTTTCCTAATTTGCAGTAAGAAATGTTGTTATATACAAATTACATAATATTGGCCAATTTTGTGTTTTTTGCAAGCACCCTAAATCTAGTAACAAAGTTGCTGAAATTCTGAAACAAGCTGACAACTTCTTCAGCTGGTGCTAAAGTTCTTAATTATTTACAGTAGAGTGCAAGAGACCACAAGAATATGTGAAAATAACGGGGAAAAAAATGAAAAAGAGGACCTGAACCACTACGCGAAGGGGAAGACGCTCGTTCTGAGCAGCATGCATGCAAGCGTCGATAGAGAGCTTCTGGCAATCCATCACCCGGCACAGCCGTTTCCGTTCATGCTCAGTCAAAGTTGGATGTGCCTAAACAATTGAAATGATTTTGAAATACTCTTATAAGTATGAAGAATGTTTATGACTTATTAAGTACAATGCTCTGAGAAGATATTTCAACAAGTTTAATGTCTAATCCAATATGATGTACAAACCAATTATATTATTACTGCAGAATTTTTTTGAAATGTAGGGTTATTATGATTGAATTAAATTAAAAATCAAGAATTTCTTTACAAAATTTACAAAAATTATGTCTTAGGCCCAATACATGGAAAGACTATGGCCGAGTAAACACTTTAAAGTAAGAATGTTTCTGCTATAATTTAATACTGCAAAATGAGAGACAAAATTCTGGGTTATTTTGAAAAATGCACATGCAATTGAGCTCTGTTTTTCTACCTTAGTCATCAATAAGCATAGAGGGGAGTTTCCAATAGTAAAATTGAGAAATAAGAGTATAGGAAACAGTCCAGTTCTTGTTTTTCTGTTCATTTTAGTCCCTGAAATTGTCAAAAATTTCATACTAAATTTCAAGTAAAAAAAATTCCTCTACATACCTTGAGATAAGAATCCACTGCTCTATACAACCCGTCATCGCAACTCCGGGCAGATTCAGGCAATGCTTCAGCAAGCACCTGAAACTTTGTCAAAGACAGATTTTGGTCCCTCGACACCTCAGTAAGATAGCTATCAATCAAGCGTGCAACTCTCGCCTTGGCATTGGACCCAGAGGATGACATTCTCACACTGTCATGCGGGGCCTCCTCTCGGCTTGGGCTGCTTGGTTCTATCTGCTCCTGCACTAGAAAATGCTCGACTAATCTCTGCACAAGGTCCACGTCATATGCCGTGTCCCCTCGGTTGAATGACGGGATTAATAGGTCGGGTAAAGCTGCCTGCTCCAATTGCATCCCGACACGTTTCTCCAACTCAGTCACCAATGCCGGTGCAACCTTTTTTAATCCAATTAAAGTCTAAATACTCACAAAAAAGTTTGAAAAATATGCTTCAATTTTTATACCTTTTTCAGAAAATAAAAATAAAAATGCACTTAAGATTCAAAAATTCATGAAGTTATGCTTAATTTTAATTTTTTTTCCTCAAAATGCTTCTATTTTTATGTTTTTCTGTGACAAAATATAAAAAAAAAACTTAATGTTCAAAATAATTATAAAATTATGTCCCCCGCTAATTTTTCTTCCATCCTACTAAAAAAATAGTTACACTCTTTCTGAGAATTAGTTAGGAATAAACTCAATTATTTGTCAGAACATAATTTTCTTTCCTTTTATTAAATTTAGTTAGGAATAAAACATAAAAAAATTTGTCAGAACAATTTTTTTTCTCCCCATCTGATATTATAGACTGATGAAAACATTGGTTACATAATAAAAATCATTGACAATATTGCAATTTATGCTCAATCCTCATGTAGCTTTGTAATTCTTGCTATTGGATCTGAATGAAATTAAACCATTAATTAACTACATCCAATTAAACAGGGGAAAAGGCAAAAAAAAAAAAAAAAAAAATTGGTGGCATGAATTGGGAATATCAGAAACAAAATATTTTGTTTATAAAAAGATACCAAAACTACAAATCATGTTAAATTATACCTTGAGCATGTTAGCAAGCCTGAGAAGCCTCAACAAAAAGCTACAAGAAACACAATCTTTCTGTGGAGGAATTATACTGATCAAACTCTCAATTACCATCCTTTGCTCTCGGATTTGACTCCCGGTAAGATCGTCCTTGTTACCGGTACCGGAAATGATCATATGCAAGCCTGATCCTTGACTCCACCCCTCGTCTATTGAATGAGACGACCCGTCTTGCAAACCCGGCAGCCATTTCGATGCATATTGCATTATTGCTGCTCCTATGAGCTCGAACCTCAATCCTTTCACTTTGATTGCCGTCACTACCTACAATAGTTACAATGTAATTATCTGATTTACTCTAATGATCATCATTATATTACAATTATTTGTATAAACTGTTATTGTTATCTCTTTCATCATTATTTCAATACTTCACAGCTTTTCAACAAATGGTATCTGTGACAAGAGTGAGGCTATGGTACTTACATAGTACGGACTGGTTTGTACTATGGATCAATATTTTCGTTTTTAAAGTTCAAACAGTCGATCTGAACCCTTCAATGTGATTACCATATGAACATGTACTTATAGACTAAATTTTAATTTTTTTAGAAGTTGTTTACTATTTTATTTGATAGATAGAAAATCACTACTTTTGAATGGTCTAGAATTTTTAGATCAAGTGATATTCTACCTATCTTAAAAAATAGTTAAAAAAATTGTAAAAAAATGTAAAAATTATCTACAAGTACATTTTTATATGAAGATCATGTTGAACGGTTTAGATCGACTTTTTTAACCTTAAAAACAGAGATATTGATCCATAATATGTACCAATCCACGCTATGCATAGTACCATAGCCTCACGACAAACAAATGATGGGAAAAAAACAGAGAGAAAGAATGCCTGAGAAATACCAGAACAATTTTTGGGATATTCCAACATGTTTTGGATTTAACCAGAGTTACTTGTCACTTACCCGCACAAAGTGATCGATGCGTAGGATGGAGACATCCTCAAACCACCAGTCTGGGGGCACCGGTTGTCCCCGGCTCGGGCTCGACTCTTTAGAATCTGAGTTCCACTTTGGGCTAGGTCGCCCTGTGTAGGCCCACCGGATTCCTCTTGGGTTAGCACAAGCCTTCCATGCAATCGACTCGCTGCACCTCCTCACAATTTGTAAGTTCTCGGCCCAAGGTGACAACCCCTCGCAACTCTTCAACACAATAATTGAATCCCTCCAAGAAGACAACACAACATAGCTTAGAAACGCCTCCGTTTTGAAAATCAAGTTACCTTCTTCCAAGTCCTCTGTCATTTCGAGATACTCTGCTGCGCAACGGAGGCCTGAGATGTTGCTTGCTGTCAAGTCGACCGCAATGCCATAGCAGAATTTGGCTGCCAACTCGAATGAGTAGGGCCCACCTGGCAGATCGTCTAACTCGATCACGGTCAAGTCACATTCACGTGATGATTCGTATATGGTCCGGTTCATTCGGCCGCTCCGGGAAAGTAACGGGTACTTGACACATCAGAGAAGTTTAGTTATAAAATTAGCATCTCTTATCAAACAAATAAAAAAGAGGATTTAGCATTTTACAAGCTTATATTGGTGTTTTTTAGACAAAAAAAGAGGGATACTTAAAAGTAAAATTTTAATTTAAAGAATTGAATATCTGAAATTTTCTTCTTTTTCTGTATGGCTGTGATCTTTCCATAATTTGTAATGTAATTATGTTGTTAAATTCTACAAGTGATACTTGTTCAAACTTGCTATTTATTAGCAGAGTTACACAAATAGGAAGTTTTATTTTCTCAAAGAGAAAAAAAAACAATATGAAGTTTTAAGCACAATGCTACTATTAAGTAAATTAAATATGAAAAGAAAAAACAATATATAGATTTCTTTGCTGTAGCTAGTAAATAAAAAAAGTAAATCCATACCTTGTGAAGGTGGAAGCTGATACCTCCAACTTTAATAAGCAAATCACTAGGAATATCACTTGATACATACCTTGCAATAAAAGATTAATTCATCTTTCAAATTGTTTTTTCACATAACTTAATTAAGAACCAACAGTATAGAAAGTGATTTGAACAAGAAGAAACAATAAGATTATAATATTTACATAACGTATACCAGGATTGATCACGGCGAACAAAAGCGTCGTTTTTCAGGCCATCGTGCCGTTCTATCTCTAATGAGCTCATCCTCTCTCTACCCCGGGCCTCACTCTCACTCTCCCACATTGTTACAGATATTAAACAAAAAACCCAAATAAGAACTCAAGCAAATATATTTATGTTTGTTGCAAGAGATACTGATATCAATACTGATACCGGCAAACAGGAAAAGATTAAATCCGGCACGTCAATGTACAAGAAAAAAAACTGAAATAAATTGTTACAATTTCTTATTGTTATGTGAAAAATACAAAAATTAAGGTAGCTAGTGATAGTATTTCTTGGAGATATGGAACACAAATGAGAAAAAAAGAAGAAGAAGCAGGGTATGAATGAAAGACTAGAGAATGAACATAATTTTTTTTTAGAAAGAAGAAATGAGAAGAGAAAGCAATATAGAAAGAGAATGAAAGGGAAAGCAAAGAGTGATAGAGAAGAACAGAGAAGAAGAGATAGGTAATAATGTACAAATTGTCTTTTGGTGAAAAGATCAAGAGCACATCACATGGGGATGTTTGGATTTTTGTAAAATCTCAAAACGTTGCTAAATCTATATAAAAAATATATATTACCTAGGATAAAATAATATTATGTACATTTTATTTTTCTTTAGAAAGTGATAATAATTTGTAAATAATATTGCTGAACAGTGCCATGTACAATTTTCATTTTGTTTTAGATTATACTACAAATTCTTAAAAATAATACACTACAAATGAAGTGTTTTTTTTCAATTTATTTCACTTTAAAATAATAAATTAGCTGAATTAAATTTCTTGCATTAAATTATTAGAAAGCAACAGCAGGTTGATCTATGAGTGCATCCAGAAGGTTCTATATTCTTCACCAATTTTAAAGACAATCTAAATATTTTTCCTAACCAATCATTTAATATCTCTCTTTATTTTTTAACTCTGTCACTGCACAACCCCTTGGTCCATATAAGGCAAATCTTCCTGCCCCCACAAACCCCTGTAGCATTTTAATTTCCTTTTCTGGTTGCTACTCCAAGGAGAGAATATACTTTTGGAACTGTTTAAGTGCTGTCATTTGAACTCTCTCCATTCTCTGCTCATGTGCTGAATCATTTTACCCCATATCTGTATGCTTTTTGTACCATTTATAGATGGGTTTTGTCAGAAGAGTTCAACTGATCTGCTCGGCTTTGGTGCAGATTGATCATGTTTCTTTTGGTGTAGGTAATTAACTGGTTGCGGAAACCGGAGGGGAGGGGCGGATTTAGGATTTTTGTCAGAGGGGGCAACAAAATAGCAATCAGATTTAAATAGCTAATAGGGTTTAAACTCATTATCTAATCGGGTACTAGATAAAAAATAATATTCTTTAACTTATAATTTCCAATGCTCTAACTTCAATTCGTAATTACCAATTCTATGAATTTATTCTAATTTTAACCCAAATTACATATCATAATTCCAGAGGGGTAAAAAAAATTAAAGGGGGGGGGGGGGCAAAGTTGGTCCAAACCATAGATCTTCATAAAATTTCAAAATCCAGAGAGTGACTGTTGACCTCCCCTAGCTCAACCTGGGTCCGCCCCTTCGGAGGGTGTCCGATGAACATCCGATCAAATTTGTTTGATACCCAATCTAAGTCGTTTGATCCGCGTTACGATATTTCATACGGACGATTTATTGAAAAATTTGTCCTATGTATAAGGGTGGAACTATAAAATTTTGATAATGGGGGCTAAAATTTAAAATTTTGTAACGGTCAGAACTTGAACCAAATCTCCACAACAATAAATTAGAACTCTACCCACTAGACTACAAGCAAGCATGTAATAATTTATGAAGAGTTAAACTATTTAAAAATTAAAAACAAAAATTCAATTAAGTTTCAATACACATAATTAAAAAGTTTGAACAGCTCGATCTATCTCTACCTATATATAAATCTAAATAAAGCGCGTAATTTTGATGCATACCGAGGATTAAACTGAATATGATCTGATGTCCATCAGACAACCCCATTTCCCTTTCCATTTTTGGTTGGAAATTTGGAAGAACGCATCACACTCAATTACAGTCAAACATAATATTATAACTTGTAGTTACTAAAACAAACAAAACCTGAGACTTGTTGTAAGATGAACAAACAAGAGAAATATCAGATATTTATATAACAGACTTGTGTGAGACGATACTATGTATGCATAGCGCATATTGTTCTGTATTATGAATTAATATCTTTATTTTAAGTTCAAATAGTTGATATGAATTGTTTAACGTAATATTCATATCAAATTGTACTTGTTGATCAAATTTTACATTTTAGATAGATAGCAGATCACTTGATATAAAGATTCTAAACCAATCCAAAAAAAGTGATTTTCTATCTATCTAAAAAATAGTAATAAACTTCTAAAATAATATAAAATTTAGATTGCAAATACATTTTCATACGAAGATCATGTTGAACGGTTTAAATCGACTGATTAAATTGTGAAAACGAAAATATTAATTCATAGTACTAACCAATCAGGACACAATACCATATAGCCTCACTCGACAGATTTTATAAGCCTATGTAACATGTTATCTAACATGTTTTGCAAATATGACATAAAAGGAATGTGCCGAGGGGAATTTTCCATAAATGAAAAAAATAAACTAGTAAGATTTTACATCATGGGATCAAATCAATCAATTAATATTTGATACAGACTGACCTCACATGATGGAGACAATCAATTATTATTTGATATATAGGACCACTAATTAATTAAGCATCCTATTATTTATCAAAGAGAATTTGGTTTTATCCAAACATTCTAGGCCCATTTAACATGTTGCAATAAGTTTCTAAGGTCCCAAGCAAAAATGTCTTTCAAGATGTAAACCACACAAATTCTCTGTGGCTGCAAAGGAGTAGCTTTTCATGATGTAAATTGTGAGTACATATGTAATCAAAGGTTTCCCTCAAATATATATTTTTAAGGTGATGGATCTAGGAGAGGAACGGAGTAGGTCCGATGCCCATCGAACCTACTTTTAGGTTCAACAAGCATTATGACCGTCCGATCTAATTTTTAAGATTTGTGCGCACGAAAATTGAAACAGACACGCACGAAGTTTAAAGTGTTCCGCACAAACTTAAAGCGAATCGACAGTGGTTAAACCCATCGAACTAAAGTAGGTCCGATGCCCATCGGACCTACTCTCAAGTCCTAAGAGAGATAAGAGAAAACAACAGCAACCCCTCCAATTTTTTTTTTTTTTATATATGTCTTCTTTTTGAAATAAGTCTAAAATAATATGTAGTCAATATATGTCAAAAGTTAGTAAATTTGCTTCTAAAATATTTTAAAATTTGCTTTTTGTAAGAAACCGGTTGTTAACATCTTGAAATAATGTATAGTTACTGTGGGAGGACATTTGGTTAATTAGGAATTTGTAATTTTTTTTTTTAATATATTTCTTGGTGGCAATGGCCACCAACCATAAAAAAAAATGCGCATAACTCTATTATATTTTTGAGAGAAATATTTAATGCCACAATTTGCCATCAAGATGTACTATTTAGAACTAACTAAAATTTTGCAACTTAAATGTCAAAATAAAATTGTTAGATTTGATTTATATCATTTTATCTATGCATATATAAAAGATCACAACATTTCAGTTATCTTTTAATTAATATCAAGAGCTTGTAAAAATAAACTGATGTGAATATATTCTGGACGTTAATTTTTGCAACTTATTGATTCATAAAAAAAGCAAAATATAAAAAATTTAGCATGTAGAGAGAAAATAATATAAATCACATTTAATGATTTTATTTTGACATATATATTTAAAACAAATAATATTCAAAAAAATAAAAATAATGGAGATAAAAAAAATAAAAACATTTGAACCCTCTTCTTTTACGTATTAATCTCCATTCCAACATACACAATTATATATTCACAGTACTTGTTTGGAAGCATTCGTTTAGATACATTTTTTTTTAAATGCATGTATTCACACATATCTGTATTTTATCATTATTTGCCACACCTACCATATAATCGTAAAATTGGCGGCCCTCAGTCTTTAGGGCCGCAAAAACTTTTGGGGACCTAAATAGATTTCGAATTCCTCAGAAACTGAAGTGTGTTGATTAATTTTTTTATTATTGTATAAATAAAAATAGAGTGATTGTTAATATTATATTCAAATCTTATTAGGATAGCATTGTTTAATTACCATTATTGTTTGGGCTATTGAGACAAGAACACCGCAGGATATGAAGCTAGATTGCGGAAATGTACATCTGTAAATAGTACTCTGACAAGACTAATAAAACATTATAGAATAATTAACATCTCTTTAATGTCAGGTTGGGGAACGACCCCGTATCACCATTTGAAGCCACAAAAAGATGGGTTAAGGTTGTCTGTGGTTGTATCTGTGTTATAAACGTATAATGTATACCTCACTTTCAATTGTTTTTTTTATCAAAAATATATTTCTATTTCTACGCTTTTTAAAAAAATTATAAAAATATATTTAATATTCAAAATAATCATAAAAATATAAATTTTCCAAAAATTTTGTCACATTATTCTAAATTTTTTGTTCTTTATTTTTTCAGAAAGTTTTCTTGACAGGTGGCAAATAAATTTATTGAGGACGTACATTTTATTTTTTTTCTAGGACGCTTTGGAACTTGGATCCTTGTAAACTTGAATAAAAAATTCCTTGTAGAAGTAAATAAAACTTTTTTTCTACAATTTCATTCTCTCTCGTAGTACTCGTTACGAGAGGATAAGATCGTTGTTAGAACCATAGAGGTAAGATCAATTATTCGCGAATTAAAATTCGTAGTTTTTTTTTTTTAATTTCAGGAATTATTCGTGAATTTTTCATGTATTTTTTGTAATTTTTTTTGCTCTCTTGTAGGAATTATTTTTTTGCTTTCAATGTATAATTTCGAAATATTCACGAATTATTCTCGAATCACAATTTTTGAACCCCGCCGAACCTTTTCCGTTTCTAACTCGTGATCTATGCGCAATTCACGGTACTAAATTGACAAAATATTTTGGTTTATTTCGAGTTCATTGCACAAACGAACAGACTCGACTCAACTTGACTCGATTCAGCTCATTCTGACAATCTGACATGATCTGAGTTCAAACTTGATCCAACTCAATGGCTCTAATCCCACCACCATTTAACTTTGAGAAGGTTCACAGGCCCACAGGCCCAAAAATCAGAGAAGGTTCATTCTTTTAAGTGCTTGTTATGAGTTGGGCTTTAGTTGTAAACCGGGCTCAAGGCCCAAAATACTTGGATAAATAAATTTTATGATCTCCCCTTCTCTTTATCGGGAGCTTGGGGTTAGTGATTGGATTGCGATCAAGCACTGGCGGCCGCACAGAAACCCTAGATCAAGCGCCTCTCAATCGCAGGTATTGAATCCCTCTTCTCTATGATTTGATCGTACCCATCTCCTAATGGTTCTCTGTTTATTGATCTGTTGATTATTTCCTTCTGTTCAAAGATTACAGCTTTGTGGTGTCTTTGCTAAGAAAACCCTTGAGATTTTTGTTTTTTGAGGTGCAAATGAAGAGATGATGACTGTGTCTAGTTGGTAATCTCTCTGATGCCTTCTTCATTTTGTTTATTTAGTTTCCATAGGATGCTTCTGATTTTGGTCCCAAATCATTCTTTGGTAAAATGAAAGAATCTTTATTTTTATAGTGTCAGTGCTTCAATTGAAATAATAAAAATATGTTTTTGATGTTTTTGTAATTAAGTTTCTTTTCATCATGTGTTGTATTTATATTGTTGTGACGACCCGATGATGTAATTGTATAAGAATGGAAATCCGAGAAATATATGTTCTCTGTTGAAGCCCGATAAAAATGTCCAATGATTTTGACTTTAGGCCTCGTTTGGTTGCTATTTAAAATTAAGAAGGATTAAATTCCTTACTCTAAGCTAAATAGGGGTGTTAGTGGGTACGAATAAGATACGGGTTTTGTAAATGGTTAAAGGGGTTTCATTGCCACCTCCAAACATGACCTTAAGGGTTTTGTAACAGAGCAGTTTTGGCATCATGCAGCAAACCACTGGCATTCTTATTGGTCTCCAAAAGAGAACAATTTTTTCAGGCAAGTGCTATTCTCTTTCATCCAAACATACCCTAAGTACGGACTCACACATGATCTCTCTCTCTCTCTCTCTTCCTTTCTCTACCTCTCCATCTCTCTCAGAGATTCAGTCAAAGAATAAACTGCATCACATCCCCTGAGAAATATATGTACATTTTTATATGGGCCTCAGAGAACAGTGTGTTGAAATAAAAATATGAGATTTACTGAGGGTCTTCACAATGCATTGTTCATGCTTCTGGTTTTATTTGCTTTAGAATTTCCTTCTTATCTGTTGAATGCCTCTCTTTTTGCTTGATAATGTTTCAATTTCATTTTTATTTCTTTTTGAGGGTCTGTGTTATCCCATTTGAGCTCAGTTTTGTGTTTGCATATGTAATCAATATATGATATCTTGAATTGCTTTTTGCAAAATTAACCCTTTCGGTTGGAAATCATGAATTAAAATGCATGATGCTTAAATAATCCTTTAATTTTCTATATTGCTGCAATTGGCTTAATCCCGTCGGGATTGGTACTTGTTCACCTTCAATTTCTTACATTACCTTGTGAAGCTCTCTTTTCGCCCCTTGGATCAATCCTGAGGGGATTGATATCTATCCAAATGAGGTGTTAGTAACTTCTTTTGAAATTAACCCTTGTATACATATTTATATATTTGGGCTCTGGAGACTTGGCATGTTGAAATAATGATAATAATATCTATAAACAATCTGAAGGCCCAACCATTTTTTGTATTCTTTCTTTTTCTCATTTGACATTTATGCACTTAGATATTTAAAGTTCATGTTTCTGTGTTTATAGAAGAGTGTTTAATCTGATATCTCCTAGATCTGTTTGCTTGTTACTAAACTACAGTAAATAGTTGCATTTACTGGTAATTTATTGAAGGCCAATTTTTTCCTTGTTAAAATTTAGCTAATTACCATTTTAAACCAAAGTAAATCTTGTTTTGTAGTGATATGCAAATTAAAGGAAGTATGAACAGAAAATCTGCATTCCTCTCTGAATTTCCAGAGGCATGGAGTTAGTGTTAGATCGAGCGCCTCTCAATCCCAGGTAACAAATCCCTCTTTTCAGTTTGATTGATCTATACTATCTCCTATTGGTGCTCTGTTGATTATTCCTTCTTTTCAAAGATTACAGCTTTGTGGTGATGCAGAGTAATATTTTATTTCTATTTTGCTAAGTTTTTGGGTAATCCCTGGAGATTTTTTGTTTTTTGAGGTGCAAAACCCTTTTTAAATTTGTTCAATTAATTTCCATAGGATGCTTCTGATTTTGTTCCCAATAATTCTTTGGTAAACTGGAAGAATTTTTTTAATTTTTAATTTTTTATAGTGGTGGTGTTTCAATTGAAACTTTTTGACTCTTTGAGGAAGAAGAAAAAGATCATTTTAAAATATTTAAAAATTTTGTTTGGTTGTTTTTGTATTTGAGTTTCTTTTCATGATGTGTTGTATTTATATTGTTGTGATGACCTGATGATGTAATGGCATAAGAATGGAAATCTAAAAAATATATGTTCTCTGTTGAAGCCTGATAAAGATGTTTAATGATTTTGACTTTAGGCCTTGTTTGGTGAATTCACATCCAGTGCAATATATACCTGAGGTGCAATAAATAGATCCAAACCGTGTTGGATTATAGTATCTAACGTTGAGCATATATGTGATAGAATTATGAATTTTATACTGTCCTACTGAAGTGATTTATATGGATTAAGGATATTTGACAATCTATGTATTCATTAGGACTGATTGTGAGATTCGCGCATGAAAAACTTCGTTGAGATTTGCACATGGAAAAGTTCGAACGGTTGGGATCGGAATAACAGGTTCCTGTTTGGAATGACAGCAGATTTATTTCCCTAGCTGAGGTGTAATTGTTTGACCTCCCCAACAGACCTTTCTTTTAACCTGGCACAAATCTCAAAATGGATCCCCTATATTTGCCATCAGTTGAGAGTAGGTCCGATGGGCATCGGACCTACTTTGGTTCGACGGGTTTAATCACTGTCGAATTGCTTTAAGATTCGTGCGGAATGCTTTAAATGCGTGCAGGTCTGTTTCAATTTTTGTGCGCACAAATGTTATATTGGATCGGACGGTCATGATGCTCGTTGAACCTAAAAGTAGGTCCGATGGGCATCGGACCTACTCCGTTCTCATTTACCATAGGCACCGGATTGAGTTCGACTAGGCTGGGATTAATCTCGGCCTTCCGTTTGAAGGAATCTGTATCCTCCTAGGTACCTAACTCAAGCAAATTACAAATGGATGGCCCAGATTAATAATGCCTTGTGAATTCTGATAGGCACCCAATTGGATGTGGAATTCAGATCCCCTGAAGTAACCCAATTTTTGAGTTTGGATCCGGACCGTCCGATCTGCTCTGGCACGAATATTAATAATGCCGTGTGAATTCTAAATAGGAAGGTTTCAAATTTTTAAAAAATGAGGGCATAGTTGGAATTTTTTTTTTGTGAGGATATTAATAAAAATTTCGGCTCTCCATCTCTCTCCTGATTATTCAGTCAAAGAATACACGGCATCTAGGGCTGCCAAAAAAATTCGTAGTTCGTGATTCGATTGACTTCGATTCGAAAAAAAATCGCAATTAACTCGTTCAATTGAAGTTCGTTCTGAAACAAATCGAACCAGTTTGGTTCGAATCTTATTCAAAGTCAAACTGGGGTAAGTTCGATTTGGATTGATTTGTTTGCAGCCCTAACGGCATCACATCCCCTGAGAAATCTATGTACATTTTTGTATGGGCCTCAGAGAACAGTGTGTTGAAATAAAAATATGAGATTTTCTGAGGGTCTTCACAACACATTGTCAACACTTCTGGTTTTATTTGTTGCTGGTTTTTATTGCTCCAGGATTTCCTTCTTATTTATTGAATAGCTCTCTTTTTCTGCTCCATAATGTTTCAGTTTTTTTTAATTATATTTTCATTTTTATTTCTTTATGAGGGGTCTGTGTTATCCCATTTGTGCTCGGTTTTGTGTTTGTAAAATAGTAGTTTTCATTTTTTGAGCCTCAATATTGCTTTTTTGACTTCTAGGGATGCTGCTGTGCAGCAAAATTTTAGTTTTTACTTTCTTAACCAGTATAATTGTACTTAAATCTTTTCAGTAATGAAATGGGCTTTATGCCTTTTTTTTTTTCAGAAAAAAATCTATACACTATGTCCTAATGGTGCTCTTTGTTGATCTGTTGATTATTCCCTCTTTTCTTTGTTATATATTTTATGAAGATTGTAACTTTTTGGGGAAAGTATAGTAATATATTTTTTTTTTTCTAATTTACCAAGTTTTAGTGAAAACCCTGGAGATTTTTTGTTTTTTTTTAGGTGCAAATGAAGAGGGAAATGTAGACAGGTATATCTGTTACCCCCTTTTCAATTTTTAAAAAGGGATGGTGACTGGGTCTAGTTGGGAATCTCTCTGATGCCTTGTCCATTTTGTTCAATTAATTTCCATATGATGCTTCTGATTTGTTCCCAATAATTCTTTGGTAAAATGGAAAAATCTTTAGTTTTCATAGTGGTAGTGTTTTAATTGAAACTTTTTAACTCTTTGAGAAAGAAGAGAGACCATTTTTGAAATATATAATTTTTGTTTGGTTGTTTTTGTATCTAATTTTCTTTTCATCATGTGTTTTATTTGTATTGTTGTGATGACCCGATGATGTAATGGCATAAGAACAGAAATCCGAGAAATATATGTTCTCTGTCGTAGCCCGATAAAAATGTCCAATGATTTTGGCTTATTCATATCCTAAAAAAAAAATTCCAAATTGATCTCCGATTTTGAAATTTTTTATTACGATACGGGTCGGGTAACGGTTAAAAGGGTTTCATTGACACCCCCAAACATGACATTAAGGTTTATGGTATATTTTGAGAATTCAGATCCAGTGCAATACCTGACCGTGTAGAATGTGATCTGAGTCGTTCATAGGGGTGAAAACGGATTGGATATGGATCGGATAGTGGTAAAACCATATTTGAAAACGGATCAGATACGTTTCAATTTGGCACGAATCACAAAATGGCCCCACTATATTCTGAACTCACATCCTCTGAGATATCTCAAATTTTGAGTTGATATGTGGAAAATCTGAACCGTTCAAATCTTTAATGTATGAATCTCAAAGGAACAATTAATACTGCCCCAGTTGGAATAACAGGTTCCTGTTATTCCCAAGGAATAACAGCAGATTTATTCCCCCCTCAATTGGATATGACCTGGTTTTAGATAAACTGAATTTTTCAGTTACCTCAGAGGATACAGATTCACACATGATCTCTCTCTCTTTCTCTATCTCTCCCTGAGTATTCAGTAAAAGAATACATGGCATCACATCCCTTGAGAAATCTATGTACTTTTTTATATGGGCCTCAGAGAACAGTGTCCGAAATTTTTATTAATATCCAACATTAAATAAAACCAAGTGAGGTACTGAGGGATCCATAACCTCGACGGTACCGTAAAAGATTCCCTTTTACAATTAGCTATTTACGGTTTGAGATTAACTCTCAGCCGGTTTGGGATTTGGGCTAACTGAGGGGGCAGTATTATTGGGCTTTGAGATTCGTGCCAATTTAAAAAGAAGGGTCCAAATCAAGTAATTGTAGAAGATTCCCTATTACGGTACCATCGGTGATATGAATTCAGGTACTGAGGTGTGATGTGATGGTTTAGTGTTGAATCTTGTTAGCAGGAGTAGAAATCAGAGATTCTCACTCTATAGACAAGGAGGCATTTCTTCAAACACGTTCTGTGCTGTAATAACATCTTCATTTTTGCACGGGCCATCAATTAGAATGTTACAAGTGATCACATCGGCCTCATTTTTTCAGCTTCCATTTCTGGTGTCACCAGTGCTGGAAAGCCCTTCAATAAGGGTGTTGTAAACTATCAAATTTGGAGTGCATCCTGTCAGAGGCATTTAACAAACACCTTAATAGGGATTTCATGTGATATTTTGTATTTTTGAAGGATACACATGATCTCTCTCTCTCCATCTCTTTCCCTGAGTATTCTGTCAAAGAATAGACAGCATCACATCCCTTGAGAAATCTATGTACATTTTTTTATGGGCCTCAGAGAACAGTGTGTTGAAATAAAAATATGAGATTTCCTGAGGGTCTTCACAACACATTGTCCACACTTCTGCTTTTATTTGTTGCTGGCTTTTATTGCTCCAGAATTTCCTTCTTATTTATTGAGTACCTTTCTTTTTCTGCTCAATAATGCTTCAGTTTTTTTTAATTATATTTTCATTTTTATTTCTTTATGAGGGTCTGTGTTATCCCATTTGAGCTCGGTTTTGTGTTTGTGTATATTATCAATATATGATCTCCCCCTTCTCTTCATCTGGGTATTGGGGCAGTGATTGTATTGCGATCAAGCGTTTTCACATGAACTATCAAAATAGTTTTGTGGGTACCAGTACTTAGTTACCAGTTCTTTGCAAAAAGGGTAGTTTTCATTTATGAGCCTCAATATTACTTTTTTGGCTTCTAGGGATGCTGCTGTGTCAGCAAAATTTTAGTTCTTACTTTCTTAACTAGTATAATTGTACCTAAATCTTTTCAGTTATGAAATGGGCTTTATTATGCCTTCTTTTTTTAAGAAAAAAACCTATGCACTATCTCCTAATGGTGCTCTTTTTGTTGATCTGTTGATTACTCTTTTCTTTGTTATATTTTTTATGAAGATTACAGCTGTGTGGGGAAGTAGGGTAATATTTCTTTTCTAATTGGCTAAGTTTTAGTGAAAACTCTGGAGATTTTTGTTTTTTTTAGGTGCAAATGAAGAGGGAAATGTAGACAGGGATATCTGTTACCCCCTTCTGAATTTTTAAAAGGGATGATGACCGGGTCTAGTTGGGAGTCTCTCTGATGCCTTGTCCATTTTGTTCATTTAATTTCCATAGGATGCTTATTTTTTTGTTCGCAATCTTTCTGTGGTAAAATGGTAGGATCTTTATTTTTTATAGTGGTAGTGTTTCAATTAAAACTCTTTTGATAAAGAGGAAAGAGACCATTTTTAAAAATTTAAAAACTTGTTTGTTTTTTCTTTTGTTTTTAATTTTAGTTTCATCATGTGCTGTTTTTATATTGTTGTGGCGACTTGATGATGTGATGGCATAAGAACAGAAATCCAAGAAATATACGTTCTCTGTTGAAGCCCGATAAGAATGTCCAATTTTGACTTTAGGCCTTGCTTGGTTGCTACTTAAAATTAAGGATTAAATTCCTTACTCTAAGCTAACGTGACTTAAGTTACTCTTGTTTGGTGGCTTAAGTCATGCTTAGATTATCGACTAATGAGGAGAGAAAAATTCGGGGAATGA
This sequence comes from Carex parvula, assembly GCA_025461045.1. NCBI lineage: Eukaryota > Viridiplantae > Streptophyta > Magnoliopsida > Poales > Cyperaceae > Carex > Carex parvula. Next base: position 314,864 of record JAJGRW010000891.1, on the reverse strand, counting down.
ATGTTTGTCTCTGATAGTGGGCCCTACAGAATTCACATCCTTCTCGGTACCGTAAAAGGGAATCTTTTAGAATCAAACCGTAAAGTGAAGGGAATTTTACACATATTGGAGAGGATACTTGTTCTGGCCCTACATGCAAAGTAAGTGTGCAGGAAGTTAATCTGCTGTAACTCAATCTTACTCTTCCTGTTTTTTTTTTTTGTTATTTCTCCACCTCTTACTCCACAACCAAACATGACCTCTTACTTCACAATCAATGTTCAAAGAATTCCATGTGCGAATCTTAAAGAAGTAAGTTTTTCATGCACAAATCTCAACAAAGACCAATGGTTGGGATCGGAATAACAGCAGATTTATTTCCCAAGGTTTATGGTATATTTTGAGAATTCAGATCCATCACAATACCTGACTGTGTAGAATGTAATCTGAGTTGTTCGTAGGGGTGAAAACGGATCGGATATGGATCGGATAGTGGTAAAACCATATTTGAAAACGGATTGGATACGCATCAATTTGGCACGAATCTCAAAATGGACCCCCTATATTCTGAATTCACATCCTCTGAGATATCTCAAATTTTGAGTTGATATGTGGAAAATCTGAACCATTCAAATCTTTACTGCACAAATGTCAAAGCAACTATTAATAGTGCACAAATGTTCTTGTTTTCCCATCGGAATAACAGGAGATCTATTTCCCCCAGTTGGATATGGCCCGGACTCACACATGATCTCTCTCTCTCTCTCTCCATCTCTTTCCCCGAGTATTCAGTCAAAGAATACATGGCATCACATCCCTTGAGAAATCTATGTACATTTTGATATGGGCCTCAGAGAACAGTGTGTTGAAATAAAAAATATGAAATTTACTGAGAGTCTTCACAACGCATTGTACCTACTTCTGGTTTTATTTGCTACTGGTTTTTATTGCTGCATAATTTGCTTCTTATTCGTGATTGCCCTTCTCTTTTTGCTCATTAATGTTTCAGTTTTTATAATTATATTTTTATTTTTATTTCTTTGTGAGGTCTGTGTTATATCTAGTTGTGAGTTAGGCTTTAGTAGTAAACCGGTTTAGTGATTGGCTTGGGATCAAGCACTGGCACAGCGAAACCCTAGATCAAGCGCCTCAGTCCCCGGTATAATGAAAGAATCTTTATTTTAATAGTGGTAGTGCTTCAATTGAAACTCTTTTTGACTGTTTGGGAAATAATAAAAGACCATTTTTTATATCTTTAAATTTTTTGTTTCGTTGTTTTTGTATATAGTTTTCTTTTCACCATGTGTTGTATATATATTATTGTGATGACCCGATGATGTAATGGCATAAGAACGGAAATCCGAGAAATAAATGTTCTTCGTTGAAGTTCGATAAAAATGTCCAATGATTTTGACTTAGGGATGTGGCATTAATACCATAATGAAAATATTCACTTGGAGCAACCATTTCATAAAACATACTCAGAGCACTATACTATGTGTCACCTGGCTGCAGAGACCGTGAATAAGACTGTCGTTCTACAAGCAGGCATTTCTTCAAACACCTTCAGTGATGTAATAACATCTCCATTTTTGCACAGGCCATCAATGAGAATGTTACAAGTGATCATATTGGGTCTCATTTTTTCAGCATCCATTTCTTTAAGCACCTCTACAGCCATGCCAATCTCACCCTCTTTGCAAAAGGGTGAGATTGGGCTTGTAACTACCCTCTTTTATGGCTTATCTCTCTTATGTCACCATTGCTGGAAAGCCTTTCAATAAGAGCGTTGTAAACAATCAAATTTGGAGTGCATCCCATGAGAGGCATTTTAACAAACATCTTAACTGCAAGCCCAATCTGCCTCAATGCAAAGAGTCCCTTCATTACGGTATTAAAGTCTTTTGGACAAATACCCCACCTATATTTTGAATAGGCACCGAATTGATTTTGGTTTGGTTGGGATATTTTACTTCCTCAGGTACCTGAGAGAATATGGATTCATATTTTGATGCGTGAGAATAACACTAATCTGGAATAGTGCAGTTGGATCCTCTCCTGTTGCACGGAATTTTTTTAAGTCCCCAATAGGGTTTCATGTGATATTTTGTCGTTTTGAAGGGTATACATGATCTCTTCCTCTCCCTCTATATATATCTCTCTCCATCTCTTTCCCGAGTATTCTGTCAAAGAATAGACGGCATCACATCCCTTGAGAAATCTATGTACATTTTATATGGGCTTCAGAGAACAGTGTGTTGACATAAAATATGAGATTGACTGAGAGTCTTCACAACGGATTGTATATATTTCTTATTTCTTGTTTTATTTGCTGCTGGTCTTTATTGCTGCAGAATTTCCTTCTTATTCATTGAATACCTTTCTTTTTTTGCTCAATAATGTTTCAGTTTTCTTTTTTTAATTATATTTTCATTTTATTTCTTTGTTTATCCCATTTGAGCTCGGTTTTGTGTTTGTGTATATTATCAATATATGATCTCCTCCTCTTCATCTTGGGCCCGGGGGCAGTGATTGGATTGCGATCAAGCGTTGGTGTTGGTGCACATAAACCCAGATCAAGCGCCTCTCAGTCCCAGGTATTAAATCTCTCTTTTCTGTTCGATTGACCGATACACTATCTAAATAGTTTGGTGGGTACCAGTACATAGTACCAGTTCTTTGCAAAAAGGTTAGTTTTCATTTTTTTGAGCCTCGATATTACTTTTTGGCTTCTAGGGATGCTGCTGTGTCAGCAAAATTTTAGTTTTTACTTTCTTATCTTGTATTATTGTATTTAAATCTTTGCAGTAATGAAATGACCTTTATGCCTTTTTTTCAAAAAAAAAAAAAAAAACCCTATACACTATCTCCTAATGGTGCTCTTTGTTATATTTTGTATTAAGATTACAGCTTTGTGGGTTAGGATAGTAATATTTTTTTCTTCTAATTTGCTAAGTTTTTGTGAAAACCCTGGAGATATATATATATTTTTTAACGTGCAAATGAAGAGGGAAATGTTGACTGGGTCTAGTTGGGAATCTCGCTGATGCCTTGTACATTTTGTTCAATTAATTTCCATACGATGCTTCTGATTTCGTTCCCATTAATTCTTTGGTAAAATGGAAGAATCTTTAGTTTTCATAGTGATGTGCTTTAATTGAAACTTTTTAGCTCTTTGAGAGAAGAAAGAGACCATTTAAAAATATTTAAAAATGTTGTTTGGTTGGTTTTGTATCTAATTTTCTTTTCATCATGTGTTGTATTTATATTGTTATGACGACCCGATGATGTAATGGCATAAGAACGGAAATCTGAGTAATATTTGTTCTCTGTTGAAGCCGATAAAAATGTCCAACATTTTGGACTTGGGCCTTGTTTGTTTGCTACTTAAAATTAAGAAGGATTAAATTCCTTGCTCTAAGCTAACGTGGCTTAAGTACCCTTGTTCACAAAGGGGTTTGGTGAACTTATGAACACCCTAGTTCTACTCCTATATATATATATATATATATATATGAGGGATCTAGTTACCTTAATTTTGAGTTACAACAAAGTTACCATCCTAGTACTATATTTGGTGAATTGCCCTTAGGCTTTTTAAAGGGACGCAACAGGGACTTTCGAGGAGGTCACCCATCCTAGTACTACTGCCCAAGCACGCTTAACTCAGAGTTCTGATTGAATTCGGTTCTTTAGTGCTGGTATGATCAGAATTCATTGAAGTCCCCAATAAGGGTTCATGTGATGTATTTTCTTCTTGAAGGATACATATGATGAATTCATATCCCTTGAGATATCTCAAATTTTGAGTTGATCCTTGAAAAATCCAGGCCGTTTCAAATATTAATTGCACGAATCTCAAAGTAATATTTAATATTGCTCTGTGAATTACATGGGTTTATTTATTAATTTGTAATTAACTTTGGATATTAATAAAAATGTCGGCCCAATTCGATCTGGCCCTGTTTTAGATAAATTTCTGTTACCTCATAGGATACGGACTCACACATGATCTCTCTCTCTCTCTCCCCCTGTCAATCTCTTTCACATGGAAATCTATGTACATTTTTATATGGGCCTCAGAGAACAGTGTGTTGAAATAAAAATATGAGATTTACTGAGGGTCTTCACAATGCATTGGCCATATTTCTGGTTTTATTTGCTGCTGGTCTTTATTGCTGCAGAATTTCCTTCTTATTCATTGAATACCTTTCTTTTTTTGCTCAATAATGTTTCAGTTTTCTTTTTTAATTATATTTTCATTTTATTTCTTTGTTTATCCCATTTGAGCTCGGTTTTGTGTTTGTGTATATTATCAATATATGATCTCCTCCTCTTCATCTTGGGCCCGGGGGCAGTGATTGGATTGCGATCAAGCGTTGGTGTTGGTGCACATAAACCCAGATCAAGCGCCTCTCAGTCCCAGGTATTAAATCTCTCTTTTCTGTTCGATTGACCGATACACTATCTAAATAGTTTGGTGGGTACCAGTACATAGTACCAGTTCTTTGCAAAAAGGTTAGTTTTCATTTTTTTGAGCCTCGATATTACTTTTTGGCTTCTAGGGATGCTGCTGTGTCAGCAAAATTTTAGTTTTTACTTTCTTATCTTGTATTATTGTATTTAAATCTTTGCAGTAATGAAATGACCTTTATGCCTTTTTTTCAAAAAAAAAAAAAAAAAAACCTATACACTATCTCCTAATGGTGCTCTTTGTTATATTTTGTATTAAGATTACAGCTTTGTGGGTTAGTATAGTAATATTTTTTTCTTCTAATTTGCTAAGTTTTTATGAAAACCCTGGAGATATATATATATATATATATATATATATATTTTTTAGCGTGCAAATGAAGAGGGAAATGTTGACTGGGTCTAGTTGGGAATCTCGCTGATGCCTTGTACATTTTGTTCAATTAATTTCCATACGATGCTTCTGATTTCGTTCCCAATAATTCTTTGGTGAAATGGAAGAATCTTTAGTTTTCATAGTGATAGTGTTTTAATTGAAACTTTTTAGCTCTTTGAGAGAAGAAAGAGACCATTTAAAAATATTTAAAAATGTTGTTTGGTGGGTTTTGTATCAAATTTTCTTTTCATCATGTGTTGTATTTATATTGTTATGACGACCCGATGATGTAATGGCATAAGAACGGAAATCTGAGTATTATTTGTTCTCTGTTGAAGCCCGATAAAATGTCCAACATTTTTGACTTGGGCCTTGTTTGGTTGCTACTTAAAATTAAGAAGGATTAAATTCCTTGCTTTAAGCTAACGTGGCTTAAGTACCCTTGTTCACAAAGGGGTTTGGTGAACTTAAGAACACCCTAGTTCTACTCATATATATAGAATCTGGCTAATATGCTACGCATATATAAGGGCCCCTCCGTGCTACGGCTCACTTTTTGAGTTTTCAAAATCCCAACGGTCGATCCGAACCGTTCAACATGATCTCCATATGAATATGTACTTGCAAACCAAATTTTACATTTTTTAGAATTTTTTTACTATTTATTAAGCCACTTTGAAAATCGCTGATCCAATGGTCCAGAAAAGTTTACTGTTGTGTATAAATTAGTGTTTTTTCAAATTGGCTTAATAAATAATAAAAAAATTCTAAAAAATGTAAAATTTGGTTTGCAAGTACATATTCATATGGAGATCATGTTGAACGGTTCGGATCGACCGTTAGGATTTTGAAAACTCAAAAAGGGAGCCGTAGCACGGAGGGGCCCTTATATATGCGTAGCACCGTAGCACTGTCCCATATATATATATATATATATATATATGAGATGGGCTATTGTGAAGTAAAACCCCCGTTTACTTCACGCTCATATTTTCATTTTGAAAATCCAAACAACCGATCCGAACCGTTCAACATGTTCTAAATATTGAAATGTGCTTGGAGACTAAATTTTACATTTTTTGGAATTTTTTTACTATTTATTAAGCCACTTTGAAAATCGCTGATCCACTGTGAACAGTAAAAAATAGTAAAATTTTCTGGACCACCGGATCAGTGATTTTCAACAGGGACTTTCGAGGAGGTCACCCATCCTAGTACTACTTCCCAAGCACGCTTAACTCAGAGTTCCGATTGATTTCGGTTCTTTAGTTCTGGTATGATCAGAATTCATTGAAGTCCCCAATAAGGGTTCATGTGATGTATTGTCTTCTTGAAGGATACATATGATGAATTCACATCCCTTGAGATATCTCAAATTTTGAGTTGATTCTTGAAAAATCCAGACCGTTTCAAATATTAATTGCACGAATCTCAAAGTAATATTTAATATTGCTCTGTGAATTACGTGGGTTTATTTATTAATTTGTAATTAACTTTGGATATTAATAAAAATGTCGGCCCAATTCGATCTGGCCCTGTTTTAGATAAATTTCTGTTACCTCATAGGATACGGACTCACACATGATCTCTCTCTCTCTCTCTCCCCCTGTCAATCTCTTTCACATGGAAATCTATGTACATTTTTATATGGGCCTCAGAGAACAGTGTGTTGAAATAAAAATATGAGATTTACTGAGGGTCTTCACAATGCATTGGCCATATTTCTGGTTTTATTTGCTGCTGGTTTTTATTGCTGCAGAATTTCTTTCTTATTCATTGAATACCTTTCTTTTTTTGCTCAATAATGTTTCAGTTTTCTTTTTTAATTATATTTTCATTTTATTTCTTTGTTTATCCCATTTGAGCTCGGTTTTGTGTTTGTGTATATTATCAATATATGATCTCCTCCTCTTCATCTGGGGCCCGGGGGCAGTGATTGGATTGCGATCAAGCGTTGGTGTTGGTGCACATAAACCCCAGATCAAGCGCCTCTCAGTCCCAGGTATTAAATCTCTCTTTCTGTTCGATTGACCGATACACTATCTAAATAGTTTGGTGGGTACCAGTACTTAGTACCAGTTCTTTGCAAAAAGGTTAGTTTTCATTTTTTGAGCCTCGATATTACTTTTTTGGCTTCTAGGGATGCTGCTGTGTCAGCAAAATTTTAGTTTTTACTTTCTTATCTTGTATTATTGTATTTAAATCTTTTCAGTAATGAAATGGGCTTTATGCCTTTTTTTCAAAAAAAAAAAAAACCTATACACTATCTCCTAATGGTGCTCTTTGTTATATTTTGTATTAAGATTACAGCTTTGTGGGGAAGTATAGTAATATTTTTTTTCTTCTAATTTGCTAAGTTTTTGTGAAAACCCTGGAGATATATATATATTTTTTTTAACGTGCAAATGAAGAGGGAAATGTTGACTGGGTCTAGATGGGAATCTCGCTGATGCGTTGTACATTTTGTTCAATTAATTTCCATACGATGCTTCTGATTTCGTTCCCAATAATTCTTTGGTGAAATGGAAGAATCTTTAGTTTTCATAGTGATAGTGTTTTAATTGGAACTTTTTAGCTCTTTGAGAGAAGAAAAAGACCATTTAGAAATATTTAAAAATGTTGTTTGGTTGGTTTTGTATCTAATTTTCTTTTCATCATGTGTTGTATTTATATTGTTATGACGACCCGATGATGTAATGGCATAAGAACGGAAATCTGAGTAATATTTGTTCTCTGTTGAAGCCCGATAAAAATGTCCAACATTTTTTACTTGGGCCTTGTTTGGTTGCTACTTAAAATTAAGAAGGATTAAATTCCTTGCTCTAAGCTAACGTGGCTTAAGTACCCTTGTTCACAAAGGGGTTTGGTGAACTTAAGAACACCCTAGTTCTACTCATATATATATATCTCAAATTTTGATTTGATCCTTGAAAAATCCAGACCGTTTCAAATATTAATTGCACGAATCTCAAAGTAATATTTAATATTGCTCTGTGAATTACGTGGGTATATTTATTAATTTGTAATAAACTTTGGATATTAATAAAAATGTCGGCTCAATTCAATCTGGCCCGGTTTTAGATAAATTTCTGTTACCTCATAGGATACGGACTCACACATGAACTCTCTCTCTCTCTCTCTGCCCCTGTCAATCTCTTTCACATGGAAATCTATGTACATTTTTAATATGGGCCTCAGAGAACAGTGTGTTGAAATAAAAATATGAGATTTACTGAGGGTCTTCACAATGCATTGGCCATATTTCTGGTTTAATTTGCTGCTGGTTTTTATTGCTGCAGAATTTCCTTCTTATTCATTGAATTCCTTTCTTTTTTTTGCTCAATAATGTTTCATTTTTTTAATTATATTTTATTTTTATTTCATTAAGAGGGTCCGTGTTAATCCCATTTGAGCTCAGTTTTGTGTTTTGTGTATATATTATCAGTATTTGATATCTTGAAATACTATCAGTATTATCAGTATTTTGTGTTTTGTGTATATATTATCAGTATTTGACCCTTGGGTTACAAATGATGCATTAAAATGCATGAGCCTTAATTAATCCTTTTAATTTTCTATTTTTCTGCAATTCGCTTAGTGCCTTCTTCTACCTTTCATTTGCGCATTGTGTTGGGTTGACGGGGCAATATATTTGTCACCTTAACTAACTATTTGATGTGATTTTGTTCAAGTCAATGGCCTGCTGATGAATATCATTGTTGAAGTCCTATATATGTAATGTTGTTGATTGGATGGATAGGAATGAGATTTTTTTTTTTCGGGGGGGTGGGGTGGGGGGGGTAATAGCATCAGAGAGGGAGAGAGGATACAAGGTGTTACTGGTACCAACTGGTACGGTACCAGGATTCTCTAGGGGAGTGAAATGTTTGGGCACTGGAGTAAGGCCATTTGTTTTATTTTGAGTTGTAAAACATTGTTTGCTGTTTAATGATAACCTTGTTAGCCTCTGCCAAGTTTTTTCGAAAATAAAGAGAGGAGAGAAGAGGGATGTGGTTGCTATTTTCGATGAATTGAATACACGAGGTGTTAGTTGCAACGAGAGGTAATGGAATCATTTGTTTATTAAATTAGTTACTGCAGCTTGTTTCTTTACTCCTTGAAATATTCGGTTTAAGAACTGACGATGGATTCGGTTTAAGAACTGAGATCTGAAAAGTTTGCTCTGTAGGAGCCTGATAAAAATTTACATGGATTTGTCACCTGTGCATGTTGGGCTGTTCATTTTTCTACTACTAAGGGAATGCATAGAACAGACATGAAGTGAAGAAAGAAAAGATAAAAATTGCGTATATAAGCAAACTGTTCTTACAGCTCATATCCAAAAACATATGTCAATTCATGAGGTAATTTCTTTGACAAGCCATAGATATGGGGGAGCATAGCAGTTGAACATTAATTTCTTTTAATTCTCACAAGGGTAGAAAGGAAATTATAAATTCTGAAGGATGATAGATTTAGAATTAATGAAAAATTTGATAAATTGGACAAATGTGTGAGTTTCTACAATTTTAAAGGGCAAATATGATATTACAAACTTCTGAGGGAGAAATATGTAATATTAAAACTTTTGAGGGGTATACATACAATTTCACCTAAAATAAAATGTGCTCTTTTCATTAATTGAGAATGTATATCAACAAATGAATTGTTTAGTACTTAGTATTATAATCTCTTATTAATGTACTTCCGTAAAGACTTCTTGAATACTAAACCACAAACAAAATCATAATTTAGAAGAGTTTTTTTTAATATTAAACATAATCTAGAAGCTTAAATATTATTATTTACAAATAGAAGGGTGATGAAGAAGACAGATATAAAAGAAACTAAGAAAGTGAAAAACTTTGTACTTTAAAGGGTTAAACTTTTGATGAATTGTCTTTTTAAAAAGATAAAACAATTAAAAAAAAAATGTGAGATCATTTGATCGATCGGTTGCCAAGCTAACGTAAGAGAAGTTTCTATGCAGCTCTATATTTCCATTGTTCTGTTTTCTCAATTAATAATATAGCACAGATTGAGTTTATGAAAAGCCAATCAAACATGAGGATGTGTAGAAAATGATAGATAAAAATATAGTAAAATTCTCTCCTATTTTTCACCATAGATCTCCAATAGGTCCTTGTACAGTGTTGTGCCAGATGCAGTGCAATACATATCGGATGCCTAACTTTGTTTTGAGATGCGTGCTTTATTCCAAAATTCAGAAAAATGCTCTCTTCTAAGCATGTAAGGGTCGAAAAAGTAGTAACACTGTAACAAGACTCAATGGTACAGGAAAACAGGAAAAAAAAAACAGAAATATTCTTGAGCTCAAGCTAATTTAAAAAATAGGTCGTAAAAAAAATGTTGGCATACAAACTTTTCTAAAATTATGCACAACTTCTGACGAAGCCAGATCGAAAATCCATTTGGTCTGTAACAATATTGTTTTATTTTCTCTCTTTAATTCATTATCTTGTACTTAACAATATTAAATTAAAGAGAAAAATAAAACAATATTGACTTCTATGCATAAAAAGTGCAAAAAGTTGTACATATCAAATTAACCTTATTTCCAAGACACCAAAAAAGAAGGCAAAATTACAAATGTTATTCCTACTTTTTTGTCAAAAATTTGAAAGATTAATGAAAATCAAACAAACAAATTCTCCATAATTATCCAAAAATTCATGCTGACGTACTAATTTTGTAGTTCTTCTCCTGCATCAACTTCTGAAAATTCGCAGCTATTTCTATCAAATCAACCTTCAAAAACGCATCAAAAAGCCGAGTACATGCCGAGAGATCGAACTCAGGCTCCTTTGATTCTTTCCATTGATCAATAACCTCTCCTACCTCCTGCACCTCTCCTACGGCAAGATAAGATGAAATCACGCAAATATAATTCCGGTAAGTCATTTTCCCGTAACTCATTTTCATGCATCTCCACATTTCCTTGATCCTCCCCTTGTTACCTAAACTCGCATGCAAAATCACCAAAAGGTCATAAGTGATCCATTCTCTGACAGTAACCTTTGTATCAGCTTCAATTAGTTTCGTACCAGTATCCACTCCTTCAAACCGACCCACATCAACATAAACTCGTACCAAATTTCTATAAATATTTGATCTTTGGTCTAAGTTTGGGTCCTGCTCCATCTCAGAAAGTACTCTTTTAACCCCCTCAAAATCCAAAATGGCACCGGAAGCACTTACCCATAAATTATAACTATACAAATCCAACCCTACCTTTAGACTTTTCATCTCGCTAACCACTCGAAACACCTTCTGGGCTTCCCCAACAGAGACATATAGAGTCATTATTTCGTTAAAAGGCAATGCATCCGAAATAACATTTTCACTCTTCATTTGGTCGAATAGTTTCTCAGCCTTATCAATTGACTTCGAAGAAGCAAAGTTGTGTAGCAGAGCAGTATATGCTTTGGCAGGTTTTGAAGCAAGGCCGTTGAAGAATTCTTCGGCAGCATTTAGGCCAAAAACTTTGGTAATTAGGTCAATTCGCGTGCTATAGTCATTTCCCGAGAGGTCTGGTTCATGGTGAAGTTTCATCCATTCTGATACCTGTTTAAATCACATTAAAATTTACGTATCAAGAATAAGAGAAACCAATTTGGCATTTAGCTATTGTAAAATAGCCTCTGTAAAAAAGGTTGTACGATAGTATTTCGTTGATGGATATACTGATTATGGAACAAGAATACCAGATCTTTTCATGATAACATATGGTACTGGTACCAGTATGGTGAGGTTACTGACTGAACAACTAATTATTTTTATTGATTATTCCTGGTTTTATTTGACTATTTGATTAAGAAAAAGGTGAGATTACCGGTATGGTGAGGTTAGGTTAATGGCATCGTTATGGTGAGATTACTGGTACCGGTATGGTAAGGTAACTGGTACCGGTATGGTGAGATTACTGGTACCGGTATGGTGAGATTACTGCTACTGGTATGGTGAGGTTACTGTAAAATTGATGTTTGTTTGCAACAATTTAAGTCAATTGATCCTAAATTCAGCAAAGACGAAATGTTAATTAAGGTTTACTCAGCCTAAATTTGGAGACAAATTGAATCTATGGAGTGGAGCAAATGCAACTTGAGAAATTTGACTTTTACCTCAAGGGCGTGCTTGTACTGGCCGCATCGGCTGAGTTCTCTGACAGCTTCTCTGAGTTCTCCAGCTGGCGCATCTCTTCCTTCTAGAACCCACTTCTGGATCGCCGCAGTGGCGCTCCGCTTGGGAAAGCGGAGGTTGAGGAGACGGGTCCTGAGATTGTCGTCCGCCTCGTCGGAAGAGGCGACGGGATCGAAGTTGGCCTTGGAAGGGAGAGGACCGGAGGTGGAGAAGGGTCTAGGGTTTAGGTTTAGGTTTAGTCCGGTAAGAAGTGTTCTCACTCGTCGGAGTAGAAATGGAGGCGCCATTAGAAATAGAGAGAGAGAGAGAGAGGGGTTAGGGTTTTTTACCCGATTTGTACAGGCCAGATCCGAACCAATACGAGGTGAATCGGTCGGGCAATGGATTATTAAATAAGACCGATCCAGGTTGGTTTTGCTTTATAATCTGAGTGGGCTTTTTTGGGTTTAACCTTTTGTATTCACAAACTTTTATTTTGAGGAAAATGTCTAAAGAAACTTGTTTCAAACGATGAATCCACCGTTGAAATTCATCTACGATGCGGCTACAAGTGAAAATTTAAAATTAGAAGGTTTATAATTTAATTTTAATGCATTCATTTTTTAAATATTTTTTGACCACTTGACTCTACACAAAATTAATTAAAAAATTTGTGAATGCATCCCTCGTAAAATAGATGAAATTCAACAGTTCGGATTTGTCGTTTTAGACCAATCCGATAGATTTTAGAGTTGAGGTCACAAAAGATATTGGTGAACTTAAGAACACCCTCGTTCTACTCCAAACATAAAGGAGCCTCGGGTGTTTATTAATGACTAGATATTTTGCTATAATTAATGATTATCTTTTCATCATTTTCATAAGTGAAAAACATGAGTATTGAAAAAAAAATAGAAATAATATAAATAACAGCGTTATTCAAAACAAAAACTTCAAATGGAAGTATTAGAACCAAGATAAGCGTTGCCTTACAACAATTCACAAACATGCAAAGATTAAAAAAAAAAAAGTTTCAAACCCTAAACCCTAAACCAGACAAACCAAATTTACATATGATCAGTGATATTCATTCAGCACAATTATTGCAAATTTCAGGGTTAATCGAGCAAAGACAGCCAAATCTGAGAAAGAAGAAAAAGAAAAACATAAGTATCCCTGCACACTTGGAAACATGGCTGTTCAAGTCTAATGTTTATATGAAATTTGCAATGGTATATCTGCATAATATGATTCTCTCTCTAGATATCGCGATTATGATCTTCATAGTTGTGGTTCTCTTTCTTTCCTTTTTTCATTTTATCCTCAGCCCTTTCAACTATAGGTCCCAACATTTTCTCGACCTCATCTGTAATATGCTCTACCTGTTCACATATTTTAATCATTTCAGACCTCAATTAATTCTCAATTTCACACAATTAAGGCTTGATTAGTGCTCACCTGAGATTACATTTGTAAATTAATTAATCTTTTAATTAGTGTACCTTATGCAAAATCCCCTCGGCCTTTTCAGCATCTCTCTCGATCCTCTCAATAAAGCCATCTTTTATTTTTCCATTGCTCGATGTTTTTTCCAGTTCTGCAGCTACCTGTTCTGCTTCTACTGTCGCCTTATCCAATGCTCCTACAGTTGTCTCCGCTGCTTCCTCTACCTTTTCTACAACGCCTAATTCAATGAAAAAAGTGAGGCTATGGTACTATGCATAGTGCGCATTGGTCCGTACTATGGATTAATATATCAGTTTTCATAGTCCACACAGTCGATCATGAACCATTCAACATGATCTCCATATGAAAATGTACTTGTAAATCCAATTTTACATTTTTTTTGGCAATTTTAAACTATTTTTTTAGATAGGTAAAAAATCACTTGATCATTCAAAAGTAGTGATTTTCTACCTACCTAAAAAAATAGTTAAAAAATTAAAAAATATGTAAAATTTAGTCTGCAAGTACATTTTTATATGGAGATCATGTTGAACATTTCATATCAACTATATGAACTTTGAAAATGAAGATATTGATTCATAGTGCCATAGCCTCACTCTAGTGAAAATATTAAAAAAAACATATCCAAATAGGCCTCTAAAAGGAGTATCTATAACCAGCAGCACTCTGTATCAGGTCTACTGCCAAATACTGTGCTGGTATGATGCCTAAGAAATGATACTGAGATAAACATGACATTACCTTCAACCCTTTTAATTCTTCTGTAAATTGACGCAGAGAGAAATACTGCTGCACCAATCAGCAACATCCTCCTTCAATATTATTTCATTACATACATTAATTCAATATATGCAATGTTAGCCCTACCAAATGTCTTAATTGACACATAAATGTATTATGTACAATTGAAGTAGGTCCACAATTATGAAGTTTCTGGTAACAAAAAGCAAATTATATAGCATTCTATAACATGGATGTGAAAGAATAAAAATCAAAGTCACAGGTGTTTTGTTCGTACCATGTCGAAGGAATGTCTTGAAATTGAATGCTCAAACCAGATGAGTTAACTATTGTTGGTGGATTGCTCTCATTAATTCTACACATAAACAAAATTTAGTTATCATAAAAGTACTAATATGAGTAATAGACTAATAATAGTATTGTTAGAGTTTAATATACACATGTAGTTATCAGTAAATTAAAAGTACTAAAATCAAAATATGAAGGTAAATAGATGATAATTAACATAACTCAAACAAATGTGAGCACAAATTGCAATAAATTAATTTCACATTTTTCATTTATATCATCAGTAATTTGGTTTTGGTACTGAACAATAAGAAAATTTACATTACAGTTCACCCTTGAATAATCATGTTTTCACAGATACTACCCCTAAAAATGCTCAAACTTTCTTCATTTAGCGGCCTAAATAACAAAAAGTTTCTCAGAACACTTACGTAGCATTTCCTTTGTTCGCTGATGAGGCGGCGGGATCCTTACTGGACGCCTCCGTTGCAACAGAAACAAGCACCAATCCGCCACGCTGGAGAGTCGTTGTACTCGTTGATCTCGCGATCTTTAGAGGAGAGACAGCGATCTGAAAACGACGATTGCTAGTTGCTGAGAGATGTTGGGGTTTGGGAGCGAGAATAGATCGCGCCATTGTCGCCATTGCAAGAGGTAGTAGAGCAGAGACGCACTGAATGAATGGGGAAGAGAAATATAAACAGAGAGATGAAGGATTGTATTGAAAAAAAGAAGTATGTCGGCTAACTAGAATAGGTCTGATGCCCATTGGATTTATTTAGGTTCGATGGCTCCAGAATCGTCCGATCTGCTTTAAATATTCGTGTAATCGTGTGTTTATTTTGTGTATACGGATTTTGAAGCAAATCGGACGGTTACGGAGTCTATTGGACCCAAAGTAGATCCAATGGGCATCGGACCTACTCCTTTCTCGTGACTAGGTTATGTAAGTTGATGCTGGTGGAATTTTGATCTGGACCGTTCGATCACAATCCGCACGAATATGAAATATCTCCGTACATGAACGGAGTTTGATCGGACGGTAAGGATTTAAACAAGAAATATTATGTTACCGTAGTGGATATGGACTCGTGGTGGTGTCCTGAGAGCACGCCAGCACGGTGTGGTGGCATTAATGAAAGGATTGTTTATATGTGACACGATGAGAGAAGGTTATTGTGTGGCGGGTAGAATTTTAACGCCTGCCACTTGGATTGATTAACTTGCTTATATGATATGATATTGATGTGTGCCATATAGGAACGAAAATCTGATTGAGGTCGGCGTATTGGAAACTGAAATGGAAGCACGAGGTTCGCGCGAGGAATTTTAGTTCAAAAATGTAACAAACAAACTTCTTTGAGGGAGGCATAGTACTAATTGGGTCCGTGCTACGGCTTAAAATTTGACCTTTTAAAATTCTAATAGTTGATTCGAATCGTTTAACATGATTATAAAATGAATATGTATTTGCAAACCAAATTTTATATTTTTCAAATTTTTTTACTATTTTTTCGAAATCACTTGATCTGAACATTCTGGACCATCCAAAAACAGCTTATCTAAAAAATAGTAAAAAAATTCGAAAAAATATAAAATTTGGTTTGCAAATACATATTCATTTTATAATTATGTTGAACGGTTCGGATCGACTGTTAGAATTTTGAAAAATCAAATTTTGAGCCGTAGCATGGACCCAATCCGTGCTATGCATAGCACCGTAGCCTCACTCAACTTCTTTACAAAGGAATTCTCTTATTTCTCATATTCATTTTCCATTTTTAAGTGATTTCACGTATTAGTAAATTAGACTGAAATTACAATAAAAGTAACAGAAATTAATTTAAATTTAATTTCGAAAACACTGTGCCCAGGAAATTAATTTTAATTATTTTTTAGCATTTAGAATTTAAAAAGGAAATTCTCGTACATTTCAAAAATTAGTTTTTCAGATAAATGAGCAAAAAGGAATTAATTTTTTTTATTTACCAAAATAGCAGTTTAAAAGCAATTTCATTAAGAATTTTTGTATTCATGAAATTATCATATATTTCTGAAATTACAAATGAAATTGTTACTTAAAATTTGAAATTTAAATGAAATTATTAATGTAGATGCATGCTTTAACACTTTTTTTTTATCTTTAACTTGTGCTTATTGCTGATTCTTCTATCTTTTCTCTATAAATAAGTATTAAACAAATTATAAAAAAAAAAATGAAATGGTGTCCATTCAACATATAAGATTAAAAGATAATTTTCTTGATTGTCCCACTAAAAGTTTAAATAGGACGAGAGTCCTAATTAATATTAGGGATAGAATTATGTCCATAATAAGTCTTTTTTTGCAATGGCCAATTCAATTTTTTGATATTAAAGAGATTTAAGGGAGAATAACAATATGATAAGTTGACCTTAAAAAAGAAAAAAAATATATGATAAGTTGGTCGAAAGATCACACATTTTAAGAAATTTTCGCATGATATCACTCTACACTTATTCTTGATATAATGTCATATATATATATATATATATATATAGAGTCTGGCTAAATTGCTTCCGGAAGCACTTCGACCGAAGTGCTTACGGGGTCAAATTTTAATATTTGATGTTCGAAACGTCGATCTAAGTAGCTCAATAAATTGGTTATATAATAAACATGTAGAATACCAATTTTTACTATTTTTAAAATTTTTTAACTATTTTGTAAGATTTTTGAAAAATGGCTTCTTTTGACTTAAAAATATTTTTATTTTTAGGTTAAAAAAGTCATCTTTAAAAAATCATAAAAAAAAGTTAATTTTTTTTCAAAAATAGTAAAAATCGGTAATAATTATATAACCAATTTATTGAGCTATTTAGTTCGATATTTCGAACATCAAATGGCTAAATTTGACCCGTAAGCACTTCGGTCGAAGTGCTTCCGGAAGCAATTTAGCTGGACTATATATATATAGAGATAGACTATGGTGAGTTGCAACGTTTCACACCATATTTTCATTTTAAAAATCCAAACAACCGACCCGAACCGCTCAACATGTTCTCTATATTGAAATGTGCTTGGAGACTAAAATATACATTTTTTTGTAAATTTTTACTATTTATTAAGCCACTTTAAAATCGCTGATCCACTCTGAACAGTAAAAAACAGTAAAAATTTCAGGACCACCGGATCAACGATTTTCAAAGTGGCTTAATAAATAGTAAAAAAATTCCAAAAAATGTAAAATTTAGTCTCCAAGCACATTTCAATATAGAGAACATGTTGAGCGGTTCGGATCGATTGTTTGGATTTTCAAAATGAAAATATGAGCGTGAAGTAAAAAATGACCTCTTACTTCACAACTCACCATAGCCCAGCTCTCTCTCTCTCTCTATATATATATATATATATGAGAGTGTTTGTATGAGGCCGCACTGCAACCAGGCTTTAAGACTTTTATGAAAGATTCAAAATATATGTGCAAGGTTATTAATGCACTACTCACAACTAATCTTCATATGACATGTATAACGATATATCACAACAAAAAGTAGGCACTTATCGCGAGGGTACTCCGTCGCGAAAAATACCGTCGCGAAAAGAAAAAGCACAGTTATGACGGTACTCCGTCGCGAAAAGTGCCTCACGTTAAGTGCCTACTTTTCGCGACGATACTTTTCGCGACGGAGTACCCTCACGATAAGTGCCTACTTTGTTGTTGTAATTAACGGTGGAATTTGGATCAAAATAGTGAGTTCAAGACATGGTCCTCTATGTATCTTTCAAATTAAAATTATTACACTAGGTGTGAAGCTCAAGTTTTGTAAACTCTTCACCAATGTGCAATATATATATCCATCAACTTAATTTTACTTGAGGAGCTTATCACCAAATTTTACTGGGCTGGACCTGGATGGCTTGACATGGGGGACACACACACATATATAGATGGGCTAACTTGCTTTGGGAATTAAAGATGGTGTTTCACTTCCCGCTCATATTTTCATTTTCAAAGTTCAAATAGTCGATTTAAACCTTCCAACATGTTCTTCATATTAAAATGTGCTTGGAGACCAAATTTTACATTTTTTGAAAATTTTTTACTATTTTTTCAGAATTTTTGAAAATCATTGCTAAGCTTATGGAGAAAATTAACATTCATTCAGTATTCAGATATAGAACACAGGAGATAAAACGCCAAGGTGATATACAATGAATACAGGAGATAAAACGCAAGGTGATATACACTGAATACAGGAGATAAAACGTCTCTAAAACCACTCATATTAATTCTTTCTTCATCTTTCCCAACTAACAACAATATTTATTGCTAGCTCTATCTTTTCCATCCTTTAAAGAGAGAAATGAAGCAACACAGGTAGAAGACCATATATATATAGTACAACAATTCTACTTCATTCCTCTCCGCTTTATTATATATAGTAATATATAGCCTCTACTCTATATATAGTTATGTCACTCTCCACTGTACAGTATCCTGTTGGTACAGTAGCAATTATATGTTGTACAAGACCAATGGAAAAAGTGACAGTATCACATATGTTTAAGATTATGGGTTCCTCCTCAGATAAGGATATCAGCAAAGGAAAGTTTATTGAATCAACCATTTTTGATGTCGGTGGGTACGATTGGAGTATCAAATTAATACTATCCAAATAGTTGCAACCGGGGAAAAGATGACGACATATCGATAATTCTTTGCCGTAAAAGTAAATCAGATTGTGTAAAGGCAGAATTTAGTTTTACTATTCTAGACGAAAGCTGATGTTCTTTACCCTTAAGGAAATCCACTGATGTTAGAAGTTTCAGAACTTATGATTCTGAATGGGGATTTTCTTCATTTGCTAAAAGAGCAGAGTTGGAGTCAAATATCAAGGATGATTGTTTTATAATTAATAGTGTCATTACTGTTTTTAAAGTTTTTCAGGTGGAATCAACTGCACAAGTTGTTGTTCCGCCTGGTACCATCCAGCAGCAACTCGGCCAACTTTTGGAGAATGGAAAAGGAGCTGATGTTACATTTGAAGTGGATGGACAAACTCTTAGTGCGCATAAGTGCATTCTTGCAGCGAGATCTCCAGTCTTTTCAGCATAATTTTTCGGTCCGATGAAGGAGAAATCAAATTCAATAATTAAAATTGAAGAAATGGAAGCGCCAGTGTTCAAAGCTCTCCTTCATTTCATATATAATGATTCATTTCCTGGATTTGAAGACATAGAAGAGGGAGAAGAGAAACATGATGCAAAATTAATGGCTCAGCATCTATTGGCTGCGGCTGATAGATACAATTTGGAGAGATTAAAGATAATTTGTGAGAATATATTGTGTGGTAGTATTGGCATGAGCAATGTGGTTAGCTTGTTATCTTTAGCCGAGAGGCATAGATGTTTTCAACTCAAAACAGCATGCTTGAAATTTTTAGCCTATCCGGAAACTCTTGGAGGGGTTGTGGAAACAGAAGAATTTCAATATTTAGTCAGAAATCATCCCTTAATTTTTAAGGAATTATTACAGTTAAAACTGGAGTGATAGTCTCCTCCAATTTCATTTTTTTTTTAATGTAAGTTCAATGCACCAGATTCCCATAAAGATGGAAGCGTTGATGTATAGGAATTATGCTTATTATCTATTACTTACATCTTTTGGATAATTAAATGATTTTGTTCTCATCAGTTGTTTTATTTTATGCTTAATTTTGATTTGTTTTGGGTTTAATTAGTCTAATTATATTTCTTGTATTTCTCACTTTCCAGGGCTGTGCCAATGAGTCATGTTATTGAATTCAATAATAAAATTCCTCTTTATAATTGTTATGAAAGAAAAGTGTTACTCTTTTAAGCATGTGAGTACCGAGTACCAACTGCCAGGCGACGGGTAGTCTGGTACTGGTACCATGTTGTTCTGTCAGCATGAAAATCAATTATAGAATTTCATCTTCTACACGAAGGATACATAAAACTAGATCAAGCAGAATTATTTCAACCCTTCTAAACTTCAAAAACTCACAAAATTACCTATATAATTGTCTTTTCTTTTAAATATCATTTTAAATTTATCAAATACACATTTTACCCTTCATTAAAAAAATAAAAACTAGTAGCATGTTTCAGAAAAAATGTCAGTCTTCTAATTGGTTGGTTTCCGGAAACAAATGAGTCATTTCTCTACTTATGACGCTTACACAAACCTATAACTAAATGTCATTGTGTAACCATCACAAGTAGGGAAATTATTTGTCCTCGGTAACCGTCCAATTAGAATACTGACATTTATCTAAAACATGCTACATATTTTTTATTTTTTTAATGAAGGGTAAAATAGGTACTTCATAAATTTAAAATGAGTTTTAATAGAAAAGATATTAAAATGGGTTAATTTGTGAGTTTTTGTAGTTTAGAAGGGTAAATATGATTATGAATTTTAGAGGGAGAAATACATAATTTTCAAAATTTTGAGGGGTATACATGAAATTCCCCCTTATTTCAATTTAATTGTAAACACAGACGTTGTCTGATTTATGAAGGGGCTAAATTACATATGAAATACCTCCTCACCCTTTATGCTTTTATAGCTGTACCAGTTTGTAAGTTGGTGTGGACAACGATGTATAAAAATACTACTGATGACATGCTAGCGTACTATAAATCCTCAAATTCTTCTTTTCAATATTTTGCTAATTAATATTATAATTAAGACTTAGGTTGCAATTTCTTAAGATTAGATAAATGAGAACTAGGTTGCAAAACACCTCTTTGGTATATTTCTTCTCCTAAAATTACTACAAAAAATTTAATCATACGTACAACATGTCATACATGGATGCGAGAAAATTCCAAATAAACAATGTGTAAAGGAAGAGGAGCTCGGGCGAAAATGAGCTCAACCATACACACATGGTCATTAAAACGATACCGTGTAAGAAAAGTAACGACATTTGTACCCGATTTTTTAATAAGAAACCGTATATAATCTCATACGAACACACACGTTTTAGACATAACTCACTGTGTATGATTATGCTCAATCTTCAAACACAGTTTTTTGTTAAGAAACTGTGTACGTGTACGATGCTTTCGCGCTCTCCATCTCAACCAAACCCTGCTTAGAATTAATTTCTTGAAGGGACACCCTCTCGCTATGTGTACCTCTTCACCTTCCCCTTCAACCCAATTTAAGTCATTCCTCTTCCATTTTCTCTACTTCATTTTCTCATAATTTTCATGACCCTTCATTTTCTCTCTTATCCCTCCTCTTCACTTGTCAAAATTCTACCAAAAAGTAAAGTCTTCTACTTTTTAATTTCTTTGACCTTGGGTACCACCCAACTGCTGTAGAATTCATATCCTCTCCGGTACCGGACAAGGGAATATTTTAGAATTAGTGGATCCGGACTGTTCTTTTAACTTTGCACGAATCTCAAAGCACAAATAATTCATATTGGCCCTCATGTGCTATCCCCGAATAAGCACCAGATTGAGTTAATCTGGATCGTAAAACTGTGGGCCCTACCGTTCGATTCAGTTTTTAAAATAAATAAACAAAGAGTTAAATTAACAAAAGG
Organism: Carex parvula; assembly: GCA_025461045.1. Classification (NCBI taxonomy): domain Eukaryota; kingdom Viridiplantae; phylum Streptophyta; class Magnoliopsida; order Poales; family Cyperaceae; genus Carex; species Carex parvula. The sequence continues at coordinate 292,835 of JAJGRW010000891.1, read as the reverse complement.
AATAGAAAAAAATATTAATTTTATTAAAGATATTGAATATTATGATATTTTCTTAGGAAAGTTGGCTATTTCGAAAATTTATATTATTAAGCTTGAATTTTTCCTATTATTATAAAGCGGGGGTTCTGAATGCATATCGATTTTGATTTATGTTATGGGCTTTTAAATTGTACCCGTGAAATTTACAAGTCTAGTGGGCTTTCTCTTTCTTTTGTTGATGGGCCTCTCTTCCCTGTGTATAACACAAAATTAAATTTCATCAGGCTTCATGCTTATTATTGGTTTTGTAATTTTCTATTCACCTGTCCTGTCAATGATTGAAACTCAGTAGGTGGACTTGAGAGTAGGTCCGATGTCCATCGGACCTACTTTGGTACGAAAATAAGCTCAATCATACACAAACAATCATTTAAAAGCAGCAGTGTACTAAAGGCACCTATATTTGTACACAGTTTATTAATAGTAAACCGTGTATGATATTAGACGATCATACACAATGCGTGTGGATACGGTTCCGTAACTGTGTATATCAGTAGCTTTTCTGACCATGTATAGTCACGTTTTGTGTAGTAGTAAAGGTTCTCCTCTTATTCTTTATTAAGAAATAAATCATTTAACAAATTAATTCTCCTATCTTATATATATATATATATATATATATAGTAGAACTAGGGTGCTCCTAAGCTCACCAAGCCCTTCCGTGAGCGCGACTCTAAAACCTATCGAATTGACTTCAAACGACATTTCCAAACCGTTAGATGTTCAATCTATATTAAAATGTGCTTGGAGACCAAATTTTACATTTTTTGGAATTTTTTTACTATTTATTAAGATGGTTTGAAAATCGCTGTTTTCCAATGGTGCAGAATTTTAATAAAAACAGCGATTTTCAAACCATCTTAATAAATAGTAAAAAAATTCAAAAAAATGTAAAATTTGGTCTCCAAGCACATTTTAATATAGATTGAACATCTAACGGTTTGAAAATATCGTTTGAAGTCAATTCGATAGGTTTTAGAGTCGCGCTCACGAAGGGCTTGGTGAGCTTAGGAGCACCCTAGTTCTACTCCTTCTATTATATATATATATATATATATATATATATATATATATATATATAGAGTAAGGCTACGGTGCTTTGCAAAGTAAACCACTCCGTTTACTTCAGGCTACTTTTTGGATTTTGAAAATTCTAACAACCGATCCGAACCGTTCAACATGTTCTAAACATTGAAATGTGCTTGGAGACCAAATTTTACATTTTTTGGAATTTTTTTACTATTTATTAAGCCACTTTGAAAATCGCTGATCTGACGGCGAACAGTAAAAAACAGTAAAATTTTCTGGACCACCGGATCAGAAACTTTCAAAGTGGTTTAATAAATAGTAAAAAAATTCCAAAAAATGTAAAATTTGGTCTCCAAGCACATTTCAATGTCTAGAACATGTTGAACGGTTCGGATCGGTTGTTAGGATTTTCAAAATCCAAAAAGTAGCCCGAAGTAAACGGGGTGGTTTACTTTGCAAAGCACCGTAGCCTTACTCTCTCTCTCTATATATATATATATATATATATATATATATATATATATGGGCTATTGTGCTTTGCAAAGTAAAACCCCCTCTTTACTTCGGGCCATTTTTTGCATTTTGAAAATTCAAACAACCGATCCGAACCGTTCAACAAGTTCTAAATATTGAAATGTGCTTGCAGACTAAATTTTACATTTTTTGAAATTTATTTACTATTTATTAAGTCACTTTGAAAATCGCTGATCCGGTGGTCCAGAAAATTTTACTGTTTTTTACTGTTCACAGTGGATCAGCGATTTTCAAAGTGGCTTAATAAATAGTAAAAAAATTTCAAAAAATGTAAAATTTAGTCTGCAAGCACATTTCATATTTAGAATATGTTGAACGGTTCGGATCGGTTGTTTGGATTTTTAAAAATGAAAATATGACCCGAAGTAAAGAGGGAATTTTACTTTGCAAAGCACAATAGCCCATCTCTCTCTATATATATATATTTGCTTGGGAACAAGAAGGTAACATGCCACCATATGCATCACTATTTTTTATTCCCACTTCCACATAATATTGTTTGAATTCTTTTACGAAAATACCCCTCCAAACTAAATTGGTTTCTGTTTCCAATATGCGGAGGTTGTAATTAAAACAAAATCATAAGACGCTGTTAGTTATAATACTTTCTGATGCGCTAAACAAATTGCAAATTATATGTTACTTGCCCATTTAAACCAGCCATAGATCTTACTTGCTATTGCATTCTTGTCTACAAAACACATAAATTAACTATAAATGAAAAAAAATGAATAAAGCAACACGAAATCAAGTACCCTTTAGTAATGATAACTTAAGTAATAATAGTTTTTTATTGGAAACAAATTTAATCAAAACATACTTGCTCTAATTTTGATACTATTTATTAAACAAAATTAAAACACATAATGAGACCGAAGTAATGATGAAGGATATCTACGTGTCATAGTGAGGGGGAGTGTCGGAATATACACCATGATACGTTGACGTGTGTCACAGAAGATCATAATAAGATGGTGAACAAGACAGAAGATTGCAAAAGATTAGTTTACCTTCAATATAATATTTAGGCAATCCTAGATTAAGCAAATAATGTGGAAAAGAAAATATGTTATAAAGAAAATATGTATCTGTTAGGAAATATTAATTTAAAACAGGATAAATTGGCAATCAGATTTATATATGAGAAGCTGTTTTTCAGAAAATAATATACGAAAATACTTTGTAATTCTATTATGAATTAATAAAACAAAAGGAGGGAATGGAGTTTCATGAGAGTAATTGTGTTCGTGTTCTTTGTTATACTATTCTAATAATTTTGTCAATTGTACGTAATATGATTATACTATCAAGTGTTATAACTAATCTCAAGTTAATCTGTCTTGCTCCATCTCGTAAGTATAAAATTACACTAGTTGGTAACTGACAAGATTCCTTATTTGTTGATATTTTTACTTGTTTGATTGAAGAATCTTTGACCCATAGTAGAGAGGCTACATTAATATTGTAAGTATTAGGACGTCGCCCACCTACTCCGCAAATTATTTAACTACATGTTGTCACGTTAAATTATCTTGTCTTTTTGTGCTTACATGCACTTGTTATTTTGGATCGATAAAACATCGATTCAAACAAAATCAATATTAATTAGGGTCCGACTAATTGTACCTAACGAGTTGTATCTAGTTTTTACTTAAACAAACTGTCATTTAATTTGCGCTAATACTGTAAAACTATATACTCAATACTGTTTCTTCAATGACAAATCATATATAATACGTAATTCAAAATTCTAACAACCAGCGACTCTTGCAAGTGGTTTCAAGTTTGTTGCTAACTGTTTGCAACTTTCACAACTGCCAAACTACCTGTACTTCCTGTACTTCAACTGGATGTACTTTCAGAGTGACAGCTTCTAGAAGATTTCAAAACCGAACCACTTCTCAAACTTGCAGTTATTTCCAAATAACACCTAAAATTATGCAAGATTATTTTCGAAATTAAAATATATATATATATATATATATATATTTTTTTTTTTTTAATTTTAAACAAAAAAATTTCATCATTTTTTTCTTCAATTGTTAATATTTTTATATGTATCTATATCATATATCATGTAAAATAAGACTTCAATACTGTAAAACTAGCGGATGTAAACTATAAAATTAACAGATACAAACTATAAGACTTCAATACTGTAAATTGGCACCTGAAACTATAAAACTAACATATACAAACTATAAAACTTCAATACACTAAAATTCACAGATGTAAACTGTAAAACTACATGCAAACTATACGACTTCAATACTGTAAAATTAATACTTGAAATTATAAAACTAACATATACAAACTATAAAACTTCAACAGCACGTTCAACAATATACAAACTATAAGACTGTAGTTTTACAACATTCAACAACCAAATACATCTGTTCCACACAAACATACAAACAATGTATTACTTCATAACCCTCTAGTGAACGTTATTTGGATGAGTGAAAAGTTTCATCGCTAGAACAACACGTTCTTTCGAAATATCATCCTGTAAAAAAAAAATAAAAAAAAACAAGATTATAAATTGAAGTTACATTGCTGAGAGAATCATAACCTTAAAAGTTAAAAAAAATTGATGTTGCAAAAAAAAAAATGAGCTTCCACAGGACACATTCTACGCTATAAAACTGTTAAGCATTTAATGTAAAATATTGTACATCTCAACAAGCTGCAAATTCAATCCATGATATGTAAAATAAATATAATGAAAATTATCGCATAAAACCTATGAAATAGCTAATGTATCCTATAAAACTGTTAAGCATTTCATGTAAAATATTGTAAATCTCAACAAGCTGCAAATTCAATTCATGATATGTAAAATAAATATTATGAAAACTATTGCATAAAACTTGTAAAATAACTGTTGTATCATATAACACTGTTAAGTAGATCATGTAAAATATTTTACATTTAAGAACATCTCAAAAAGCTGTAAAGTCAATCCTATAAAACTATTACATGAAACCTGTCAAATAACGGATATATCATATAAAACTGTTAAGCATTTCATGTAAAATATTGTACATTTAAGAACATCTCAAGTTAAATATATCATGTAAAGTACTCTACAGAACCTTTAAACATGATTAATATATCCTATAAACCTATTATATAAATACTAATAATTTAAATCAGTAAGATATCCTATAAAATACAACATTTAAACCTGATTAATATATCCTGTAAAACACTGTATATATCATTTAAACCCAATTAATATATCCTTTAAAACACTATATATACCCTGTAAACACCGTAGATATCATGTAAACCTATTAGATAAATACAGGTATTGATCCAACTACAGTCGTTTAATAGATCCATGACCAAATAAAGTTGAATTGTAAGGGAAAGATTAATCAGTTATGAATCAGTTGGTTCCTAAATTGTGTTGTATTCAATAACTAATAACATAATGTATAGAAAAGGATAAAATGAGCATAACTCAATCAAAGCACTTGATAGTGAGAACCTTGGCAGAGCAAGGATGACTAAGATCAACCGTGTTGAAACCCCAACCCTAGATCGAAATCGAAAGCTGCTATCTTCTCCATTTCACTTGCAATGCTGTCCATTTTTCATTTGTAGAGATTTATTCAACAAACACAATAACATATATAACTTGAACAACTTCGTATATGACCGAAAAACATGACAAGTGAAAAGAAAAGGTACCTAAACATGTGATAAGATTGAGGATCTGGAAAGGCTGATAAAAGAACCCAGTCCATCTCAGAACTTACCGGATGATACCAATAGAACTCCTCTTCCACCACATCTCTTCTACGAAACCACTTCGCGAGGATATCTCTCTTCATCTCCTCTGACACGCAGAACACCTTCCTCGCCACCTTAATCGTGGATCTCACCTCTTGCAAAGACGTGGATCTGACCCGAAAGGCGCCCGAGTCTCTAACAGCGGCCACGGCCCTTCCTGTGGCCACAATGTCTCATTCTCTAAGCGAGCTTGAAGCTGATCTCATCAGAAATCGGGGATGGTTCACGATAAGAGGAGAAATGGGATTAAAAGAGCATCAGATTGGGTACCCTAAGCGAGATCCAGGCGAGATTGAAGCTGTTAGGTGAAGAGAGAGGAGTTGAGAGGAGAGAGAGCAAAGCGGAGGGAGCAGAGAGATCGGGAGGAGGGATCTGAATTTTTTGTTTTTGCAGAGGGAGAAGATCGGCAATTTATTTTAAACAAAATGGAGAGAGAAGATCAGATCGGGAAATTTCATTAAAAAGAAAGTTGTTGAAAGTCGTTGGATTTCGACAGTTAAAACGCATTAGAAAGTATTTTGGGTAAAAAGCGGGGACAATAGGTTGGGTACTAAAACCTTTTCTCTATTAATTATGTGTTCCGAATTTACTTCCTATAAAATTAGAATAATTATATGAATCCCCACCTATCCATCCCCGCATCCTCCCCGCGGTATCTTAATTAGATTTTAACTTCCATAACGAACTGAGGGGCCCCACTAACTAACTAGTTTAACAAAATTGATTCAAACACTGTGGACCTCGCGATATACGGTATATTTCTTTCCTAATTCAAAATTCAAAATTCCTTTTTTCCCTGCAATTTTCTTTTAGGCATTTTCAGGCGATTCTAGGTGATTTTTAGACCTTTTCAGGCGACGTCTCAGATTTACCGGTGATCTCTCATTTTTTCCGACCATCAGCTATATCGTCTTCATTCGAGGTTAATGCTTCCTTTTATTCTGTTGCGTTTTATCTAATAACAATTTTGTTGATTATACCGGAAGTTTTATTAATATCCAAAATTAATAAATAATTTCAAAATCTACACCCCATGCAGAGGAATTTCCAAATCTATCCAAACTGGAGATTAAATTTTCGGTTCATACAAACTTTCTGCAAAAAAAGTTTCCGGTTCAAGACATTCCGAAATTGGGAAAAAATTTCCAGTTTGTGGAACCAGAAATTAAATTCCCGAATTCCAAAACCGGAATTTAATCTCTTGGTTTTTAAGTTTTAAAAAAAAAACATAAAATGTTATTATTTATTTTTTTTTGTATTAAAATATTAGAAACATTTTATATATTTCTTTAAAAATAGATGAAATACTATATAATTTTATTTAGTAGAAAGACTGCAACAAATAATCCGGATTAACATTTTACAGGCTGAATTTTTCACGGCTGTAAAAAAATTAAAATATTTCTTTATGTGTTATTGAAAAAAATAAAAAAATTTAAATCTAACTTATTGGTCTTGATTTAAAAGTCACTTCAAGATAAACACACAAAATATTGTAATTCTTTTATTTTCGAAAAAAACAAAAAAAAAAATTGAGAAAAAGGTTCTCTAATCAAATTTTGTCAGAGAGGCCACGTGACCTCAATTCGTTCTCCCTAGTGTATTGACACTGCCCGGGGGGGCTGCCCGTGCCCGGTCCGCCCGTGCCCGGTGCCCGGGGTACCCCTACCCGTGCCCGGGTATTGGCGGGTAAACGGGTACGCGGGTACGGGTCTGAAACGGGCAGGGTGGCTGTTTTTGGTGCCAAACCCGGGTGTACCCGTACCCGCCAAACCCGTGCCCGCTGCCCGTCTGCCCGCACCCGCGTACCCGTGCCCTTTGAGATTCGTGCCAATTTAAAAAGAACGGTGCAGATCAAGTAATTGTAAAAGATTCCCTTTTCAGGTACTGGTAGCGCCTATTGGCCTATTGGGTGGTAGCGCAGGATTCTCTCCAACTTAAAATTTTGGTTTACTGCGCCTATTGGCCTATTGGGTGGTAGCGCAGGATTCTCTCCAACTTAAAATTTTGGTTTACTGCGCCTATTGGGGTACTGCGCCTATTGGGGTACTGCGCCTATTAATTGGGGTACTGTCTAATATCGGTTCACACGCCTTTTAACGCGACTATTTACTTAAGAGTGACATGTCATTCTACTATCCGTTGAAGACAGGTTACTTACAGCTACGTTAAGTAAAAAATCGTACAAAAAGAGAGTGACATTGAGCTATTGTATAAAGCTTAATTAGCACACATAACCACTGCCCCCGCCCAATCCAAAATCCAAATGATATCTAGGCGTACTGCGCGTCTGCGCCTATTGGGGACTTGGGGTACTGCGCCCATTAATTGGGGTACTGTGCCTATTGGGTGTAAAAGATTCCCTTCACTTTACGGTTTGAGATTAACTCTCACCGCTTTGAGATTCGGCCTAACGCAGGGAGCAGTATTATTTGGCTTTGAGATTCGTTCCAAGTTAAACATAACGGTCCAGATTAACAGCAAAAAAAAAAAAAAAAAAATACACGTGCCCGTCCTGCCCGTGCCCGCTGTACCCGTGCCCGTTGTACCCGTCTACCCGCAACGGGCACGGGTTTGAAACGGGCAGGGCGGAGTTTTAAAAAAAAAAACCCGCCTACCCGTGCCCGTTGTACCCGCCTACCCCCTACCCGCCTACCCGCCTACCCGCTGCCCGCCTCGGGCACTGCCCTGCCCTGCCCGAGGTACCCCTTAGCAAACCACTAGTTCTCCCCGTCCTACACTTCTTTTAATATTTTGTTCGCCTGAAAGTTGATAGATCTCCTCTCTCAACCCGGTCCTAGATCTACATACACAGTACAAAACCTAAGAGCTGATACTCCCAAAATCTCAACAATGGTAGGAGTTGAGTTTTTGGTTGGCGGATGGTTTGCATCGCCGGTCATCAAAATTGTGCTTGAGAAAGCACAGAAGTATCTCGGGGCTAATTACAAGTGGCAGAAAGGCGGCCAAGAGATGGTTGAGGAATTGAGTCGATCACTTTTACTCTGTCAAGCCACAGTCCAGGAGGTCGACAAAAGAGCTATTATCAACAATTCAGCTCTTGCTGACTTGCTGAGGATGCTGAAAGATACTGTTTACGAGGCAGAAGATGTGTTGGACAACATCGAAACCAAATCAATCAAGGATGAAGTTGAAGGAAAGACAAAGAACCAGGTTATCAAACTTGCTTCCTATTCTCTTTCTGCTGTAAGGCATATGGTTCTTTCTGAAAAGAACCACAAAAGTTTAGAGAAAGTTGTAGATAAGCTGAACAAACTTTCTACCGATATCCCAACAATTCTTAAATTAGCGAACATGAATATTAAAAATAAGGAATCACAGACCCGTGAAGTTACTAATCCAAGAGAAACCAGTTCCCAACCATCAGAGGAGGTGGGTTTGTATGGCAGGCAAGATGAATTGAATCTGATTTTAGAAATAATATTAGGTTCATCATCAAAATCCATTTTAGAAAAAATATTAGGTCCGCAGTCAAAATTCTTTTTTGAAAAAATGTTTGGTTGGCAGTCACAATCCAGCAAAAAGGGAGAGCAAAACGACAATTACCATGGTATTTTTGTTATTCCTATTGTTGGGATGGGTGGGGTAGGAAAGACAGCACTCGCTCAAGCTGTCTATAATAATCCTGAGGTACAAAAACCTTTTGCAAAACGAGCATGGTCATCTGTTTCTAACAACCGTGATCTTGTATTGGTGATGGCTAAGATCATTGAATCATTAAGAAAGTGCCCAGATTCTTTTACCAGTTGGTCATTAGAGACCATTTCCCAGGACCTCTCAAGGATCATTGAGGGAGTCAAATTTCTAATTGTCCTTGATGATATGGTTGAATCTCAATGGGGTTTTATTCATAAAATCTTATCTGGTGGTGCCCCAGGTAGTGTAGTCCTCATAACAACCCAGAATCAGGCATTTGCAAATAGGGTAGTTGCAAATACGGTAGGAGCCATTGGTCCCATTGCATTGAGTACACTAAACTCAGGTATATTTTGGAAATTATTTGAATGTTTTGCGTTTGGGAATGAAATGCACCCCGAAAAAAGAAAAACCTTACAACCAATTGGAAAGAAAATAGCTGAAAAATTACGCGGTTTACCCTTGGCAGCTAAAATAATTGGAAACGTATTAAATTCTGACCTTGATGAAAATAGATGGAGGGATATTTCAGAAAGTGAATGGTGGGGCATACCAGAAGGCCAAAGCGAAATCCTTCCATCTATTGGTCTTGGTTATGAACAACTAGATCCTAGTTTACGGCAATGTTTTGCCTATTGCTCTGTATTCCCTAGAAACTCATTGATTGAAAAAGATAGGTTAGTCCATATGTGGATAGCCCAAAATTTTATTCACTCGGATGATAATGGTGGGTTTAGGAACCTTGAAGATATTGGGAGGCAATGGTTCGATGAGTTGGTCAAGAAGTCTTTTTTTCAGCGTGCAGGAGATGACAACAGCTATGTCATGCATGGCTTAATGCATGATTTGGCAGTTATTGTCTCTACCGGTGAATGTTTTTACCTTGGTGAGGGAGTTGTTGAAATTCCTTTGGGTGTTCGGCACTTGGCAGTAGATACCAACAATCTCGAGGTCATAAAGAACATTCGAAAACATAAAACTTTGCGCTCATTCTTATACTTTGGGGGCTGTCAAGTTCAAGGAATGTATAGAACTATAAGTGAAATGCTATATGGTCTAGATAGCATTAGGGTTCTTGATTTATCTTATATGAGCATAAAAGAAGTAAAATCACCAACCAATATTTGGAACTTGCAGCATCTTCGTTTCCTGGATCTATCTTCCACAGAAATCAAAGTTTTAACTCATTCTACTATTAACCTTTATCATCTTCAAGCTTTGTATATTCAGAAATTCGAATTACTAGAGTTACCAAGGGGCATAAACAAATTGATAAACCTGCGTCACTTGTTTGCTGAGGAAAAATCCATTGCCCAAATTTCTGGTATAGGTCAACTAACCAACCTCCAAGAACTTAGTGTTTTTGTTGTTGGCCAAAAAGAGGGACACAGAATAACGGAATTGAGAGATTTGAGAGAGATCAGAGGGAACTCTGAGAATTAAGAATTTTGAGAATATCAAAAACAAAGATGAGGCCATGCAAGCGAAATTAGTCGACAAGAAACATCTTGATAGCATTCACATAATTGCAAACCATACAGAGCGAAATTCCAATGAAGACATGGAGGTACTCCAAGAACTGCAACCAAACAAGGATATTAAAGACCTAAGAATTGAATGTTATGCTGGTTTTGATTTTCCAAATTGGATTATTCAAATGGGTGATAGTTTTCTAAATTTAAATACACTGTGTCTAGTTTCATGTGTCAATGTAGAGGTTCTACCGCCTCTTGGGGAACTTCCATCTCTGAGAAGTCTTCAGATCAAGAAGTGTGATTCTGTCAAACTCATTGATTCTCATTTGTATGGAAAAAACCAAACAGTTTTTCCTCTCTTAGAAGAACTAGTTTTGGACCGCTTGTCCAACTGTGAAGAATGGACAAGCCTGAGAAAAGGAGCTAGAGAATTTTTTCCACGTCTCTCTAAATTAACTATTGAAAACAACAGAACCCTGAGAAAAGCACCACTTAACCTTTTCAGCTCAACCCTCAAAGAATTGAATATTTTTGAATGCAGCAGCCAGATTTCAGTTGGAAATTCAATCCCCAGTCTATCCTCTATTACCCACTTGGAACTTGAATCCTTATATGCGAGCATCTCTTTAGACCCCCTTAACATACCGTTGTTGGATGATCTAAATCTCACTGATTGCTCAGAATTGAAAATAGAAGGAGATCTGCGATCTCTTAGTTACCTCAAACGTCTGAAACTTGTTACCTGCTCAAAACTTTTTAGCAGCTATTCTATAAAAGACCAACAAAGTGGTCAGGGTTTACAAGTGCATCAGAATGAAGGGTTGCGATCACTTACCCACATAGAAGCAGACCACAGTTTTCTGCATCATGAGTACCACCAAATTTTAGGGAGTCTTCCTTCCCTCCGGGTTTTGAAATTCTCAGAAATTACCCAGTTTACAATTGATCAAACTTTATGGTTTCAAGAGCTGACCGCATTGCAAGAGATTCACTTTTCCAACTGTAAGTTTGAGTACCTTCCAGCCAGCTTGACCCAGCTCTCCTCACTCAAGAAGATGGAGTTGACAAAATGTCGTGATCTGAAATTTCTTTCAGATTGCATTCCTCCCAACCTACAGGAGTTAACCTTACGGAATTTCCCTCCAAATTTGGTTCCAAATTGCCAAGCATATGAGGGCCAAGACCAGCAATTCATATCCAGCATTCCTGTAATCCATATTGACAGACATACACATCTCATGAAACAATTATCAAGATATGCTGCCCAAGTGAGAAATATGAAAATTGAGAAGTCACAAATTTCAGATGCGATTGGTTAGTTTCATAATAATATCTCTCTTCCATTTAATATCAGTGGCTTAGCCCCCATAGTCAATACTGTCTTCAATTTTTAACACTTATCTCTGTTTTTCTTGCAATTTTCATTCCCAGGGCTACAGGCATGTGCATTATGTGGTAAGACATTTGAGCAAACAGATTTGGTACTACGACGCTTCTAGAGAGAGTATTAGGGCGACTGTGACTTCCAGTTCACCTATATATCAAAGCATCAGTTCAGTTTTTGGTCTTTTCTTTTTTCTGTTCTTATTTTTCATGAACTTGAAAATCATCAGTTCGTTTGTTCTTTGTAATATTAGCTAAGTCAAATATTTCTTCCAATTGAATTATTCTAAATTTTCGATATTTTACTACTAGGTTCTCTACTAGATCAATCATGGACAAGGGGATGATATTTTTCCTCGTCAAGGAAATCCCCTCAACATATGCGCTACCTCCTTGATGCTAATTAGTAAGAAGATATTTTTATTTTGTTGCATCTGGATAATAGCTAATTTATCATTGGAGGTTACAGAAACCATTGATTTTTTTAACAAAGTTCTATGAAGCTGGGAATTTAGCTCAACTGGATCACCAACCAAATAATAAGCAATTTGATTTGTTTGGATGCACCCAAATAGCACTAATCTAACCTAACCATGAAAAACAAGATTAGAACTCTTTAGATTAATGCTATTTCAAATTATACAATCCAAACAACTTAAATAACAAAAATTACACTCTTAGTTCTCACACTATTTTTACATGCTATTCTGAACAGCAGTACACTTGCACTATTCCTTTGACGATCCAAATTCAGGCAATGGTGAGCTGTTGTAACTTGTAAATTGTAAATCGAAAAGCTCCTCTCCATAGTTCACCTGTGTACGGTAGTGACTTTTCTGTATAAAATCCCTTAATGCTGCTCTGTAATATCCTAGTCAATATTATCGAAATATTGATCTCTTGCTTTTGTTGTAGTGATTTGGGCAAGTATAATTTTGAGCTTGTGAGACATGGTCTAACAGACAAAAATTAATTGCAGGAGGTCTGCATTGATGTGTTTGTCTCAAATTAGTTTGACCGGAAAAATGCTGAGGTGCTGCAAAATAACTACTTACATCATGGTATGCAATTGATTTTTTTGGGTGTCATAAAATCTAATGGCATCTATAGTTCTATGATGTGTTGGGACGACAATACCCTTATGAACTATAAACAGTAATGTAAACTAATACAAATTTAGATGAATGCAAGGGACTCGGTGGCTCCAATGCCTCGCCTCACCTCCGAGAGATGCAGGTTCGAAATCAGTTAGTTGGTTTCATCTGGGTACAAGAACAGGGAGGTCTGAGCCCCTTCATTAAAAAAAAAAAAAAGAGGAAAAGATATCTTTGGATGCCTAACTTATCTATTTCTGAGATATCTTCATAATATGTCTCCATTGTACTTTTTTTATAGCTAATCCCAAGACATATGAAGAAATCGGTTAGCAAATGCTCTGCCAATCATACCAAATAGTAAGCATTTGAATTGCATTTCTTGTAGAGCAGTGACATCATGCTTCTAACATTGCCCTAAATTTTGGTCTATGCAGAGAGAGTGATCAAAATTGCTTAACAATGTGTGCTACCACCCATCCTTGCCAATTTACCACCCCGCTCACCTCCCTCTGATCCGGCTAAGCCTGCTAATGAGTCGGATTCAGCTCAAACTCGACTCAGCTCACTTAGGAAGTCATAAAAGCTCATATTCTGACTCGGCTCGGATTTGAAATAAAAAGCCCAGCTCGGCCCGGCTCATTGAACCCCTCAGCTCGGCTCAAACTCAGCTCGATTCATAAAAGCTCAGATTCATTGAACCTCTCATGTACCTCTGCTCGGAAAGCCCATGTCTCCAAATTCATTTTAATTTTTGGTACGACGGACTCCTAGAGTTATGGGCAATGGGCATGTCCTTCAGTGTTCTACTTCTTTTTTGGTCATCCTACTTCTTTAATTTAAAATTAATGAGAAATTATCTAATACAGTTTTATTTCATTTTTAATTAGGGAACATTGATATGGGAAAAGATCAGAAATCTCTGGAACCAACTATTGCTTCCTCCAGCTTCTTATCCAGAATTTCAAGGCCGGTTTGAATTAGGCCTTGGTCAATCCATGGTTAGAACCTTTCCATTAGTTTTTTAAACCAATAGCTGCAATGCTCTATGCTTATTTATAAAGAAAGAGAAATTGGGTACCACCCGAAGCAAAGTGTTTCATGCCAGAACCTTACTTGCTGGTTTGACCCAGTGCTGGTGCCAGTAAGATGTGTACTGTCTGGTAGTATGATGTACTGTCCTAGAATTTAAGGTCTTTTCCTCTGTTTTGATTATTTATTTTGTTTTTTTGGTAGTTTCTTCCGAACTCCAGGGGATTAACACTCTGGATACTAACAGTGGTAATGGTGTAATCTCTTACCAGCCAAGTCGTGTACCAGTACATGTTGTTACAGTGATCATTGCTACATCATGATCTGATACGACAGACTCAATATAATTTATTGATGGAAAGAGAAGAGACTCCATGGGCTACTCGACTCGGCTCGGGCTCGGCCCTGTTTGAGTGATAAAATATGAGCCGAGCCGAGTTCGGGCTTTATTTAGTTTAGAGCCTGGCTCGATATAATTTATTGAGTTGTCCAACTCATTGGCTCATGAGCCGGCTTGGCTCATTAGCAGGCCTAGATCCGGCGCTCTCCCTCGAGTGATGAAGAAGGCCTGCAAGCCCCACCATACTGTGTTCATTGAGGTTTGAATCCGGAAACTTTTTGAAAAAATAAGATAGACTAATACAACAATTTGTGTTATTAATTAAAAAATCCTATATGCTACTTGTTTACTCTAATGATAACTGTAACGAAATAAGATAGACATTTATTGAAGCAAGATAATTGTTAGAGGAAATAACTAAAGAAGGGTCAAATTGTCCAAAGCATAATTAGATACATGTTGCGCTCTTAAAAAAAAATCTCTTAATATCAGCCCCCCAACCTCCACCCCTACAACTCACGTTGACTTGTTGTATTTCTTTCCATGACTTTTCCGCTGTATATATATAGTAGCATACAAGTACCATATGCAATACCAGTAATCTTATTGTACAGCACAGCTATAGATTTATTTTATATATTGTTAACCAGTGTGATGATATGCACCCATCCACAGGGTAATTATTCGGATTCAGAATGGTCACGTGTTGGTTTTCGCATGTGTGACATCTCCAACCTGACCTTGTTAAAATGAAGCAACAGAAGGAGGAAATCTAGTCAGTAAACCAATGCTTTGGAGCAATGCTCAATTCACAAGTGATTCCATGAATACACTGAAGATAGCTAATGATTGTTTTGGAGCAGAAAAGAAAATTGAGCACTACATCATCAAGATATTAAAGACAGGAAGGTTATGGACTAACCATGCTTCTTTCAATTAAGTTTTCTGATTTTTCCTTGAAATTATAATTGTCGTCAAGTCTTACATGATATTCTTGATATACATCATAGGTCTAATATTAGCACCTTCTTGTCTCCAGGGAAGGAGCCATTGATGAACCTAAGGAAAGTAGAGATGCAAGCAACACCACAGACAATTCCATACAGTGAAGCAAGCTCCCATGTTAACTACAACAATGAATGTGAATTCCACTACTGCTTTTGTTAAATTGTTATAACATATAATTAGTACCTTTTATTATTTTAGTTCATATCCTGTGCAATTTTGTGTAGTACAATGTGGCACGTTATCAATTAGGATCCAATAGAATGTTGTATTAGTTATTGATTTTTTTATTTTTTTTTTAACCATGGCAGCGGCTGCCAAGTATAGTTATTGATTTTATTACAGAAAGCAATCTTATTATCTTTTTGAATAAAATTTAGTGCAACATTATATAGTATTGTCGTATGCATTAATTTGCAGTGATGGCTATTGGTTTTTATATCTGCTTTTAATTTTGGAGAATATTATCTGAAAATCAGTTGACAGTGACTATTGGTTCTCATACTCAGGATCTGAAATGTGAATTGTCATTAAAGCAAGGTATGTAAACATTGGCTAAGTTCCATCTCTTAATCAGACGATTATGACCAGCATAGTTAATGCAAATTATGATTCCAATCCAAGTTTTAAGACCATGTTAGAAATTCTTCAAGTGGAAGAGAGCAATATGACCGTTTAATTAAGGTGAGTAGTCAAGGGACCGAACTATATAGATAAAATATGGTAACACCTTTCTGCATGACATTTGTAAAACTGTACATGAGAAAAGAGAAAATAAAAGGTATTAACTGCCAGAGACTATTACCTACACTAGTTACTGCCTGTCAGGACATGAATAGTTCCAGTGCTGGCACGAAAAGCATTCGTCCAAAATAAAAGTTGGAATGCTCCACTTTCCATAAGCATTCATGCTATTATTGAGTCCACCAAAATTAAAAAATAATAAAATCATAAGTCAACAGATGGAAAGATTTTCTGTGAAACCATCATCACAAACATCCAAAAGAAGAAATATCATGCAAAACAACCCCTAGAATACAAAAATTATAGACAAACAAAAGAAATGAGGTTAATTTGGATGCGATTGTATAAAAAATTATATGATTTACAGAGGGTAAGGTACATATTTTAGAGGGTCATATGATAAATACATCCTTATAAGGGTATTTATGTAAATTGACGTATGCTTTCAGTAATTCTGAATGACATATAGCTATTTAACTTGTATACTTCTCTTTATGCATGTTACTTATGCACTATATGTGTTTCTTCAAAATATTCCTTCCTAGAAAATTAACTTTATCTGGCATCTTAAAGATTAATTCGATTGGTAATTAATGCTGCTTTAAAAATCAGAACAAAGTCAAAAATTCCACTGATTAGTCTTTCCTTCTGCAAATTTTACATTCTTTTGTTGCCTCTTCACATCTTTCGCAGTAATTCAACAATAAAGTAGGATCTAGTTTTCTTGATAAGAATTGTTTTGGAAAAAAGGATTAATTTGATTAATTCACCCTTGGGAGTTATATGGAGTACACATCTTACACATAGGTCCCTAACCTATTACATAATTGCCCTTTGACTAATCTATTACATAAACTCTCAACAATAAGGCGTCATAAGTACTCTTTTCAGCATCAGTAATGCACTTTATCTTATATATGAGATCAAATCAAAAGTCAATAAACCAATGCCATTGCCCAGTGGTTAATTAAAACAAAGATTTCTTAAATCAGTCAACAAAACCAATATCAACCTGAAGTAAATCAAAATCAGTCTCCGATATGACTTCACAATAATGAAGTCTAACCCCACCAAAAGATAATTTCATGACCAATCACACCAGTAATATTTTGAGGTGAAACCAATTTGGCTAACTCAAACAAAAGCCCTGACCTGCTTTGATTCAGCTCATGCTTGCTGGGCACATTGATAGAGAAATGTCAGATAACAACCTTACATTAATCCACAGCCTGTCTTGACCAGAAACCCTATTGGGACCGCATCCGACCAGATCAGACCTGCCTGCTCCCACCTCTAGTACCTGTACTCAAACCTAAAACACCGGTTCAATCAATTCCCTACCAGATTGAAATGGCATCAAAATTCAATGCACCTTAACTCTTCAATGACTTCAGAAGTAACCAGTTTCATAAGAACAAAGAAAGAATAAAAAGATATTCCAAAAAATTGAGGCTAAGTATGAGGTTCATTTTGTGCTGAATTGGAGAATTGTGGGTAAAAGAAGGGCTCTTGATGCTTGTTCATATGGTCCCGCTTAATCAAGAATTCAATTTCAGAATAATAGGTTACAATTAATCCAGCAGATATTTTTAGAATTGAGGGAAACTGAATCATAATTACAGAATCAGCAGTTGAAATTGGATTTGGAATTTTGGACACCTTTGAAAATTGGATTTCATCAAGTTTTATATTATATTCTACAATATTAATTAAATTTTCCTTATTCAGAAAGTCTAGTGCCAGTTAGTACTACTTCTCTATGCTTAGCATGCCACAAGGCTGCACCTACATACCACGAAACAAAGTACAAACTTCATTAGCATTTCCTCGAACACCTTAAGTGCATCCCTTTTACTTGGCCATTTTGAGCAGCATTCATACATAAAACTTCCTATAGTACAAGGAAAAACAAGTTCAGTAAATTTGATGGTAATTGAGGCAAAGGAAGCAAAATGTCATTTCTAAGGAAAAAAAAAATTGGGGTTAAAACGGTGAGAGAAATACGAAGAAGAGAAGGAGATCAGAGAGAATGCTATCGGAGTGGAGATGGAGGACAGAGGAGAGGCCATGAGAGTAGATGAAAGAAAGCATAATCTGCAATTTCTCCAGCCTCTGCTTCCATCTGGAAAACTGAACCACCGGAGGGGTGAGAAGAATTCCGATCCCTAAAGTAATTCAATTTTTGAGTTTTGATCCAGACCGTCCGATCTGCTCTAACATGAATTTTTTATTAAAGGAGCCCTTGCGTTCCACTACTAGTTGGATTGGTCCGAATTTCTGATCGGACGGTCCGTATCAAAACTCAAAAATTGAGGTACTTTAGAGGATACGGAGTCGGGAGAGAAGGAATTCGCGAGAACGGGTTAAGAGAAGAACTAATAAAAAAGAGAGAGGAATTTTGGGCTGAGAAATTTTGGGCTGAGAAATTGGAAGCCCAAATTGTTTCATTTTAACAGTCGAGAATTTATATTCAAATTCTGTTCTAGGGCCCAAACTATGAAGTTCAAATGTACAATAGACGAGTGTATAGATATAGCCCAAATTGTTTCCTTTTAACAGTTGCTACTGTATAGATTATGATTGAACTCTTGTATACTATATAGGAGAGTTAGTAATGCTAATGAGGAATGGAAAAATCAATGTGTTCTATCTTACCAAATTTGCAATTTATTGAGGACGTATGATTATTTTAACAAATAATTATATTCCATATCTGCATTACACATTTAGAATACAAATTAATTTTCTTAACCAGATAAAATATTACAACGGAAATATTTAGGTTTATAAAAAATTATTTAGATTAACTAAATATTTAATATTTAATCGCATCCGGCCTAAAACACTAAGCACGTGTTAATTATTACTTTATTAGTATAGTAAAAAACTAGTTTGAAGTGTTGAATGATCAATATGAAAGGACAACAACACAGACATTTTAAATCTTTAATCGTAGTATATAGTTAATTATTTGAAATATATAATTTTTTTAAATATTTTTTAATACTACTTTTGCCTCCTTTTATTAACCATATCTCCATCTAAACATTGGTATAAACTATAAAGCAATGAAAAAACAAATATAATATGCAACTTTATTTTTCTGAGAAATTCGTCCAAGTAAGTTTTTCGTTACCAGTAAAAAAGAATTAGAAAGCAGAAGGACAAGAAAAAGCTCCTAAACCCTTTGCTCATAATCGGACCGAGCCACTAATGAACTAGAACAAGCCTAGCTAGACCAAGTTTTATAAAGAAAATAAATTTTACAAACAATTAGAACCGAGCTGAACCGAGTTGGATAATATAAAATTTACACAAATTCATACAAATTCACTAATCTAGTTAAGGGATAATGTGATTTTTTTGTTATATAAAAGCATCATAAAAAATGTTGTTTTTGATATCCCTTGGTAATAATGTATAAGGATGCATGTCAATTGTGGGTATTGTATATGAGATGTTATAGGTTAATCTAATTGATGGCTGTTCATGTTAAAATCAACAAAGTAAGAATGTGTTGATTACTTAGATAAATTGTAGGATATAAACTTTCTTTTCTTCAATATATTTGTCACATGCACTGAAACGGGTAGTGAAGTACATTGTGTCATGTTGTGCGGTGTGGTGACTAATAGCAGGAGCAGTCACAGTCACAGCATGATAGTCATGTCATGATTACACAAGTCATAGCCAAATGTCCCGTGATACGTTTGATCACATTATTTGTAATTTCAATTCGTTTATTGAAAAAAAAAATCATACAAAAAATGAAACGTATGAAATAAAAATTGTGAAGTTTGTAAAATACAGAAATAATGTTGAAAAAAAAGTGTGTTGCAACTTATATATCTTGTGTCGTGCCATGTCGTACCATAATCAGACTAATTTGTATGTTGTGTCATCTCGTATCATTTTTTCCGTAAGATAATTATGGCATAGAGCACGTGTGTGTTATGCCATGTCATGACAGAGCCGATCACGACATGACTTTTTTTTCTACTCTATCAGCAACCAACTAAGAATCCTGTGATCTATTTTAGAAGGCAACCTCTTATATATAGTAACTTAAAAGTTGTACCTAATGGAAGGGACATTAATTTCTGTGATGGCAATTGGCGTGGAGCTTGTTCTATGGTGTTTAATTTCCTCTTGTTTGTGCTCAATCTAAAAATGATAAAATCTCAGTTATTACTGTATAGAATTGTGGTACTATTAAGCATTTCTTTACTAGGAGATTTACTACTGCTAATGAGTAATGAGAAAAATCAATTTGCTGTTCTATCTTACAAAGTTTGCAATTTATGGAGGATGTTGATACTGCAAGCTATGGATGTTGTTACTAGCAAAAATTTAACAAATAATGCCAGACATACCAAATTTATTATCAGTGATACTAATTCAATACAATAAATGCTAATTTCATGCCAATTTTAGGGTTAATCACGCAAAACTAACCAATTTTAGGTATCCTTGCACCGTTGGAAACATACCTTCCAACGATACCTGTTCCAGTCTAATGTAAAAATGAAGATTGCAATGGTATTTCTGCATCAATGATACCTTCCAACGATACCGTTGGAAACTAACCAATTTATGATCAATGATTCTCTCTAGAGATCGCTATTATGAGTCTCAGAGTTGTTAGTGCTTCTGTTAGCCTTCTCTTGCTTTCCTTCTCTCTCTTTAGCCTCAGCCCTTTCAACTATAGGCTCCAGCAGTTCCTCAATCTCTTCTGTAATATGCTCTACCTGTTGAGATATTTTAACCATTTATTTTCTTTTATTATGCTTGACCTTAGCATGCTTCATTTGCACAGCTATCCTTAATCAAGCCTCAATTAAATCTCAGTTAAGCAACAGAGTGATATTGGGTGAAATGAAAACTTCAAATGAACAATTCATGTTAATTCTGGGTTTATTATAATGAGATTAGGTAATGCCCAATTCAATTACAGTACAAACAATTTTGTTCGTAGTTCGGTATGTTTAATTGAGGCCTCATTGCACAATTAGGAATCAAATGATAAAAAGTTGTGTAAAATGAGGCTGCACTGATGCTCAATTTGACAATTGAGGCTTGATCAGTGCTAAATTGAGATTAGATTTGTAAAGTAATTGATATTTTAATTAGTGTACCTTATGCAAAACCTCCTCGGCATGTTCGGCATCTCTCTCGATCCTCTCAGCAATGCCTTCGACCTTGAGAGCTACTTCTTTTAGTTTTCCATTGCTCGATGTTTTTGCCAGGTCAGCAGCTAAATGTCCTACTTCCTCAGCAGCCTTATCTATTGCTTCTACAGCTGTCTCCGCTGCTTCCTCTGCCTTTTCTACCACCTCTAATTTAATGAAAATCATAACAAAATAAAATAAAATATAACCAAATAGGCCTCTAAAAGAAGTATCTATAACCTATAGAACTCCGGATCAGGTCTACTGCCATCGACTGTGCTGGTATGTAGCTTGTACCAGAAAATACTAATGTGTAAGTTAGGAAAGAGAGATAGTCAGATGCATTACCTTCAACACTTTTTATTCTTCTGTAAAGTGGCACAGAGAGAAATACTGCTGCACCAATCAGCCTTGTGCTCCTACAACATTATTTAATAAAATAATAAATGAAATTTTATATATTGATAAGTTTTTATAATATAATTCTTTGTAATAAAAATAACTTTAGGGTTATCGGTGAATAAACTTCTAGGGTTATCGGTGAAAAATTACCATTTAATAAAATAATAAATGAAATTTTATATTATTGATAAGTTTTTATAATATAATTCTTTGTAATAAAAATAACTTTAGGGTTATCGGTGAATAAACTTCTAGGGTTATCGGTGAAAAGTTACCATTTAATAAAATAATAAATGAAATTTTATATTATTGATAAGTTTTTATAATATAATTCTTTGTAATAAAAATAACTTTAGGGTTATCGGTGAATAAACTTCTAGGGTTATCGGTGAAAAATTACCATTTAATAAAATAATAAATGAAATTTTATATTATTGATAAGTTTTTATAATATAATTCTTTGTAATAAAAATAACTTTAGGGTTATCGGTGAATAAACTTCTAGGGTTATCGGTGAAAAATTACCATTTAATAAAATAATAAATGAAATTTTATATTATTGATAAGTTTTTATAATATAATTCTTTGTAATAAAAATAACTTTAGGGTTATCGGTGAATAAACTTCTAGGGTTATCGGTGAAAAGTTACCATTTAATAAAATAATAAATGAAATGGTGTTGGTTAACCGATTTTTATAAATGCGATTCAAGCCGCGTATATTATTTGCGGCTTGAATTAACAATTCAAGCCGCAAATAATATATGCGGTTTGAATTCACAATTCAAGCCGCATATATTCCTTGTGGTTTGAATTGTTAATTCAAACCGCAAATATTATTTGCGGTTTGGGTAGAAATAAAATTCTTTTAAAAACGTTATTTATATTAAAATATTTTTTTTTTGGGTAAAAATAAAAATCACGGTTCAATTAGGCTTCACTGATGCAATAAAGTTAATTTAGTTCCTGTAAAATATCTTTATTAGCCTGTATACCGAGTCTGTATCCTCTACAGTACCTCAAATTTTTAGTTTGGAATCTGAACCATCTGATCAGAATCCAGGCCAATCCGGCCAAACTTGGAAATTCACGGACCCCTTTAATATTCTGGAGTAACCAAAATTTGAGTTACTGCAGACGATACAAATTCTAATCAATAATATCCCTGGACGTCACCATTGAGAACGGCCAGGTATATTTTTTTTTTTTTTTTCCTGGACGTCACCGTTCTCAACGGCCAGCTCCGCTTCTAATCTGCTTCTAATTAGCGATTTCATATTGGTTAATTGGGCCGTTATCGTTGGTAACGTCCCCTGGACGTTACCAACAATAACGTCTTTGTTAGATTTAAAATTCAGACGAATTCATTATTCTATATCGACATTAGTTTATTATTATTTCTATTAATAAAAATTTCGGGGAGTAGAGACGCAATTAATGGGGAAGAGAAACAGAGCAAGTATTGTATTAGAAAAACGAAGTGTCTACTGTCTCGGTTATGTAAGCTGGAATTCAGATCCAAAAGTAACTCGAAGTTTAAATTTAGATCTGAACCGTCCATCAGAATCTGCGCGAATATGAAAAGAGCTATGATTCTGATCGGACGGTAGATATTCAAACTCAAATTTTCAGTAACTGTACAGGATTGGGATCTATGTAAGATGGTGGCATAGACTGAAGACTGAATAGTCTGAATTGACTAAAGGATTGTTTATATGTGGCATGATGGTAGAAGGTTATATGTGGCGGATACTATCAATTCGGAAAGTTATGTGTAATTTAAGCGCCTGCCAGGCTGCCACATGGAATTAGTAACTCGTTTATATGTTTTGATATTGATGCATGCCATATAGGAACGGAAAGCTGATTGAGATGGGAGGAGTCGTGGAAATTAGAACTTGGCAATCTGACAACTTGGCAATCTGACAACATGATAGGTTGGCAATCCATGAGCTGCACAAATTAAGGCATGATTATATAACAATTTTGTAAAACATTGGTTATGCAAATAATAGTGTTCCAACGATTCATGCCTAAAAATAATTGCCCACAATAATTTTAAAGTTATTGATAACATTAATTAGCGAATTCCGAAATTGATGATTAGTTGTGTAAGAGTGTTATGTATCGAATAAGATAATTAGTAATTACTAAATTGCATTGCATGTAACTACAAAAATTTATTTAAAAATGACTATTGTTGAGAAGCTGATATAAATTGATATTTTCGAGTGTAAACCGATAAAAAATGTTATTTTCGAGAATATCGCTATTATTTTCAAGAGTATCAGCGAGAGTACCGACACTGTTAAACGCATTTACCTTGACGAGTAAAATAGATTCTTGTAGTATATACATTACTAAATTGCATTGCTCAATTGGCAAATGGCAAGTGATTCCATGGATACTGAGGATTGCTAGTGATTGTTTCAGAGCAACTGAAAAGAAAAATGAGCACCACATCGATCATCATGATATCAAAGACAGGAAGGTGATGGACTAACCATGCTTCTTTCAATTAAGTTAATTTGCTATTTTTTCCTTGAAATTCTAATTGTTGTTAAGTCTTACATTATATTTTTTATATACTAAATATATAAAATGCTATTTTTTCCTTCAAATACTAAATTTTATATTTTTTCGAATTTTTTTACTATTTTTTTAGATAGGTAGAATTTTGATGGTCCAGAATTTTCAGAAAACACTGATTTTTCTACCTATCTAAAAAAATAGTAAAAAAATTCGAAAAAATATAAAATTTAGTTTGCAAGTACATATTCATATGGTTATCACATTGAACGGTTGGATCGACCATTAGAATTTTAAAAAGTCATATTTTTTGCCGTAGCACGGACCCCATCCGTGCTATGCATAGCACCATAGCCTCTCTCTTTAATCTATATCATTTCCATATGCACATATAATAGATTACAACATTTCAACATTTCAACATTGTTTGATCAGATCCAAGAGCATGCAAAAATAGTACATTGATATGTACAAATTTTTGACGATGGTTTTTCAACTTATTGATTCATATAAAAACAAAATCGAAAAGTAATAATGTTTTAATGTACATTTAGAGAAAATAATATAGATTACATCTAATGGTTTAAATTTTGAAATTTTTGGAAAATTAAAAAAAGTAGATACATGATGAAGGCACAAAAAATGAAGGCATTTAAACTGTGCTAGTACTTTTTATATCTACTTCTTTGAATTTTGAAATTTTTTTCTTAAAACCAGTTGAAATTGAAGCAACTATAACTATAAGTTAAGTAGTCTGACAAATATTCTCAAATATTAACTGCTAACTGTGCTAGTACTTTTTTCCACGCTGAAATACTAACAGCTAAGAAAATATATTTGAAATAGCTTTTCTGGGGATATAACGGTATACCATATTAGCAAACAACGATTAGTGATAATAGCACTGTACTACTAATGTGGTCAGAAGCAAATCTGGACAGATACATTGACATCAGAATTTCTGGAATCCCAATGCATGGCACTTATTGTTTCCATTTTCCTAACTTTATACAGGCTACGTGTGTCCTGACTAGTGAGTCAAGTTGGCACATTTTTCTTTTCTTACTACACCAATTACCACAAACTACAAGTTATAAAAAAGAATTGACTATAAGATGTAACTTCTGCTGAATATGTTCATGACAATTTGATTTTCAAGAATTTCTTTGCTTTAATTAACTTTCTTTGCTCCAGAGCATGGTTCTGGAACTCGGGATCTAAATCACAATTGGCTTGTAATCTGTCAAATGGAATCTACAGATTGAATTGAAATCTGTATAATCAGACATTAAACTTGGAATTTTTCATAAAAGATGAACTTTAAATTAAAAGGAAAATTAACAGTGAATATTAGTAACAAAAACATTTGGCAAATACAAACATACATAATAGATGAAGGGAAGGGACCAATTGAGATCTATTTATCTTAAATCTTGACAATCGTTATAGATTAGGGTCCTGCTTTTCTGGATTGAGCCCCCATTAATGACGTCAGCAGGTTGATCCTGTCCATGCACTTAAAATCTTCTGGTTAATCAATAATTCAAGTAAGTCATATTCGGTTACGATTAACCCCGTAAAAATGTATAGGGTTTCAACATTACCAGTACCATTCTACATCAATACCCACATATATATAAAACCCGTTGGACACCTTTGAAAATTTGATAAAAAAAAATTGCCTTATTCAGAAAGTCCAGAGTGCCAGAGAGTACTTCTTCTCTACACTTAACATGCCACAAGGCTGCACCTACATACGACAAAAGAAAGTACCAGCAATTAAACAATGCATAACTGCACAGTACAAATTTTATTAGCATTTCCTCGAACACCTCAAGTGCATCCCTTTCACATTGCCATTTTGAGAGGTACTTATACATAAAATTTCCTCTACTACAAGGAAAAGGGAATTTCAGTAAATTTGATGATAATTGAGACACAAGAAGCAAAATGTCATTTCTAAAAATAAAAAAATGGGGTTAAACGGTGAGAGATACGAAAAAGAGGAGATCAGCAAGAAAGCGATGGGAGTGGAGATGGAGGCCAGAGGAGAGGCCATGAGTGTCGATGAAAGCGAGCATGCTCTACACTCTCTCCAGCTGCTACGTCCCTGGCGTGGAGGAAAGGACGAACGGATCAGTCACGACTTAGGAGAACGTCGTGATGAACGGGTCAGTCACGACTCCAATTTGTAAAACATGCTAATATGTCTAATTTATACTTCACATCCAGCACTCAGTTTACAACACAGTAATAAAAGAAGATCAATTACAAAACTAAATAACAACTAATACATGTGTCATTAATGGATGTACAAGATGAATACTTTAGAAATGTTACCGAAAAAAATATAACTTTTTTTTTTAATCTTTAACCTTTTACAACATTCATTGTGTAATCTAAATTTCAACAAAAAAAAATCAAAATAGCAATGATATTTTTTTCCAACCGGTTATCTTCTTTTTTCCTGTCAGAATCAAGGCCTACAATCTTCCTTGCTGCATCTTCCTGGTAATTCAAAACACAATTTTAAATTAAACAATTTGGACTAATTTTAAAAACTTGAGACTATATTTGTTGCTTTTAGGGACTTCTTGTCTTTGATTTTGACTAATAAACTTATATATCGCAAATTCTCTATCAGCCACTAATACGAAATTGGGTAGAAAGAAGGTCCATAATTTTAATTGGGTAGACACTTATATACAAAATTATCTCATCAAATTCGCACATATTTCTGAAAATTTAAATTCAGTCCCTTTCTCTAATTAAATTCGCACAACTTTCTCTTATCAGACTGTCAAATTCCTGAAAAGAAAGTTTAAATTCAGCCTGTCAAATTTAAATACACAGGAAAGTTTAAGTTCAGCCTGTCAAATTCCTGAAAAAGAAGACAATAATGGATCTATAGTCTGGAGGTACCAGTACTAAATTTTTTTTGGTACTAATGAATTAAATGGAGAAAACAATAAATTACTGGTAAATCACCTGAAGCAACTTATAAGTGGTACGAGGAGGGGTCCAAAGAAATGCTAGAGCTGTCGTAGGTGATTAAAGCACCTCTAAAATTCAGGCTACTATTAAGAAAATAGTCATTACTATACCCGCCTTTGTTCCCTCTGACCTGCCCAAAAATTAAATGAATAAATAGGTAGAAACGATCAGATCTTCGTATCTAGTTTGTCTTATCAGGCCTTTGATTAGTTCAAACGAGATCAAAATCACAAAACGTGAAGAATAAAGATGAGGAACAACCTGAGGCTGAGAGAGGAGAACCTTTGATTAGTTCAAACAAAATTCAAGCTCAATAGCTTCATCTTTGAATTTTATCAATTTCGTTGAGGGAGGCACACACAGGAGGGAGAACCTGGAGCTAAATTTTATTCCGTTCAATCTCTTCCAACAGGAAATATTAGGCGTGAGGATAGCAGAGGAAGAAACAGGACATGTCCATTCAAATTTGTAAGGGCATATGGGTCAATATAATTTTTTAAATAATTTAATAAAAAGTTCAATAATAAAATGGGGATAACAGAAAGAATCTGGTATTTTGACGGAGATATTGGATATTATGATATTTTGATGGGGATATTGGCTATTTCAAAATTTTAGATGGGTACACCGGAAATTTTCCCTATATATATATATAGAGGAGGGTTCCACTGCACCCTCTTTTGGTGCACCTAACGTGCACCCAAAACTCATATCTTCATTTTCAAAGTTCAAATAGTCGATTCGAACCTTCCAACGTGTTCTTCGTTTTAAAATGTGCTTGCAGACCAAATTTTACATTTTTTGGAAATTTTTTACTATTTTTTCAGAATTTTTGAAAATCATCACTTTGCTAAATTTCAAATTATTGTTTAGTTTAATAAAAAATTCTGAAAAAATAGTAAAAAATTTCCAAAAAATGTAAAATTTGGTCTCCAAGCACATTTTAATATGAAGAACACGTTGGAAGGTTCGAATCGACTATTTGAACTTTGAAAATGCACCATATGAGTTTTGGGTGCATTTAGGTGCACCAAAAGAGGGTGCAGTGGAACCCTCCTCATATATATATATATATATATATATATATATATATATATATATATATATGAGGATGGTTCAAATGCCTCCATTTTTCATGCCTCCACCATGCCTCCATTTTTGAAAACTTTAATAACTCAAAATTTAAAACTTAAAAATCAAAATAAAACCGTTGGATATGATCTAAATCATTTTATCTATGCACTTATAAAAAATTATGACATTTCAATTTTATTTTGGTTGTCATCAAGAGCTTGTAAAAAACGCACTAATGTGGATATTTCTAGATGTTGATTTTTCAACTTATTGATTCACATAAAAACAAAATCAAAATGTGATAATTTTTTATGAGCACATAGATAAAATGATGTAGATCATATCCAACGATTTTATTTTGACTTTTAAGTTCTACATTTTGAGTTATTAAAGTTTTTAAAAGTGGAGGCATGGTGGAGGCATGAAAAATGGAGGCATTTGAACCCTCTATATATATATCTAATCTTGCTTTGGTTGTGGGCACCCAACAGCAGTGGATGATATGGAGCGAAGAGCCACCAACTAGTTGTAATTACGCAAATGTTTCCCATTAAGGAAGCAAATTTTCCTTGTGTTTCGTTCAACAACTTAATATAATTAAATTATTGAAACTGCCGCGAGCAGCAAAAATTCTACCAAAATCCCTGCCTCATCATTACTTTAAATAGTGTGTCCGTTTGACCTTGCCATGTCGACAGGATTCAAATCTGCTGAAATCCAAAATCATAAACAGTAACACTGAAATTTTTGAAATCTCTGAAAACTATTGGAGAGCTAAACCACTGGAGAGGAGACGAAGGAGTTGAGAGAAACTAAAAGAAAAATGGAGGGATGGGATAGGCGACCATATTAGAAGAACTTTCAAATTTCGGGCTGACAAATTGGAAGCCCAAATTGTTTCCTTTTTACAGACGGAAATTTCCTAATTCAAAATTCTATTGTGAGTCCAAACTATGAAGTTTAAATGTACAATAGAAGAGAATGTCAAATTAAAATATGTTTGATGCGTAAAAAAAAAAAGTAATTCGGTAAAACATAGAGATAATATTGTGAAGAAAAAATGAGAGAAGACCCAACAACTCGTACCTTCTCCAAAATTTTGAAGGCCGAACAATATAAATTTCACACGGAAAGTATTTTACATGTCTTCATTTATATTTCGGGTATTCTTCTTTAAAAATAGGTACAATGGTGCAGGAGAACGGGCAGGAGGTGGATTCTGACTTCTGAGGAAGTTGTGGCCCAAGAACATGTTGGGCCTATTTCTATTATCACCCCCAAGAAAAAGTCACCAAGGAGGCACACACTATGTGAAGGCTTTGTTGCTGGTGTAAGGAGCTTGATAAAATTAACAATGGCGGAGCCACATAAATGAAACTAATTGTTGATCTTTTGCTAGATAAATTTGCAAATTCATGTGAGGTCATTTGACTGTTCTTTCATCCACTGTTTATTTCGTCGTCTATAGCTTGTTCTCTGCGATTTTGAATAGACGACAGCTATTTTATCAAAAGAGAAAAAAATATTTTTTTGGCAAAAGTAATTGAAGCTCCTAATATAACTAATAGTAAGCTATGAGTCTTTTTTGTTCTTTTCTTTTTGTTTTGTTCTTCATATAGTATTTA
This sequence comes from Carex parvula, assembly GCA_025461045.1. Lineage (NCBI taxonomy): Eukaryota > Viridiplantae > Streptophyta > Magnoliopsida > Poales > Cyperaceae > Carex > Carex parvula. The sequence continues at coordinate 262,914 of JAJGRW010000891.1, read as the reverse complement.
ATGTTTGCAAATTGGTAAAATAAATATTGTAAAAGTCTAACTATGAACAGTAATAATCCATTATCTTTTAGAGGTGTAATGTAACATCCTAAAGAATACCAACATTTTAAATTTGGCGTTCCAACATAAGATATTAATTGTTCTGCTGTTTGTGTACAGCGATAATGCAACAAAAAAAAAATATTATTTGAATTTTTCAACTCTTGCCAACTTGCACATTTTTTTCCACGATCAATTAATAAGCAAGCCAACTAGCATATTTTTTTTTCCTTAAAACAAAATGAACATGCCAACTTGTTTCTCTTAGAAAAAAAGAAATTCATGCACGATGAAATTGCATCCAGTGGAATGGTTTGACCAAAATGATATATCGCGATCTGTCTGTTGCTAAAACTTTGCATATTTTGGTGTGTGTGGTTTATTCCAATTTCTGACACTAATTATTTAAGCTTATATGTATCATTTACACTTACCAAAATTCATAGTACTATTTTTAATTGAACCTGTTATTTATAAAATATATATAGTAACCTGCCAATAACAATGCAATAGAAAAATAAATGTACAATACTTGTTGCACTGGATTCAAAATATTTTACTGGTGTAAAATTATTAAGACATATTTAAGTTTTACTTTTTAACACTTTTTGTCTCAATTTATGGAGTACCTATATATGTTTCCAGCAAAGGAAAATGTCCTGCCTTCCGAGTTTGTTTTGGCACTTCTAATTAAATAAATAATAGAAAAAAAGTATCTCTTACAACAACATTGGTTAATTAGCTTTTTACATTTAATGTAGCTGGTAAAAATGGATGCCTCATTTATTAATTTTTATTTTGTTGTAATGGGTAGCTGACTTGCTATGTTAATTCATGATACACATAAGTCGATACAGAAGTACACAAATTTACGGTGATTATTTAATTTATTTTAATTAAATTATAATTAGGGTGATTATAACCAGAGCACTACTTCTATTAATTAATTTATTTGTCCATGATGCATTAATTAATAAGCAGGCCTACTAGCATTAATTACTTTTTTATTCACCAATGGAAAATAACAGTTAGTCAGTTACTCTTATTTTTTTTCTAACATAAAATTAACATGCAAGCACTAGATTGGACTTTTATACTAAATTAATAAAAAAAATAGATTAGAACTTCAATAAAAAAAATATTACTCAAATATATCAAATATCAATTTAAATGGCTTTTGCTATCAATGGAAAATTACTACTTATATAAGAAAAATTTCTTTAAGGAAACCTATCTATATATTTCTATATATTATATATTTTTATCGGGTTCAATCACCAAATCATTGAAGACTATTGACATTAACTTCACCATCCTAATTTTTAATAATATCGACAAAAGCTTCTTTTATTCATACATCCCCAGCACTCTTAAATTCTTCATTTTTTTTAATGGAATTACTAGACACCACACATCTTTGTATTTTTGTCTTTCTTTTATTTTTATTTTTTGGTAGTTCGTCGGGTTGTGTTCGGTTTGTCTACAATAGAAATTAACATTTCACTAAAATTGAAATAATTGACCTGAGTTGAAAGGATTGACATAACATTGTTCAATAAAAATTCATTTTTTTTTATCGTCTCTCTCTTTTTAAAGTCCCTCGATAAATTACTTGTATGTTTTCAACTCTTTCCTTTATTTTAACATCCTCTTCTTCCTTGCAGAAGTACCACAATTATACAAATATATACTTTAATCATAAAAAACAACCATTTCCTGATAAAAAAAAATAAAGAAAGCTGAAAAATTATAGACCCTCAATTTTGAAATACATCATCTCTCAGGAGACTACAATTCGATCCCCTTAATTTTCTCATCACTTGATAATTTTGATACTAAAATTATTATAATAAATTCCATTGTCTATGGAAACCTAACCCATTATATATAGCTCCGAGACTTCTATAACTTAACTCATTCTAAGATAACTCAATCCACCATATACAGTACAAAACCTAAGAGCTAATACTCCCAAAATCTCAACAATGGCAGGACTAGAGTTGGTTGGCGGATGGTTTGCATCGCCGGTCATCAAAATTGTGCTTGAGAAAGCACAGAAGTATCTCGGGGCTAATTACAAGTGGCAGAAAGGCGGTGAAGAGATGGTTGAGGAATTGACTCGATCACTTTTACTCTGTCAAAAAAATAACTATTATCAACAACTCAGCACTTTCAGACTTGCTGAGAAGCCTGAAAGATACTGTTTACGATGCAGAAGATGTGTTGGACAACATCGAAACCAAATCTATCAAGGATGAAGTTGAGGGGAAGACAAAGAACCAGGTTAGCAAACTTGCTTGCTATTCTATTTCTGCTGTCAGGAATATGGTTCTTTCTGACAAGAACCACGAAAGTTTAAAGAAAATTGTGGATAAGCTGAAGAAACTTTCTACCGATATCCCAACAATTCTTAAATTAGCGAACATGAATATTAAAAATAAGGAATCACAGACCCGTGAATTTACTAATCCAAGAGAAACCAGTTCCCAACCATCAGAGGAGGTGGATTTGTACGGCAGGCAAGATGAATTGAATCTGATTTTAGAAATAATATTAGGTTCACCGTCAAAATCCATTTCAGAAAAAATATTAGGTTCACCGTCAAAATCCATTTCAGAAAAAATATTAGGTTCACTGTCAAAATCCATTTTTAAAAAAATAGTAGGTTCGCAGTCCAAATTCATTTTGGAAAAAATATTTGGTTGGCAGTCACAATCCAGCAAAAAGGGAGAGCAAACCGACAATTACAAAAAGGGAGAGCAAACCGACAATTACAAAAAGGGAGAGCAAACCGACAATTACCATGGTATTTTTGTTATTCCTATTGTTGGGATGGGTGGGGTAGGAAAGACAGCACTCGCTCAAGCTGTCTATAATAATTCTGAGGTAAAAGGAACTTTTGCAAAACGAGCATGGTCATCTGTTTCTAACAACCGTGATCTTGTATTGGTGATTGCTAAGATCATTGAATCATTAAGAAACTACCCGGTTTCAGATTTGGCCAATAGGTCATTAGAGTCCACTTCTAGGGACCTCTCAGGGATCATTGAGGGAGTCAAATTTCTAATTGTCCTCGATGATATGTTTGAATCTGCATGGGATTCTATTCATAAAATCTTTTCTTGTGGTGCCCCAGGTAGTGTAGTTCTCATAACCACCCAGAACCAGGAACTTGCAAATAGGGTAGTTGGAAATACAGTAGGAGCCGTTGGTCCCATAACATTGAGTGCACTAGACTCGGGTGTATTTTGGGAATTATTTGAGCGTTTTGCATTCGGGAATGTAGTGATGTCTGATGAAAAAAGGAAAATTTTAAAAACCATAGGAAAGCAAATTGCCAACAAGTTACGTGGTTTACCCTTGGCAGCTAAAATAATTGGGAACATATTAAGATCTAACATGGATGAAGATAGATGGAGGAGAATTTCCAAAAGTGAATGGTGGGACATACCAGAAGGCCAAAGCAAAATCCTTCCATCTGTTGGAATTGGTTATGAACAACTAAATCCTAGTTTACGGCAATGTTTTTCCTACTGCTCTTTATTCCCTAGAAACTCACTGATAGAAAAAGATAGGTTAGTCCATATGTGGATGGCCCAAAATTTTATTCAATCCGATGTCCTTGGTGTGAGGAGACTTGAAGATATTGGGAGGCAATGGTTTGATGAGTTGGTTAAGAAGTCCTTTTTTCAGCCTGCATGGGATAACAACAGCTATGTCATGCATGATTTAATGCATGATTTGGCGGTTATTGTCTCTTCAGGTGAATGTTTCTACCTTGGGGAGGGATTAGATAAAATTCCTTTGGGTGTTCGGCACTTGGCAGTAGATACCCACGATCTTGATGTCATAAAGGGAATTCGAGCACATAAAAATTTGCGCTCAATATTATGCTGTAAAGTTGAAGGGATGTATTATAGTGTTATAAAAGAAACGTTATCAAATTTAGGTAATCTTAGGGTTCTTGATTTATCTTATATGGGCATGGAAAATATTTCCAAACCACCGCCCGCCATTTGGAACTTGCAGCATCTTCGTTTCCTGGATCTATCTTCCACGGGAATCAAACTTTTAACTCACTCTTCTATTGACCTTTATCATCTTCAAGCTTTGTATATTCGCAAATGCTCTTTCAAAGAATTACCAAAGGGCATAAACAAATTGATAAACCTGCGTCACTTGTGTGCTGAGGAAGAAACCATTGCCCAAATTTCTGGTATAGGTCAACTAACCAACCTCCAAGAACTTAGTGTTTTTGTTGTTGGCCAAAAAGAGGGACACAGAATAACGGAATTGAGAGATTTGAGAGAGATCAGAGGGACTCTGAGAATTAAGAATTTTGAGAATATCAAAAACAAAGATGAGGCCATGCAAGCGAAGCTAGTCAACAAAAAACATCTTGATAGAATTCACATAATTGCAAACCATACAGTGCGAAATTCCAATGACTACATGGGGGTACTCCAAGAACTGCAACCAAACAAGGATATTAAAGACCTAAGAATTGAATGTTATGCTGGTTTAGATTTTCCAAATTGGATCATTCAAATAGGTGATCATTTTCTAAATCTAAATACACTATATCTAGTTTCATGTGTCAATGTAAAGGTCCTACCACCTCTTGGGGAACTTCCATCTCTGAGAAGTCTTCAGATCGAGAAGTGTGATTCTGTCAAACTCATTGATTCTCATTTGTATGGAAAAAACCAAACAGTTTTTCCTCTCTTAGAAGAACTAGTTTTGGACCAATTGTCCAACTGTGAGGTATGGACTGATCCAGGAGCTAGAGAATTTTTTCCACGTCTCTCTAAATTAACTATTGAAAACAACAGAACCCTGAGAAAAGCACCACTTCACCTTTTCAGCTCAGCCCTCAAAGAATTGAAGATTCGTAACTGCATGAGCCTCATTTCACTTGGATATTCAATGCCCACTCTATCCTCTATTACCCACTTGGAATTTAAATCCATATATGGGAGCATCTCTTTAGACCCCCTTAACATGCCGTTCTTGGAGGATCTAAATCTTTCGTTTTGCATGGAATTGAAAATCAAAGGAGATCTGCAACCTCTTACTCACCTTAAACGTCTCAGACTTGTTAGCTGCTCAAAACTTATTAGCATGTATTCTACAAGGGACCAACAAAAAGGGAAGGGTTTACAAGTGCAACAGGATGCAGGGTTGCGATCACTTACCCATATAGAAGCAGATCACTGCAGTCTTTTGAATCATGAGTACCACCTAATTTTAGGGAGTCTACCTTCCCTCCAGGTTTTGAAATTCTCAGGGATTACCCAGTTTACAAATAATCATAATTTATGGTTTGAAGAGCTGACCGCATTGAAAGAGATCCGCTTTACCTACTGTGAGTTTGAGCACCTTCCAGCCAGCTTGACCCTGCTCTCCACACTCAAGAAGATGGAACTGGAAAGGTGTACTAGGCTTAAATCTCTTTCAGATAGCATGCCTCCCAACCTACAGGAGTTAAAAATAAAGGATTTCTCCCGAAATTCATATGCTCAACTGTGCAAAGCATATGAGGGCCAAGACCGGCAATTCATATCCAGCATTCCTGTAATCCATATTGACAATTATACACATGATAAGGAAGAAGTTCCAACAGATGCTGACAAAATGAAAAGTATGAAAATTCAGAAGCCACAAATTTCAGGTGCGATTGGTTAGTTTTATAATAATATCTCTCATCCATTTAATATCAGTGGCTTAGCCCCTATAGTCAATACTGTCTTCAATTTTTAACACTTATCTCTGTTTTTCTTGCAATTTTCATTCCCAGGGCTACAGGCATGTGCATCATGCGGTAAGACATTTGAGCAAAGAGATTTGGTACTACGCTACTGGAGATAGTATTAGGGCGACTGTGACTTCCAGTTCACCAATATATCAAAAGAATCAGTTCAGTTTTTGGTCTTCTCTTTTTTTTGTTCTTTGTAATATTAGCTAAGTCACATATTTCTTCCAATTGAATTATTCTAAATTTTCAATATTTTACTACTAGGTTCTCTACTAGATCAATCATGGATAAGGGGATGATATTTTTCCTCGTCAAGGAAATCCCCTCAACATATGCGCTACCTCTTTGATGCTAATTAGTAAGAAGATATTTTTATTTTGTTGCATCTGGATAATAGCTAATTTATCATTAGAGATTCCAGAGACCATTGCTTTTTTAACAAAGTTCTATGAAGCTGGTCATTTAGCTGAACTGGATCACCAACCAAATAATAAGCAATTTGATTTGTTTGGATGCACCCAAATAGCACTAATCTAACCTAACCATGAAAAACAAGATTAGAACTCTTTAGATTAATGCTATTTCAAATTATACAATCCAAACAACTTAAATAACAAACATTACACTCTTAGTTCTCACACTATTTTTACATGCTATTCTGAACAGAAGTGCACTTGCACTATTCCTTTGACGATCCAAATTCATGCAATTGTGAGCTGTTGTAACTTGTAAATTGTAAATGGAAAAGCTCATCTCCATTGTTCACCTGTGTACGGTAGTGAATTTTTAAGTATAAAATCCCTTAATGCTGCTCTGTAATATCCTAGTCAATATTATCGAAATATTGATCTCTTGCTTTTGTTGCAGTGATTTGGGCAAGTATAATTTTAAGCTTGCGATACATGGTCTAACAGACAAATATTAATTAAAGGAAGTCTGCATTGATGTGTTTGTCTCAAATTAGTTTGACCGGAAAAATGCTGAGGTGTTGCAAAATAACTACTCACATCATGGTATGCAATTTATTTTTTTGGGTATTATAAAATCTAATGGCATCTATAGTTCTATGATGTGTTGGGACGGCAATACCCTTATGAACAATAAACAGTAATGTAAACTAATACAAATTTAGATGAATGCAAGGGACTTGGTGGCTCCAATGCCTCGCCTCACCTCCGAGAGATGCAGGTTCGAAATCAGTTAGTTGGTTTCATCTGGGTACAAGAACAGGGAGGTCTGAGCCCCTTCATTAAAAAAAAAAAAAAAAAAATCGGTTAGCAAATCCTGAGATATCTTCATAAGATGTCTCCATTGTATATAGCTAATCCTGAGACATATGAAGAAATCGGTTAGCAAATGCTCTGCCAATCATACCAAATAGTAAGCATTTGAATTGAATTTCTTGTAGAGCAGTGATATCATGCTTCTAACATTGACCTAAATTTTGGTCTATGCAGAGTGATCAAAATTGCTTAACAATGTGTACTACCACCCACCCTTGCCAATTTACCACCCCGCTCGATCACCTCCCTCTGATCCGGCTAAGCCTGCTAATGAGTCGGATTCAGCTCAAACTTGGCTCAGCTCACTTAGGAAGTCATAAAAGCTCAGATTTTGACTCGGCTCGGATTTGAGAAAAAAAAAGCCCGGCTCGGCCCGGCTCATTGAACACCTCAGCTCGGCTCAAACTAGGCTCGATTAATAAAAGCTCAGATTCATGGAACCTCTCATGTACCTCTGCTCGGAAAGCCAACTTCTCCAAATTCATTTTAATTTTTGGTACGACAGACTCCTAGAGTTATGGGCAATGGGCATTTCCTTCAGTGTTCTACTTCTTTTTTGGTAATCCTACTTCTTTAATTTAAAATTAATGAGAAATTATCTAATACAGTTTTATTTCATTTTTAATTAGGGTACATTGATATGGGAAAAGATCAGAAATCTCTGGAACCAACTATTGCTGTTCCTTCACCTTCTTATCCAGAATTTCAAGGCCGGTTTGAATTAGGCCTTGGTCAATCCATGGTTAGAACCTTTCCATTAGTTTTTTAAACCAATAGCTGCAATGCTCTATGCTTATTTATAAAGAAAGAGAAATTGGGTACCACCCGAAGCAAAGTGTTTCATGCCAGAACCTTACTTGCTGGTTTGACCCAGTGCTGGTGCCAGTAAGATGTGTACTGTCTGGTAGTATGATGTACTGTCCTAGAATTTAAGGTCTTTTCCTCTGTTTTGATTATTTATTTATTTTGTTTTTTTGGTCAATCCATGGTTAGAACCTTACTTCTCTTTATGCATGTTACTTATGCACTATATGTGTTTCCTCAAAATATTCCTTCCTAGAAAATTAACTTTATCTGGCATCTTAAAGATTAACTCGATTGGTAATTAATGCTGCTTTAAAAATCAGAACAAAGTCAAAAATTCCACTGATTAGTCTTTCCTTCTGCAAATGTTACATTCTTTTGTTGCCTCTTCACATCTTTCACAGTAATTCAACAATAAAGTAGGATCTAGTTTTCTTGATAACAATTGATTTTGGCAAAAGGATTAATTTGATTGATTCACCCCTAGGAGTTATATGGAGTACACATCTTACACATAGGTCCCTTACCTATTACATAATTGCCCTTTGACTAATCTATTACATAACTCTCAACAACAAGGCGTCATAACTCTTTTCAGCATCAGTAATGCACTTTATATTATATATGAGATCAAATCAGAAGTCAATAAATCAATGCCATTGCCCAGTGGTTAATTAAAACGAAGATTTCTTAGATTAGTCAACAAAACCAATATCAACCTGAAGTAAATCAAAATCAGTCTCCGATATGACTTCACAATAATGAAGTCTAACCCCACCAAAAAAAAAAGATAATTTCATGACCAATCACACCAGTAATATTTTGACGTGAAACCAATTTGGCTAACTCAAACAAAAGCCCTGACCTGCTTTGATTCAGCACATTGATAGAGAAATGTCAGATAACGACCTTACATGAATCCACAGCCTGTCTTGACCAGAAACCCTATTGGGACCGCATCCGACCAGATCAGACCTGCCTGCTCCCACCTCTACGGCCTGTACTCAAACCTAAAACACCGGTTCAATCAATTCCCTACCAGATTGAAATGGCATCAAAATTCAATGCACCTTAACTCTTCAATGACTTCAGAAGTAACCAGTTTCATAAGAACAAAGAAAGAATAAAAAGATATTCCAAAAAATTGAGGCTTAAGTCTGAGGTTCATTTTGTGCTGAATTGGAGAATTGTGGGTAAAAGAAGGGCTGTTGATGCTTGTTCATATGGTCCCACTTAATCAAGAATTCAATTTCAGAATAATATGTTACAATTAACCTTTGAAAATTGGATTTGAGGGAAACTGGATCATAATTACAGAATCAACAGTTCAAATTGGATTTGGAATTTTGTACACCTTTGAAAATTGGATTAAATTTGCCTTATTCAGAAAGTCTAGTGCCAGTTAGTACTACTTCTCTATGCTTAGCATGCCACAAGGCTGCACCTACATACGACGAAAGAAAGTACAAACTTCATTAGCATTTCCTCGAACACCTTAAGTGCATCCCTTTTACTTTGCCATTTTGAGCAGCATTCATACATAAAACTTCCTATAGTACAAGGAAAAACAAGTTCAGTAAATTTGATGGTAATTGAGGCAAAATGTCATTTCTAAGGAAAAAAAAAATTGGGGTTAAAACGGTGAGAGAAATACGAAGAAGAGAAAACATGTATTGTAATATGAACCAAAAAAATTAGCAAATAACTTGTTTCATTGCATTTCCAATCAATCAAAGATATCGAAAATTGGAACAATAGAGAAGATTATTCATAGAGATACAAACTACAGAGTATCCCTCACATACCTTATCTACCGGACTTAATTCCAACCGAGCGATTTTGATTTTAATTGTAATCTCATTCTACCTGGTCAGATACCTAATTGGATCTGAATACAACAGTGAAGCATAACTCTGGTAAGATAATGAAAAGTACATATATATCCAGACTAATATCTCAGAGTACATGCCAGTCTTTTTTTGATATCTCTGGATTCAATTGTTTTCACTATCTATGATGTTCTTTCATATGAATCAAACAAATTAAAGCACAAAAATATATAAATAATAAAGAATATGTTGGAGATTATTATTCAAACCCCTAGCAAGCATTTCAAAAATAATTAGTTGGAAAATGTTCAGCAAATTAAAGCATCAATCTTCAAATATCAATTTTTAACAACAAAAAAGTCACAATTAACGAGATAGTCTTTACTCTCACAGTATCAGCTTCGACAAGTCCAATCAGTAAAGCTCACTGGATTTCTTCGGTGCACTCACCTGGCGAATCTTACTGTCAACAATAATTTGTAGCCAATAACTCTCCTTCTTTCGACTTGATTAGTGTGGCTTCATTGTTTTAGTCCTGGTTCACTCTCAGTAAGCATGTCAGATACATCCCTATGCTTTTATATGATGGTCCAGTTTTGTTTGTCTGAAAGAATTTGATATTCTCTTTCTCGTATAACTACTATGTCAACATTATGATCAACTAAGAAATTGTTAAGTTCGTTCTGCATCGAATTAAGCCACGTGCTCCACCGCTTCTTTTTATTCCTGAATTTCATATTTGTTAAACATATATACAAAATTAAAATATTAAACATCCTTTGAAATGTACAGCTAGTATAACTTTATGTTTATATTTAAAAATAATAGTACCAGTGTCGTTTTAGCGCCATATGGGAAATGAGATATTTGGACGTTCATTCCAATATCTCACATAATTTGTAACTGCTATTGGAGTGGAGATGGAGGACAGAGGAGAGGCCATGAGAGTAGATGAAAGAAAGCATAATCTGCAATTTCTCCAGCCTCGGGAGAGAAGAATTCCGAACCCTAAAGTAACTCAATTTTTGAGTTTTGATCCGGACCGTCCCATCTGCTCTAACACGAATTTTTTATTAAAGGAGCCCTTGCGTTCCACTACGAGTCAGATTGGTCCGAATTTCTAATCGGACGGTCCGTATCAAATCTAAAAAATTGGGTTACTATAGAGGATACAGACTCGGGAGAGAACGAATTCGCGAGAACGGGTTAAGATAGAAACTAAGAAAAAGAGAGGGCAAACCACTGGCAAGATATTTAAAGAAGAAGCACTCAAATTTTGGGCTGAGAAATTGGAAGCCCAAATTGTTTCCTTTTAACAGTTGAGAATTTATATTTAAATTCTGTTCTAGGGCCCAAACTATGAAGTTCAAATGTAGCCCAAACTGAATGTTATATCAAACTGATTAAACTTATTATCAGCGAGTAGTGAAGTAAATTTGTGTCTATGTTGTGCACCGGACATTACATGTCGTGATTTTAGTCATGTGTTGTTTTGTACTGTGATTAACTCTATTTTTTCACGCACCATGAAGTGTTTTGTCGTAATCAAAATAGAAAGGGACGGTCACAACATTTTAGTCAAGTTGTAACCATGACACGTGTTATGGCCAAACATGCCATGATTGGTTATGTTTGATTACATTCAACTATTTTTTCTAATTTCAATTCTTTATTGAAAAAAATCAGAAAAAAAAATATGAAAATGTGAGGAAAAATTTGTAAAATTTTTAAAATAAAGAAATGATGTTGAAAACAAAAATGCGTGTTGTGAGTCGCTTGTTTTATACCAGCTCGTAATATAATCAGACCAATTTGTGTGTTGTGTTGTGTCATATCATATCGAGCTGGTCACTGCATTATTTTTTTTCTCTATGTCAGCAAGCGTCTTAAAATCTTACTCTCTATTTTAGAATGCAATCTCTAATATTAAATATTCTCTTCAACTAGGCCATAAAAGATTGTAACTAATGGCAGGGACATTAATTTTTGTCATGACATGTTGGCGACGAAATTGATCTACAGCTGTTCAATTTCCTTTAGTTTATGCTCATTCTGAAAATGATAGTCTCAGTTGCTACTGTATATATAGATTATGGTAATATTGAACTCTTTTATACTATATAGGAGAGTTAATAATGCTAATGAGGATTGAGAAAAATCAATTTGTGTTCTATCTTACCAAATTTGCAATTTATTGAGGATGTAGGATTATTTTAAGCAAATAATTATATTCCATATCTGCATTACACATGTATAATACAAATTAATTTTCTTAACCAAGTAAAATATTACAACGGAAATATTTAGGTATAAAAAAAATTATTTAGATTAACTGAATATTTAATATTCAATCCAATCCTAATTAACTCTGTTAATTTGAATCCTATAGAACATATATTATTTTATCTGTTTTGCTATTAATTTAATTTTATAGATTCTTTTCTCTTCTTTATTTATTTTCATTTAACGCTACATCAAGAAGTATTGAAATTTGATAACTGAATTATAATTGTATTAGATCGAATCCTATAACAGTAACTAAGGTATAGTATATCAAACTCCCATCCCATATTACAATATTAAACAAATCGTTGACCTAAAACACTAGGCAAGTGTTAATTATTACTTTATTCGTATAGTAATATAACTAATTGTGGTAACTTAAAATTAATGTTGATGTAGATTTGATGTTGCCCCACCTCCCATGCAATATTTTATAACTTTCTTTTCTCCCATCCAAATTCCGCCGATCCGAATCCGTGTGGCAGTTTGAAGCCGAAATTTTTATTTATACCATTTTAATAAAATAAATTAATAAAATAACCATCGTTTTTGGTCAATTCTAATTCTAGCACGGCCGCACCGGCATTGTGCGGACCCATTTGAGCGGGGCCGCAGAATATCGCTGCGGCCCTCAAATGGGTCCGCAGAATGGTTCTGCGGACCCTTGTTTGTTTTTTTTTTTTTTTAAATCCGGTTTCACACCTCAGCTGCACGCATCCCTATAAATCAAATGTAGGAAAAAAATTTTAATTTTGGGCGGTAAGACTTTTGACCGCAGGGATGCCTCGGTAAAACAACAGAAAAGAAAAAAAAAAAAAGGGGGTCCGCAGAATGGTTCTGCGGCCCCATATGGGGGTCCGCTCCGGCATTCTGCGGCCACCCCCATATGGGTCCGCAGAATGCCGGTGCGGCCGTGCTAGAATTAGAATTGACCAAAAACGATGGTTATTTTATTAATTTATTTTATTAAAATGGTATAAATAAAAATTTCGGAGTTTGAAGTCCATGACTTGATAACCACACGAATTGATACATAAGAAACACAAGAGAAAATCGTAGCAGTTCGAACTAGAAGACAGAATAATGTGGCGGAGGAGACACGTGTGAACATCACAAGCGAAGGAGCCGAGGAGCATCTGAGCGGGGATTTTGGGCTGCGCAAAACAGGAAAAAAAAAAAAAATCTCTATTCTTTATGGGCTGCTGAAAAAAATTGTGGGCTGCGCATGGAAAAGAAAATTTTTGGGCTGTGCTTGGGATTTTGGAGTCAACAGGTTGGCAAAGTCTTGTCCTGAATATGGAAAGAGCCCAATAACATAACGAAAAATCTGTTTCAAAATTCAGTAAAGGAAGTCCTAATTATTGCACCCTAGATTTTCCTTTACCCTCAAAAAATATCTTACGGACATTTGTATGAACCAAGGAGAGATAAATTAGGGCCATGATATCAGATGCCCACTTAACAACGGCAAAGCTTTCGTGGATAGTAAATGCTATCCACAACAAGCAACTTTCTTGGAATGTTCTCCTCAAAATATCAACAAGCCTTTCACAAATTTCAACTGCGTCTCCATCCATAGCGCAGGTGCGCCTTTGCAAGTTGAAACACTAATACAAATGTGAGGCAATACCTTGCGTCTTTCGTACCTTATATTTTATATGTTTGTTTTTAAAATTCAAACTGTCGATTGGAACTGCTCCTTCGCTCAACATGATATTCATACTAAAATATGCTTGAGATGAAATTTTACTATTGTTTAAGATAGATAGAAAGTTACTGTTTAAATCACGACAGCACTGGATCTCTGTTTAAACCAGCAAGACAGCACTCGCTCAAGCTGTCTATAATCATCCTGAGGTACAACAAACTTTTAAATCACGAGCATGGATCTCTGTCTCTAGGAACCATAATGGTGTGTTGCTGGTGCGTAAGATTATTGAATCTTTAAAATCAACATATTCATTTATTCACTCACTAATTAGTCGAATTTCACCCCCATTACAACAACATGAGGCGGCTGCTCGCGAGGGGTGCTCGCGACAGGGGTGAGGCGGCTGCTCGCGAGGGGTGAGGCGGCTGCTCGTGAGGGGTGAGGCGGCTGCTCGTGACAGGGCTGCTCGTGAGGGGTGAGGTGGCTGAGGGCTGAGGCGGCTGCTCGCGACAGGGGTGACGCGAGGCGGCAGCTCGCGAGAGGGGTGAGGTGGCTGAGGGCTGCTCGCGAGGCGGCTGAGGGATGCTCGCGAGGCGAAATCTTAGCTCGCAGCGACAGGGTTGACGCGGCTGAGGGTTGCTCGCGAGGCGAAACCCTAGCTCGTGAGGCGAAAGGGGTGAGGCGACAGGGGTGAGGCGGCTGAGGATTGCTCGCGAGGCGAAACCCTCTCTGTCACTTCTTCTAGGTTTCTCGTTCGACAAAGCGCCTCCTCTCTCTCTCGTCTCTACCTTGAGAGGAGAGAAAAATGAGAGAGAGGGGAGGAACCGGAGCCGATCGGAGCCGAGAGCGCGGTATCGTCGTTGTTCGGAGCGTTGAGTCTCTACGCCATCTCGATCGGAGCGCGGGTGAGAAGATCCGGTCATCGGAGCGCGGCGGCGGGCGAAAAATCGAATCCGGTCGTAGAGAGCGATAGGGAAAGGTAATAGGGTAATTATGAGTGTTTATAAGTGAAATTAGAGTTATTTAGAATAGTTTAGAGGATTTTGTGAGAATAAAAGAGTGGATTTAGATTTAGAGTCATTTGACTCGTTGTAAGTTCGTTTTTTTATCAATGAAATTGTTAGTTGGCACTTAAAGCCACTAACCTTCAAAAAAAAAAATTAGTCGAATTTCACCTATGAGAGATCCAGATGCAATCACATTAGAGGTCGCTCTTAATTTGCTCTCTTCAACCATTGGGGTACACAAATTTATAATCGTCTTCGATGATATTTCTGAATCTCAATGGGATGTTATTTATACAACCTTATCGCGTGGTGCCCCTGGTAGTGTAGTCCTCATAACAACTCAAAATCAGGAATTTGCAAATAGCGTAGGAACCTTTGGTACCATAACATTGAGTGCACTAGATCCAGGTAAATTTTGGGAACTATTTGAACTTTTTGCGTTTGGGAATAAAGTGATGTCCGTGGAAAAAAGATCAACTTTAAAATCCATAGGGAAGGAAATAGCTAACAAGTTACGTGGTTTACCCTTGGCAGCTAAAATAATTGGAAACGTATTAAATTCTAACCTTGATGAAAATAGATGGAGGGATATTTCAGAAAGTGAATGGTGGGATATACCAGAAGGCGAAAGCGAAATCCTTCCATCTGTTGGACTTGGTTATGAGCAACTAAAACCTAGTTTACGGCAATGTTTTGCCTACTGCTCTTTATTCCCTAGAAACTCATTGATAGAAAAAGATAGGTTAGTCCATATGTGGATAGCCCAAAATTTTATTCAATCCGATGTCCATGGTGTGAGGAGACTTGAAGATATTGGGAGGCAATGGTTTGATGAGTTGGTTAAGAAGTCCTTTTTTCAGCCTGCATGGGATAACAACAGCTATGTCATGCATGAATTAATGCATGATTTGGCGGTTATTGTCTCTTCAGGTGAATGTTTCTTCCTTGGGGAGGGAGTAGATAAAATTCCGTTGGGTGTTCGGCACTTGGCAGTAGATACTACCAATCTCGAGGTCATAAGGGAAATTCAAAATCATAAAAATTTGCGCTCATTTTTATATTTTGGGTGCTTTATAGTTGAAGGGATGTATAGTGCCATAAATGACACACTATCTAATTTAGGTAGTATTAGGGTTCTCGATTTATCTTATATGTGGATGGAATATAATTCTGAACCACCACCAGCCATTTGGAACTTGCAGCATCTTCGTTTCCTGGATCTATCTTCCACAGAAATCAATGTTTTAACTTATGGTTCTTCTATTAACCTTTATCATCTTCAAGCTTTGTATATTCGCAAATGCTATTTCAAAGAATTACCAAGGGGCATAAACAAATTGATAAACCTGCGTCACTTGTGTGCTGAGGAAGAAACCATTGCCAAATTTCTCGTATAGGTCTACTAACCAACCTCCAAGAACTTAGTGTTTTTGTTGTTGGCCAAAAACAGGGACGCAGAATAACAGAATTGAGAGATTTGAGAGAGATCAGAGGGACTCTGAGAATTAAGAATTTTGAGAATATCAAAAACAAAGATGTGGTCATGCAAGCGAAGCTAGTCAACAAAAAACATCTTGATAGCATTCACATAATTGCAAACCATACAGAGAGAAATTCCAATCAAGACATGGAGGTACTCCAAGAACTGCAACCAAATAAGGATATTAAAGACCTAAGAATTCATAGTTATGCTGGTTTAGATTTTCCAAATTGGATCATTCAAATAGGTGATCATTTTCTAAATCTAAATACACTATATCTAGTTTCATGTGTCAATGTAAAGGTGCTACCACCTCTTGGGGAACTTCCATCTCTGAGAAGTCTTCAGATCGAGAAGTGTGATTCTGTCAAACTCATTGATTCTCATTTGTATGGAAAAAACCAAACTGTTTTTCCTCTCTTAGAAGAACTAGTTTTGGACCAATTGTCTAACTGTGAGGTATGGACTGATCCAGGAGCTAGAGAATTTTTTCCACGTCTCTCTAAATTAACTATAGAATTTATTGGAACCCTGAAGGAAGCACCACTTCACCTTTTCAGCTCAACCCTCAAAAAATTGAAAATTTTTCGATGCAGAAGCCTGATTTCACTTGGAAATTCAATGCCCAATCTATCCTCTATTACCCACTTGGAATTGGAGTTTTGTTCAGCGAGCATCTCTTTAGACCCGCTTAACATGCCGTTCTTGGAGGATCTAAATTTCTGGGATTGCCCAGAATTGAAAATCAAAGGAGGTCTGCAATCTCTTACTCACCTTAAACGTTTCATACTTGTTAACTGCTCAAAACTTTTTAGCACATATTCTACAATGGACCAACAAGTGCATCAGGATGCAGGGTTGCGATCACTTACCCATATAGAAGCAGACTACAGTCTTTTGCATCACGAGTACCACCTAATTTTAGGGAGTCTTCCTTCCCTCCGGGTTTTGAAATTCTCAGGGATTACCCAGTTTACAAATAATCAAATTTTATGGTTTCAAGAGCTGACCGCATTGCAAGAGGTCAGGTTTTTGAGGTGTCAGTTTGAGCACCTTCCAGCCAGCTTGACCCAGCGCTCCGCACTCAAGAAGATGGCATTAGAATGGTGTTGTAGGCTTAAATCTCTTTCAGATAGCATGCCTCCCAACCTACAGGAGTTACATTTAGAGCATTGCTCCCGGAATTTGGTTCAACTGTGCAAAGCATATGGGGCCCAAGACCAGCAATTCATATCCAGCATTCTTGTAATCCATATTGATGATTATACAAATCGTAAGGATGCAGTTCCAACATATGCTGCCAAAATGGAAAGTATGGAAATTTCAGATGCGATTGGTTAGTTTCATAATAATATCTCTCTTCCATTTAATATCAGTGGCTTAGCCCCCATAGTCAATACCGTCTTCAATTTTTAACACTTATCTCTGTTTTTCTTGCAATTTTCATTCCCAGGGCTACAGGCATGTGCATCATGCGGTAAGACATTTGAGCAAAGAGATTTGGTACTACGCTTCTGGAGATAGTATATACCAAAAGCACCAGTTCAGTTTTTGGTCTTTTCTTTTTTCTGTTCTTATTTTTCATGAACTTGAAAATCATCAGTTCGTTTGTTCTTTGTAATATTAGCTAAGTCATATATTTCTTCCAATTGAATTATTCTAAATTTTCGATATTTTACTGCTAGGTTCTCTACTAGATCAATCATGGAAAAGGGGATGATATTTTTCCTCGTCAAGAAAATTCCCTCAACATATGCGCTACCTCCTTGATGCTAATTAGTAAGAAGATATTTTTATTTTGTTGCATCTGGATAATAGCTAATTTATCATTAGAGATTCCAGAGACCATTGTTTTTTTAACAAACAAATAATAAGCAATTTGATTTGTTTGGATGCACCCAAATAGCATTAACCTAACCAAACCATGAAAAACAAGATTAGCACTCTTTAGATTAATGCTATTTCAAAATATACAATCCAAACAACTTAAATAACAAAAATTACACTCTTAGTTCTCACAATATTTTTACATGCTATTCTGAACAGCAGTACACATTGCACTATTCCTTTGACGATCCAATTCATGCAATTGTGAGCTGTTGTAACTTGTAAATTGTAAATTGTAAAGCTCCTCACCATAGTTCTCCTGTGTACGGTAGTGACTTTTCAGTATAAAATCCCTTAATGCTGCTCTGTAATATCCTAGCTAGTCAATATTATCGAAATATTTATGTCTTGCTTTTGTTGCAGTGATTGGGCAAGTATAATTTTAAGCTTGCGATACATGGTCTAACAGACAAATATTAATTGAAGGAAGTCTGCATTGATGTGTTTGTCTCAAATTAGTTTGACCGGAAAAATGCTGAGGTGTTGCAAACTAACTACTTGCATCATGGTATGCAATTTATTTTTTTGGGTGTCATAAAATCTAATGGCATCTATAGTTCTATGATGTGTTGGGACGACAATACCCTTATGAACTATAAACAATAATGTAAACTAATACAAATTTAGATGAATGCAAGGGACTCGGTGGCTCCAATGCCTCGTAATAAGTTTTGAGAGAGATGATATGTGATGAACAGTATGAATTTTGTATTATGAATTCTGGTTTTCAAGCTCTCTATACATGTAGTCTTATAGCCTGTTCTATTCTATTAGCCGTTGGCTGGTTTCCTTAATAAGAGATTGCTTGATCTCTTGCCTAATTACACCCTAATTACAGGCTAGGTACCAATTATAGCTATACAGCTGTATTTTGCATGCTAGTCTAATAGTTGCCTATTTACAACCTATGATGAATATTTTTCTGAGGTTATACTATTTCTCAACACTCCCCCTCAAGTGGGGTTCGAATAAATTGATTGAACCCAACTTGTTGAGTATGTTCAGATGACTAGTCTTGTCAAGTGCCTTTGTGAAAATATCCGCCAGTTGCTCTTTGCTTCTGACAAACGGAGTTTCTATTTCTTCAGACTGCACTTTTTCTCTAACAAAGTGACAGTCTACCTCGATATGTTTTGTCCTTTCATGGAAGACCGGATTGGATGCAATATGTCGTGCGGATTGATTATCACAGTACATTTGCATGGTTCTTGTGTGCTCTTTCTTCATGTCACCGAGTAATTGTTTAATCCAGATAAGCTCACTTGCTGTGGATGCCATGGCTCGATATTCTGCTTCTGCACTTGAACGAGCGACAACATTCTGCTTCTTGCTCTTCCAAGTTACTAGGTTGCCACCTACAAAGGTACAAAAGCCAGTGGTTGATTTTCTGTCACAGCTCCCGGCCCAATCTGCATCAGAAAATGTTATAATCCGTACAACTAAATTAGTTAATTAGACTAATAATTAAGATTTGCGACTAATTAAACCCTAAATTAATTAGTTAGAGAAAATAAAGAATTATCTATTTATTTAGATAGAGTGTTACAAAAAAAATAATTAAGGTTTAATTTTTGTTTATTAAAATTAAGTATTTTAAAACTTGAAGATTTAAAGTTATTAAATTTGAAAAGCTAATAAGAGAATAAATTAATAATTAACGAAATAAACTAGGATACGGAATTCCAATTTGAAAATTTTGCGAACTCTATATTTTATTCTTGCGAATAATTAACTCCGAGTTAATACGAATTAAATACTAAATGCAATATCTGATTTGTAACGAATTAATTATTCGAGATCATTGAATTTAACCTCTATTTGATTTTCATTTATCTTGACCATCCAATTTTTAACATAGCACGAATCTTAAAGCGGGGCCTTTTATTTACCCCTTTCTCCTTCTTCTCTCTCTGTCTGCCAAAGGGACCGCCCCCTTTGAACTTCGGTTCTCTCTTGTTTTTGCGCTAAGTCACGCGAGAAAAACCCCGAAGGGGATTTCTCCTTCGCGCCTGTGGTTTGAGCTTACCTGCCCGCGTCGCATCGCCATCGTGCGCTCGACGACTATGGTCGTACGGCTGTCAGAAGGGTTTTGACCCTTGCACACCCCCCCTCTCTCGTGCGTTGCTGGTTGGTCTGGTTCTATATATATCTCTCCCTCTCTGTCGTTTTGGGGTTCTTGCTTTCGTTTTTATCTCGCTCATGCGTTGAGAACAAACCTCTTTCTCTCCTCTTTCCGTTTGCCGCTGTTTGTGCTATTTTACCGAAACCCTAGGGTTTTCGGGGTGTGATCCGGGTTGCTATTCGTTTGTGGTGCCTTTTATTCTTGCGATTGGCGCATTTCTGTGGTGTCTCTGTCTCGGTGCCGCTAATTCTGAGGTGGCTGTGAGGCGGAGCAGTATTGCTGGTACCGGCCGAACTTCTACCTTTTTCTGCGAATTCCTCTCTTTACCGGGTAACCCTTCACTCTTTATTTGGTTTGCCTTGTGGCTTGCGGCTGTTCCCTTGATCTATGGCCTTCGTGCCATTTTTGATTGACCTGCGGCCTTCGAGCCTAGTGAGATGTGGTTGTTCTGTGATTGCACTTGACCTGTGACCTTTGGATTTCGTTTTTCTCTTGCTGGCCGTGTGAGCTTGTTCTGTTTTCAGCCTTGTTGGCTTCACTGGTACTACACCAGTACCGGTACAGTGACTATTACTGTACACGGATTTGAATTCCTTCCCTTACTCCTGTTGTTGATGTGTGTTGTGATGTTGGGAATTGCTGGTACCAGTGGTACCAGCCCAGTGTAGATACTGGTACTATGCGGCTCTGTTTACCAGACCTGAACTGACAGGGACCAAATTGTAAAATTTTAAGTATGGGGGACTGAATTGGAAAATGTTAAGCCCTTGGTGTGAAATAATTTAATTCAGGGGTTAAATTACAAAAAGGTGATATTAATTGATGTAGGGCGCAGAAAGTTGCACAGCTGTTGGTATGGGAAGGTGTGTGCATGTGTATTTAAATGTCTCGTCGTTCAATGCTCTCTGTTGGTTAAAGAACATCGAACTCGAAACATTCAATTTCTTTCTTTCTTCTATTCCTTCTGGTTCACCCTCGACAGACCTACGACTCGTGATTGGTCTATCGAGAGAGTTTAATGATTGTGGGGACGTTTAACTCCCAGCGGGCGCAAGCCCCCGCTGTTAATTACATCAGATGGCCCTTCCAAGCCATGCTGAATACCTCGTTCATTCCAGGATTTATGCCTATTTGTCGTGAATTGAATAAAGGGGCTAAAAGAAGAGAATTCATGTACTTGGTTTTCGTGTGTTTCTTTGATTTACCATTATTAATATGCATGCACGAGATGTAATGATTATTATTAAAATACCTTTATTACACATTTTTTTATTTATTTATAAACATATTTAGTAAAAGTATATTTATGCTTTATTTATATTTTTATTTAAGAGAAAATAATTGAAATATAAAGAAAAGTGAAGAAAGGGGTATTCTGGTCATTTGACATGTTGTGTGATGTCTAATTATGTTTGACTTTAATTTAGAAACATGAAGGGTTTGATTTGGGTTCATTTGGAGTTGGTTTGAGTTGATTTGGGTTTGAAATGAAGAAGTTATGGCCAAAAAGGACTGGGAAGGGCTTATCTGTGAAGTTAAAACTTTCCAGGGACCTATTTGTAAAGATGGAAGGGCTGAATTTGGTTATTTGGGTTTGTGGCATGGTCTGAAGTGGAAATTGGGTTTCCAGGGGCCCATTTGAAGAGGTTTTTAGGCAGCCAGGGGCTTATTTGTAAACATCCAGGGACTGTTCTGTGAATAAACTTTGTCAGAGGGGCCTCTTTGTAAAAGATCTCCTTTTATTGAATTCTGGGCTTTGAGATTATGAGTTGGGCTTTGAGATCAGTGTTTGGGGCTTCAGGATATGCGCAGGTCGAGAGATCTGGATTGTGAGCTTTAGGATGAGCTTTAAGATTCGCGCAGAAGCCTTTGGAGTTTGTTCGGGTTTCGGCTTGTCCCGACATGTGGGTCCCTCCGGTAGGGATTTATCTATTCATTTAATCTTTGGCGCCGAACCCTTGGATCTTTCCCTTACGTCAAGATTCGGATGTTTATTTGAATTTTACATTTTTGGCGCCGATATCAAATGGTTCCGGGTGCTTTAAACTTCGTGCTTGGCTTGATGTGAGCTGGGGTTTCGCCGGGGCTAGGTTTCTTCGGCTCCGATGAATTCTCGGTCACGGCAAGGCTGAGGAAGGGCACGGTTGGAATCGCCTTGAAAGGGTGAACACGGTAGGTGTCTCGTCGGCGGTGATGGGGTACCGGAGGTGGAGGTACGGCCGGGCTAGCACCTTCGGTACCGATTGAGATTTTAGTCGGATTTCTCCGATTTTCTTGCTCTCTTCTTCAATTGATTGTTCATTTAGCATTGCTTGAGTGCAGGGAGGCTTTCTACGAGGTCAATTTCATTTATTACCAAGACTTGATGATTTTTCTGGTTCGACCTCTCGGTTCAGTACCGGTTCTGGTACCGATGTTTAATATCAAAGTTCAATGGGATGGTCTCGGGTGAGTATGGCAGTTTAGGCATGTTTGAAAGAAGTAGAAGCGCCATGGTCTTGGGAAGATGGATATGGGGTATGTTTTAGGTTATTGGGTATGAATTCCATAAATGGGTTTCGGGTCTGGAGAAGAAACACGAATTTCTCATGAATTCTCTTAAGTGACATACATGCTTTCATGATATTCTCATAGCACCACATCTCAAGCATGATTATATGAAATTTGGGATTTTTATGATTTTTATTTCTATTTTTAAGGTAGGCAAGAAGACAGAAGGGTGTAAGTGCAAAATGTGCATGTTGCAGTTTTCCTATTTCTGACATCCAACTTTGAAAATGGCTAGAAAATAGTAGAAAAATCAGAAAGATGCAAAATTTGAGTCTAAATTGATTGTTTTTTTGTCCTCTATCTTTCTATTCAAACAGATTTTTGATGTGGGTCTTTGATCAGCCTGCACTGGCTGATTTATACCGACAGGTCATTTGGGTAGTTTTCTATGCTTGTGCTATGGTATTCTATCCTTAAAATGCTATGAATAAAAGATTGCATTGAGGAAGAATAAAAAGGGTGCTAGCATCACATATGTCACTTGCTAGCCATAAAATTTATGCATATAGGTCCTTGGTCATTTGCATATTTATGTGAAAAGGATCTTTGAGCATCATGTCATAGGGATTGAAATTTCCCTCTTCTCGCTTGCCCTCTCCTTCTAAAAATTATGCATCTAGGTCCTTTTAAGAGTGATAAAATTCATAATATGGAAGAAGATGTAGTAAAACATCCATTCATCACATATTACTCCTTTTACTCCTCTTTTATGCATTAAAGTCCATTTAAAAGTTCAAAATGGCACCATTAAAGAGATGCCAAGTAATTCACATTTTTCCTTTCAATTTATTATGCACTTTTAATTTGATTTTCATATTAAAAGAATTATATTAAGAATTAATACTCAAAGGATGTAGCTAAACATCAACTTTGATATCTCTCCCTTTTATATTTCTTATAATATGAAAATGTCACTTTTAATATATATATTATTTATATTTATGTGATTATGTGTGTTGTTATTTTCCTTTGCAATATAAAATAAAGAAGAGAAGAACAAAAGAAAGGAAAAGAATAAAAAAAGGAAAGAAGAGGTAGAAAATAAAAAGGAAAATATTAAATTTTCGTTATTTCTTTTTTATTTTATTTTTTTTTTGATAATTACCAAAGGACAAAGAAAACACATTTTTATTATGTACACCTATATATTTTTGTTTTAAAAGAAAAAAAGATGCAAAAGAAGAAAAGAAGCATTTTTTTTATTGGTCATCAAGCTATATATTTCTTTTGTTTTTCCTCATCCTAGGATGAACTAGAAATCATATAGCTCTCACATTCATGGTTTTGAGAATAAAAAAGGAGAAGAGAAAAGGAGATAGAAGATGAAAAACAAGATCAAACAAAGAACAAAAAGGAAAGTCTTTAAACAAAAGCCATTTATTTCGAATAAAATCACATATATACAGACCATGGCTCATCTTGAGCTTACATTTCTTCAGGTAATTAGTTACCTTTTTAAAAACTTGAAAAACTTGAAGCACTAAACCTCAAACTCTATGCAAATGGTGGTTTTTCTTTGGTTTGATCCTAACACAGGAGTTTCTGGAGAAGAAGATGTGTGTTTGATGTTCATTTCAGGTGCCTTATATAAGGCAGGATTAGGTTTTTCGATTTGCTGCTTGCTGATGTGTCTTTTGCTATGCCCACCAGGTGTTTGATCAAGGGCCTGGATCAATTAGCATACTCTCAAGTCTTGTTACATGACCAAAGCATCCAGTATGGATTTAATATGCCATCTATTCACATATGGAGCAATCCCAACCGTTGGATTAATGTTAAACATAGTATACCATCTAATGACCATTGATCAACCGGCCACATGAGGCAATGTTTGTCTTTAGTGCCCCTGCATCTCTGGAGCCGAACCTTCCATCTTGGTCATCTCCCATAGACTGCATGGCACGCGTCCTAGGGACCGTTTGACGTATTGACAGCTGTAGAGGCCCCATGTGTAATATACCGGCGGTACACCTATGTTTAAATGACCCTCTATTGATGCTTATGTCTTGCTCATCGAGGGTAAGGCACATAGTGCTGTAATACCTTTGTTAAGTCGCCCTAAGGTACACCATACCTTCCTGCGAGCCAATTTGCCATGTTTCGACTGCACCCGAATTGAACCATATCGTACTCATGTGCAGAGCCGATTTAATGCTTGCCCGCTTCAATTAACATCTCAGGCAGCATCGTTTCATGCTTGGAAAGCCTTTTTGGAGAATATAAAGCTTTAATTTTACCCAATTTGATTGAGCCATTTTGTTATACTCTTACCATTCGGGTCTGAATCGATAGAGAAGAAAGGTGCTCGGGTTTGGAAGAGGGCAGAGGAAATCAAAGTGTGAGGTGTTTTATTAACCTCAGGTGAGCACTTATGCAATTCCTTTCCTATTAATTCAGGTTCTAGCTTGATTTCGGTTGAAATGGCAGATAAAGGAAGAAGAGGAAACTGACAATGTGGGACCCGAGCATCAGCCTCACTGTTCAATCCCTTTTATCTCTTTTAAATTCTCATTTTCGTTTGGTTGCACTCGGTGCTCGGTAGGCCGTGTATAGGCTTTACATGGTGTATGGAACACCGGACTCATATCAAACGAAGGGGTCATTTGAGTTCGGCGCTGGGTTTTTAATTTCGGGTATGTAGTTGTTTAAACTCGGCGCAGCATGAACCGAGCAACTGGCCATTCGGTCTATACAGTTATTTCTCTATGCTCTAGGCTCGCCCAAGTTAAAGGCTCAGCGAAATTCATCCCAAGTCGCCGACTTGTGGGTCCTTGGTGTCAGGGAATGTCCTGCGACCCCGAATTGTACCCAAATGGATCTTGTAAGGTGATTATGCTAGGTGTGCCCCATTGTTTGTACCCAGCATGCCATCCACCAATGGTTTTAATCATGGGAAATTAATTCCTTAGTGATTTTGATCATTTCAACTATCAAAATTCATTGTTTTGCATGTAGACTACTAACAAGAATTTTAATATGTGTGATCAATTCCCTTTGAGATACTTGAATATGTCTTTGCTATTTTAATTGCCCAAAAATTGCCATTTGTCATACTAGGTTTTTAAATAGCAACTTTTTAGGGTCAAACAAATGCCCCCCACCTGGGTGAGGTGTGAAGACCTTAGAATTGAACAGCTTAGCCAGGTGCCCCCAGTGTTCCTCTTGAACTTTATAGAATTCTTCCTGAGTTGCTTTTCTTGTCTGAATCTCAGGTATTAGAACTCCACATTGGGCATTGAGCTCGAAAGCAGGTCTGATCATCTCCTTCGATCACATCTACTTCAAAAAGGTATTATCTTTATCTCATCTTGCTAATACTTGCATGGTTGGGTGAGGGCTGAATGCGCGTTCTTCGGGGTTTGCCTGAGCAATTGGTCCCTTGCTTGTACATTGGGGCTTCAGACAGTGACTGTACTCCAAACTCACATTCATTGGGGAAAACCTGTCTAACCGAGGAGGGATTACAGACAGGGAAACTTTATCTCTGATCTAGTACTGGAGCCATGCAGGTAGTTTGCAAAATTGAGGGTTTAGATAAAATGGCCTTCTGGTCGTAGGCATAATCTCGGGTTTTGATCTAGTTTGTCTCGTGCGCTTCTCTTTGGGGCCTTTGGCTAACCAGGGTTGGTTTTAGCTTTATCTCGGGGTCTTCTTGGCATATCAGGTTGGGATTTGGTTTTGGTTGTAGTTTAAAGTCTCCTCGGACTATCGGGGATAGTTTAAAGTCTTCTTAGACTATTGGTGTACTTTAAAGTCGTTTCGGACCATGGGGATAGTTTAAGGTCGTTTCGGACCATGCTTGTAGTTCAAGGTCATTTCGGACCATGCTTGTAGTTTAAGGTCATTTCGGACCATTGATGTGGTTTAAGGTCTTCTTAGACCATTGAGGTAGTTTAAGGTCTTTTCGGACCATGGGGGTAGTTTAAGGTCATTTCGGACCATGGGGGTAGTTTAAGGTCATTTTGGACCATTGATGCGGTTTAAGGTCTTCTTAGACCATATGGGTAGTTTAAGGTCATTTCGGACCATGGGGATAGTTAAGGTCGTTTCGGACCATTGAGTAGTTTAAAGTCTGGATTAAATCTTTTTCCATGTTTCTTTGCAGGTGTTCAAAGCCTAGGTGATTGTTGAAGCTTGGAAGTTGGTTTTGACCATTGTTTTCCGTCATGCCTCGTAACCGAGGTACACCTTTTCTTACTTCTCACGTGCTTGCACTTGCACGATAGGGTAATGTGGTTGACAAAGTCTAACGGGACTTTGTTTTCATTGTAGGGGTACCTTTTACTCGGTATGAGCCTATGCCAGCTTTTGCTTTCTCTCTGGGCCAGCGCCTTTAGGATGACCCGGATGATTGGACGCCGGATACTTTCCTCACTGCAGGGACCGCCACCAGGTCCAAGCAATCTTTGAGCGTGTCATACTTCCGAGAGGTACGTGGTTTACGCTTGCATCCTTTTACTAGGGACCGGGCTCCTCATCCTTTACACTTGCCAGTCACTGAGATGTTGGGTCAGCAGACGGTGCCTTGGGCATCTGCTGATTTCATACCCGGGGGCCTTGTGCGGATGCCCTTTTTGGTTGATTGGGTGAGAGTCATCTTACAGACTGAGGTTGATGCTTTGAGCAAGGTGGGGATTTATGAGGCGGTATTTCTCTCCCTGTTTGAGTATACTTGGATCCTTTCTTCTTCCAGGGCATGGTGGAGCGATGGAACTATGTTTCCAACACTGTTGTTCTGGAGGATTGCGAGCTCACCATATCTCCCGCGGAGATGCGTCACTTGACAGGTTTACCTGTTTTTGGTGTCCCTTATGACGAGTATCTCCCTTTAGCGGGGACTCTTTCTGAGCTTCTGCCGGATGGTAGTCGGCGTTATCCCGTGTCTCTTCAGCGGGTTTTTGATGTTTACCATGAGCTCTCTTATACTGGGGAGGTAGATTTTAGGAGATGGATCGCGTATTTCAGTGATGCGATTCGTTACCCAGTTCATGTTTTTGCGCATCCCTACGATCCATTTGGTACAGGCAGGAAGGAGATATTTCACACTGATGAGAGATTCACTCCCGTCAGCGCATCTCGTGAGAGGTTGGGTGCTGAGGCCTACCTGACTGCATTTCTGGCTTGGTGGTTGTGTTGTTTTGTGATCCCTAGCCAGCCGGCGGGTGTTATTCGGCCAGATTGTTTTATCATGGCAAACAATTTGGCGAGAGGTGAGGCAGTCTCTTTGGCTATTCCCGCGTTGGCTAATGTTTTTAGGTGCATGAGGATCTTGTCTACTTCAAAGGATCCTTCGCATTGTGATGATGTGGTTCCTTTCCATTTCTTGATGGGTTGGGCTCACATCTATTGGCCCGGTTTGTACACTCCCTCGATGAGTGAGAGGATGAGGGCTGATTTACCTCTTTTAGCAGGGATCGCAGGAGTTAGGCATACCCCTTTGACTTCTAGGCTGGCTCGTGACTACTTCTCGCGCAGCAGAGGTTTTCTTAGATCACCAGAGAGTTGGGCGACTTTTCACCGCAACCCTAGAGGTGAAGATTTGGAGCTTCTGGATAGGGTTTGGAGTGAGGGGTGCCCTGAGGGTTTGAAGAGGGGTTCCAGGAGGTTGGATTTTCTGGTTAGCCTCAGGCATGGGCTCCTACCTCTTCGTTTGGGTGATCGAGTCATATTGGAGCCCTACATGCCCCATCGTTGTGCACACCAGCTTGGGTTTGATCAGGATATTCCTGCCATGGTTTGGACTGGCAGCCTCATGGCAGCTGATTTAGTTGGGGTTGCACAGTGCTGGGAGTCCATTCTTCGTACCGACACTCACCGTGGGGTTCACTATACCTTCTACTTCGAGAGTCGGCGTGTTCAGCGCTGCTTATCAGAAGTGGTTCTACGACATGGTTCAGTCGTGCCAGGTCCCTGACAAGGATTTGGTTTTAGAGATGGTTCGCACCAGGAGGAAGAGCCTTTTAAAGAGGCGTCAGGTCCCTTTCCTGGAGAGAGCCCGTGATCTTCAGAGCCGTGATAGCCGCCTTTCTCCTCCTGGCGTCGACTCTTCTGCTACATCTAGGGCAGGTATGGCACCTTTTTATTTTCTTAAGCTTACGTACGGGCTTTGCGTACATATTAACCTTGCTTTTCCCTCTTTTCTATAGCGCCTTCTTCCATGCCCGAGCAGGTAGTCAGGTGTGACGTGCCAGCCCGAGTTTTCTTGAGGCCTGATTCCGGGGCCAAGAGATGCAACAGGAAGCAGAAGAAGAGAAGAAAGGAGGAGCTCCCTTCAGTCCAGATGACTGGTCATTCAGGTATAGTTACTCTCTCCAAACCTCTTTTCCATTATCCCCCCCTTTTTCTTTTTGACTTGCATATTTTGTATATTCAGTCCATTCCTCTATTATTCACAGGACCAGGTTTAGTCACAGCAGGATCATCCAGCATTAGAGCAGGAGGGGTCCTCGACTGCCCCCATGATGTTCCTGTGGTTGTGGAGCCATGTTTGGCTATCGTGCCTTATGTGCCTTATGCTTTTGGGCGCTTTCATTTAGGGTAGACTTTACTTTTGTGTGATTCGTGAGAGGGTGGCCTTTCGAGCTCACTCTTCGTATGTGTATTGTGGTTTTGGTTGATTATGCTTGGGATATATACATTTGTGGTAGGTGCTTGCTTTTGTAGCTTTCTCTTTCTCCTTCTTTCTCTTTTTGGTTGACTTATTCGAATCTTCTCTAAACGGGTTTTAAGCGATCAAATAGATTCGTCTAAATCGATTTTCTCCCTTATTCTCCCTCTTCTCTTTTTGTCTACGAGTTCTTCAAGTCTTCCCCAATCGGGTTCTAAGCGATCGGATAATCTTGCCTAACTCGGTTTTTCTCCTGAACTTTTCAAGTCTTCTCTAATCGGGCTCTAAGCGACCAGATGTACTTGTAGAGTCAGGGTTTAATCTTGAATCTTCTGAATCTCCCCTGTCGGGCTCTAAGCGACAAGGCATCTTCATTGAACTCAAGCTGCATCTCAGCCTTCTGCGTCTATTCGATCGGGCTCTAAGTGATCAAACGTCTTCAGCTGGCTCAAGGTTTGGTCATGTACCGTCCCACTTGGAGGGTAACATCGGCGACATGGTTTCGTAAAAACCATCCCACTTAAGGGTAACATCGGTCATACGGGACCCGTTAAGGTCGAACCTTCACGCGTGCGGCCTTCGTTTAAAGGAGAACATCGGCACGCATGACTACGTAAAAACCGTCCCACTTAAGGGTAACACCCGTCATACGGGACCCGTTAAGGTCTGATCCCCACACACAATATCCCCATAAAAGGATACCCCGGCATGTGTGACTATGTAAAACCGTTCCGCTCAGAGGCCTCATTGGTAATACGGAACCAGTTAAGGTCGAATCTTCATTCATGCTGCCCACGTAAGAGAGGGTTCCCAACATGTACGACTACGTAAAAACCGTCCCACTTAAGGGTGACATCGGTCATACGGACCCGTTAAGGTCGAAACTTCACGCGTGCGGCCTTCGTTTAAAGGAGAACATCGGCACGCATGACTACGTAAAAACCGTCCCACTTAAAGGTAACACCGGTCATACGGGACCCGTTAAGGTCGAATCTTCACGCGTGCGGCCTTCGTTTAAAGGAGAACATCGGCACGCATGACTACGTAAAAAACCGTCCCACTTAAGGGTAACATCGGTCATACGGGACCCGTTAAGGTCTGATCCCCACACACAATATCCCCATAAAAGGATACCCCGGCATGTGTGACTATGTAAAACCGTTCCGCTCAGAGGCTTCATTGGTAATACGGAACCCGTTAAGGTCGAATCTTCATTCATGCTGCCCACGTAAGAGAGGGTTCCCAACATGTATGACTGCGTAAAAACCGTCCCACTTAAGGGTGACATCGGTCATACGGGACCCGTTAAGGTCGAACCTTCACGCGTGCGGCCTTCGTCTAAAGGAGAACATCGGCACGCATGACTATGTAAAAAACCGTCCCACTTAAGGGTAACGCCGGTCATACGGGACCCGTTAAGGTCGAATCTTCATTCATGCTGCCCATACAAGAGAGTTCCTAGCATGTATGACTACGTAAAAACCATTCTGCTCAGAGGCTTCATTGGTCATACGGAACCCGTTAAGGTTAAATGTTTACGCTTCTCCATGAGGTTGATGCGACATAACGAAGCGGCGCTTCTTTTGCGAGTGAAGTTTAGCTTGCTTTTCAATCGGTTTCATCCTAGTGCTTGAAAGGTATTCTCTGGTTTCGGGTTCGGCTGTCACCCGTGGGACTTTAATCAACAGGGCATGCTGAATTTATACTTGGGTCTTAGGGTATTCGCTTGTCATTCATGGGATTTGGAGGGTTTACTTGCCAAATCATGGATTTTAGTTTTTGGAGTCAAAGGTTTCTTGTTCTTAAATTCTAGTTTGGATTGCAGCCTGTGGAGCATTGGTCCATAGGCGTATCATTCATGGGCGTTGACTTAGCGCAAGGCCTTCCTTTGTAGAGATCGTTTTGGTGAGAACCCGATTAGGGTTGCTGCCTTTGGGCTCTCAGTTCTCTTATTTCGGGCCGTGATAATTGTTTTAGTGCTCACGTGGCCTAGGCACAACATCAAAGCCTTATTTTGTTCGGCACAAATATATAAAGCCTTCTCGTCTCTTCATATGACTGGATAGACGAGCGTACCAGTGACAATTGTTTAAAGGGCACAATCTTGACAAAGTCCATTTTGTGCTTGAGGCTTTCTTAGTGGGCTTTACATCTCTCCACTCTTTTTGTGTTGTTGTGTGATTTTAGGTGCATACGTGCACTTTGTTTGAGGGTGGCACCTTATTCACTCCTCTCGTGCCTTCTTGAATAGCCTATGTGGCATCAATCCTTAGGCAAGGGCATCGCGGGAAATGCGAACACCATTGTTTTGAAAACTTTGTTTTAAAAGGGATTTTGTGCCTTCAGAATTTAAATAGTCCAAACGACCACTTTCTTTAATCTTTTGATTTTATTTGAGATATCATCATTAGGCACTCCATTGTTTAAAGGACAATGAAGAAACCTTGTCTCTCCTTTTTTCGAACTGGGAGGAAAGACAAAACCGGTGATAGTTGTTTCAAATGGGCACAACACCAAAGCCCATATCTTGTTCAAAGTACAAAATATAAAACTTGTTTGTCCATATTCAGAACTGGCTGGACAAACTTTGCCAGTGCTAATTGTTTAAGGGTACAAACTTAGCAAAACCTATTTTGTGGCGAGAGGCCTTTGTGGATTTTGTGGATAGTTAGGGGACCTTGCTTTTCGCTCGAGACAGTTTCACTCATGTCGCAACTTGGCCCCTTTTTATTTGTAGAGGTTTTCGTTTGTGTATAATCGCTGAGGTGCTTTATTTACGGATATTGGAATTTAGGTTTTATTGGAACTCTTTGGATGTTTGTGGCATTTTATCTAGAATGTTTTATTGGCGGATCTTAGATGTTCGTGAGGGTTTCTTTAGAGATCGTGGAGTAGGATTTGAGGAGGAGGTCTCGTACCATATAAACTAAACATACATTCAAACATTTAAAGTGTCATCACTAAACAAATACATGCATTGTCTATGGGAAAGAGAAATTAACTCTTCAGAACATCTTAGCATAAAACGGCTTGTTGTCCTTGATGTCCCTCTATTTTGTCCATATTCCAACCCTACTTTGTGTTAAAACATGTGCCCAAAACTCTTAAGTATGTCTATTTCATTGAATATCTGTAGGATGTGGTACTACTGCGCTTTTATTTCTTATTTTGCAGGAAACATGCGAAACAGAGGAAGAATCTGGATTCTGAAGGTTTATACACGGACCATGCACCATATGCATGCGGTCCGTACACCCTCTGCCTGACCACAAACTGACCACAGACGACCAGGACACAGACCTGTATATGATGCTGAAATTTCAGCACCTGAACTTAAAACAGTCATATCTTTTGACTCGTAACTCCGTTTTGAGTGTATGACCACTTTTCGGAAAGCTTGCGAGAAGATCTACAATCTGAGCTAGAGAAACAGGCACACGGTCCGTGCACTCTTGCATACGGTCCGTACATGGCATTTCTGGAAACAGAATCCAAAGTTGGAAATTGGTGCCAGCTGTGGAAGGTCGCGAATTGGGCCATAAAAGCGCCTCTCTGTCCAACAGAGAGGTCATTCTGGATCTGGGGAGAGACATCTAGGGTTTGGGGCTTGCGGCTAAGCTTGGAGACGAAGGAGAGAGGCGAAAATCGAGAGATTTGCGATGGATCTTCTTTGTTCTTCGGATTTTGCCATGAGCTCTATCTTTATCATCTCTTTTATTTGCTTTAGAACTATGTTTGAGTAGACTTTTTAGTTTTTAGGGTTAAGATGTAGTTGAATGCTTTGTTTTATTTGCTAGTTATTGGAATTTGTATTGGATCTTGTGCTTGTTTGTTGTGTAGTATTTTATTGCTTAGATGAACTTGTTTGAATTGATTAGTTTATCGTTAGATGTATGGCCATATCTAGATGGTATTCCAAGGCTTTGATATTCATTCGACCAAACTAAGTATTTGAGATAGGTTTGTGAACTGAGAGGTGAAACCAAGCGATAGCCGAAAGGCGAAGTTTTCCTCGTATCGAGAGATCGAGGTTATCTTTAGTAAACCAACAAATAACTTAGGATAATTAAACCAATAAACGAGAGTTGGAGTTTAAGAACCCTAAGAAGGTATAAATTGAGTTTCGTACCAAGCAATTAAGCTAATAAACGAGAGTTGAGGAGTATTGACTTAGGTACGACCAAAATAACCTTGCACAGGAAATCAATACAGAAACTAATAGCTGCTGTATCAACTCGAGGGCCACACGGACCGTGTATGACAGTACACGGCCCGTGCACATTACACACGGCCCGTGCATGAAAGTGCACGGACCGGGCACTTGAGGCAAAGCTGAAACGAAATCTAAAACCCTAGGAACCCCTTTTTATTAATTCAAAACCACTTTACTGTTTTAACTCTTTTCATTGAACTGTTTAGGAATTTAAACAACCAAAAACAACCTTTGCAGACTTCTAGAGTTTTTATATAATCTAAGTAGAGTCCAATCTATTTTCATCCGTCCTGTGGATCGATACCTGATTATACTGCTCGATAGGATTGTACACTTGCAATCCGACTCGAAAGGTGTACCCAAGGTTAAAAGGTACAGCTTGTTGTACTGAAACTTTGTGCATACACTTTTGTGTGAACAGTCCTTATTTAGTAAGGAGCGGCCTTGGGCCCCACATGCTTAGCGGGTCTTCTGTCCTTGCCCGATGTGGTTGGTTCCGAGGGTAGTGACAAGTTAGGTGACCCAGAGGATTTTGGCTTCTCTGGTGCTGGCGGTAGAAGAGGAGGCTTGCTTACGGAGCTTTCTACATCATCAGGCGGAGGCATGTCTCCATTATCTTCATCCCAACCTTCGACTTCCACGCCCACAATTTTGCGAATGGGATCAACGGTTAGTTGTAATTGATGCGGGATGGTATTGGGTGGCCCACAAGCGATCAGGAGCCTAAGCGTGCTATAGTTGTTGTTGGAGAAATACGGGGCGATCCTAAGAGGATACCCGAACCCTGCCACCAAAGTATGAATATCAGCGGAATTCCATAAGTGCAGAGGTACCTTGCGGAGTTTTATGCGTGCGCGGTAATTGAGGGGGTTATCATAGCCTCCTTGGCTAGAAGTCCATCCTATCATTCGGATATCGGTGGGGATGATACCAGGGACGTCGGCCTCTAGGGTGAGTGAGCCCAACGAAAGGACACCCCTTTTTATGTCATCGCTCGGGCATATGAGTATGTAATCGGCCTCGATTTCGTCGACTTCTTCGATGATCAGGCTTGAGAACTCGCAGTTGAGTTGGTTCGAGAGATAGTGACCGAGGCGGTATTTGGTGTACTCGGTTTTCCTTCCTCCAGTAACATAGATGAAGATGGATCGCCATAACCATCGACTCTCTTGCGGCAGCGCATCTTTGTTGGGGAAGTTGACGGTGAGGGAACTTGGGCCTAGATATAGGCCATATCCCATTCTCACCGTCGGTGTGAGTGCCATGGTCTCCCAGTTGCGGGGAATTGTTCTTTGAGCAGCCATAGCGTAGAGTCTGATTAGGGTAGAGGGAGTTGGTGGTTCGAAGATATCGACCTCTTTCAGGGGTGGGGTATATATACCATTCCTCTTTCGGGCGCAGCGATACCCCACGCACCCCTTTATGCGCATTATTGTCTCCATCGTGGTCATAGTGGGGTGGTTTTTTTCTAGAAGTGACGGTTTACGAGTCACTTTCACTTTCTTGGCGGAAGTTGCTGGAATTGCCACCCTTAGGTTTCTTCGATAATCCGCATTTTGAATGTGATTTGGAGTTTTTGCCTTTCCTTTTAGAAGTTTGCTTGGCTTTTTCCTTCTTCTTTTGTTCTTCATTCTCCATGATACACTTACAGGAGGTGCAAAACCAATTGAAGAATCTTTTATCGTATCCGGAATTTATCTTTCTCCCGGTTGCGCATTTGGTACACGAGTACCTAGTGCATCGGTCGCAATTGAACATGACGTAATAATCGTCTACTTCATCGCAGCTCATGCATTGCCTTGCTTTGTGCGACCATTGCCACTATGATCCTCTTTCTCTTGAGGTGAATCATATTCTGAGTCGGTGGACCTCTGAGAGGCCATATAGCATTCAGCTTCTTGTCTTCTTCCGAATTTTCTTCATTTTGAATTCTTCGACTTTGGGGTTGACTCTGCATCCCAGGTGTCTGATATTCTCGAAGATACTTCCCTTTAATAGGTGGCGCGAACCTGTTTCCGTTGCTTCTCTCGCAACCTATAGGTATCCCGCCCCAAGGCTTGCTCGACAATGTAGGGTCCCTTCCATTCGATTCGCGCATGACCGTCTTTGGATGGGTGAGATTGGCTGAGCATGGATACCATGTCCCCTACTTCGAATTGTGAAGGTACTTCACTTTTGGGGACATACTTCATATTATGCTTCTCTTTCGCTTTGTTAGGAACCGGAGCGTGAACCCCTTCCAAGTGGGCTACCACAGTAAGTGGCAAGGTTCCCTTTTGTCTTTGTTTTCTAGAAGGTCCTTGAAGATCCAGCAGTCACTACTACAGAAAAAGAGATTGCAGACGGATTTTACCGGAGGAGCTACACGGATTTCCCTGCCGTGTATGAGTTGAGGGTGTATAAAGGTACCCTCTATAGACACGGATATTTACCCGTGTATATCTAACGCTTTCTACACGGATTACCAAATAAACAGCCGTGAACATAAACCTGCCTGTTGCGCTCTCCATATAACCGAGCAAAACGGATATTACGTTAAACGACCGTGTACGACTACTCTTATTCACGGACAATGCAACTAAAAGTCCGTGTCGGGTACTTTCTTTACACGGACATTTAGTTGTATATCCGTGTACCTCTCTTAACAAATCAATAAAAAATAAAATAATCCTTGTATCTCCGAACTCATTCTACACGGACATTGGTCAGAACAACCGTGTCGAATTGCTCCTTGCTACACGGACGTTTAAATTCATATCCGTGTCCTGTCATAACTATCGTACACGGAC
Organism: Carex parvula; assembly: GCA_025461045.1. Classification (NCBI taxonomy): domain Eukaryota; kingdom Viridiplantae; phylum Streptophyta; class Magnoliopsida; order Poales; family Cyperaceae; genus Carex; species Carex parvula. The sequence continues at coordinate 226,615 of JAJGRW010000891.1, read as the reverse complement.
AAATATAAAATAATCGGTGTAGACACCGAAAACGATCTACACCGGTTTTTGTTAAATAACCGTGTCAAGTATTGTTTTCCACACACGGACTTTTAACTTCATATCCGTGAAGCATTCTTAATTATCATACACAGACTGTATAAAGAATATCTGTACTCATTTCTACACGGTTGTTTGTTTAACACGGTGTGGAATTACTGTGTTTTACACGGACGTTCACACGGGCTTTCGTTTATATCCGTGTAGAATTGTCCCATTCTTTTTTTCTTGATTTTTTTCATTTTCTGGGCTAGCCTCCAGTTTAATTTGCTAGCCAGTTTTCCTACAAAATTCATATACCATTCTGTTTGCTAGCCAGTTTTCCAGATAATTTGACATTAAATTATGCTTGCTAAATTCATATATACACTAAATTGTTATCCAACTCCATGTTCAGCATTACAATATTGAGATAGAAACCATCTTGCCCAGCTACATCTTATATTGTCGATATGCTCCTTGGAGTACACAGCTTGCTTTAATGGTTTCTACAATTATAATTTGATATTAGTTACTAACAAGAAAGGTAGATGCAAGACAGTCGCAAATATCAATTGCTAATTTAATGAAATGAGAATTATAAGTAAGCATAATATGAAAATATCAATTGCTATTATATAGGCACAATTAATATGAATTACTACCACATTTGGAAATGTGAATTGCATTTTTCGACAAAGATAAACATGAAAATCATCATGTAATATCCGCATTCCAATTCTCCTTCTGTTGCGGGCTCTAACAATTTACATTTAGCGGCCTATGTTAGAATGACAATAATTTTTGAACAAAATATGAAATTATAGAATTGTGTTGTGCTCACCGGCCACCACCTCCAAGTCAACCTTTTTCCCATTTTCTTGTCCTTGCTGCACAATCCTCCTTTTGTAACGTATGCAGCAAAAGCCCTTACAAAATGGAGTGACTCTAATTAGCAATTCCACAATTTGTTATAATTGGGAAAAAATCAAACATAGTGAAAGATTATTGCTTACTTTTGCACACACGGGAAGATTGATTTGCTCACGCTAAATGGGATATTTCCTTCGGGCTGTGAAGAATCTATCACGTAAACCGCACTCATGAAAGGCACAATGATGATCAAACACCAGTGTGACCTGTGGGAGGAGAAGAATTATAGGATCTTAGCATACAGTACCCAGATATTTTGGCATATATAATAGTGAGACACGTGTTTGCTTGACTGATGGTGTGATTTCAATTATTTATATATTTAATCACAAGGTTAGAACTAACATCTGGTGGTATGGCAAGAGAAGAAATTTCTTCTTCGCCTTAGTAGCTTGGAGCATCGCGCCACACAGGTATCCATAGCCACCTTCGGAGCATTTTCCACGTTCGACCAACTAAGTACGGTGGGGTCCAGAAAAGCACACAAGTTCTGTTTGCTCTTGCAATGAGTACTATTCATTAGCCTCCTGAAAAATATCATATGACATTAGAATATATTCTTCAATGCTATACACATGATATAACAATTTTTGGTCACTAACATGAGGAAAATGGTGATGTGCCCCACGGAGAGCCATCTATCGGACCCCGAGGCATGTAGAAAGTCCTTGAAGTCGGTGAACGGCAGCAGTACAACCGAGCCTTCGTGTAGAAATATCCCCGGAGGGACAGGTATGACGCCTTCCGTCATGTCCTTGGGTGCCGCCATCAAGCGGTCGTGGAGATCCCGCAAATCCTTTTCGGGAAGGAGCTTGTATTCCTTCCTCGGTGAGCAGACGAGGTGGAGGTCCTGCTGGTTGGACAGGAGGGTCATGGCCTGCTGGTCCGGCAGTAGGGTCAGCAACTAATGGTCCGGCCGTAGGGTCATGGCCTGCTGGTTGGGCCGTAGGGTCTAGCACCTGCTGGTTGGGCATCAGCTGCTGACCCTGCTGCCGGAAGCAGCAGCCTGCTGACCCTGCTTCCGGAGCAGCAGCTGCTGACCCTGCTTCCGGAGCAGCAGCTGCTGACCCCTGCTTCCGGAGCAGCAGCTTGCTGACCCATGCTTCCGGAGCAGCAGCTGCTGACCCTGCTGCCGGAGCAGCAGCTGCTGACCCTGCTGCTCCAGCTGCAGCTGCTGACCGCTGCTGCTCCGCAGCATGGTCAGCAACTGTTGGTCTGGCAGCATGGTCAGCAACTGCTGCTCCGGCAGCAGGTCAGCAACTGTTGGGAAGGTCCTTCTGCTTCGTCCGCTCCGGACCGGTGACATCACGCCCTCGTGCGCTACCATCATCTCCTACTGTCTGTATCGAATTTTTTACCTTTTTCAAGTATTTGAAAAGGAAGTGCTTTGAAATGTAACAAAGTAACTTGACTATTTATGCATTACCTGTCCAAAATAATCTGATTCTTGGGCCATTGCACGAATGACAGCCGGGCATCTTCGACATAGAGCATGCTCATTCTCGGGTCTTTGGCAGGAAGAGGTACGCGCTCCCATCCCTCCTCGACATTGTCAATCTGTACGGCGGCATGGCCGGGAAGTAGCTGCTCATTGTGCACTTTGTCGGCTGCTGGATGTACCATTGCCCTTAGCAACAATCAGAGGCTTACTCCCGAGCCACAGCACGAGTTCGCATGCTGTGGCGTCCTGCAATTTCATGCAAGTAGTATTTTATATTGAAATATTGTCCAACAAGTAGTAATTGCCTTTAGAATACGAACAAGTAGTGATTACCTTTAGACGATCCAAATGTATCCGAACGTCCCGGATGCCTGACTACTTCGCCGAACTCCCGTCGGGGTGGGAGGTGCTTGCTCGGCTGGCTGCGCCATAGCTGTAAAATCGGCACGCAACCTTGTTTCCAACTCCTCCATCCTTGCCTTGTACTCGGCGCTCACCTCCTTGCGTATCTGCGCAACTATCTCGTCTTTGTTCAATTTTTCGCACGAGATTCCTTCGAGGTTTGGTCCATTGAATACGTCCTTTCAAGCCCCTGTAGGCACCTACGCCCCTTACTCGACCAGGGTGTTCTGGATTCCCGAGCGCTATGGACAAGGAGTCATCTTGCCTTTCGACCGACCGGGCACCGGAATGACCTCCTCCCTCCACCTCCAACTGTGAATATAAAAATTTAGTTTGACACGCAAAAGAATTAGTGATGTACACAAAGTTTTTAACACGCTTGAATTACACATAGTTCTAACGAACGACTCTTACCATTCTCTGAGCCACGGGTCGCAACGTGGGATGTAGTACTATCCTCCCGTCAGTGGTTAACTCGGACCTTGCCAATGCCCAATTTTGGGCCCTAGTATTTTTTTATCCTAACCACGGTGAGTCATCGTCTTTGTTCAACTCCAGTATTTTAGCCCACTCCTCCCTTTTACCCTGGTAACCACCCACCCAACTTGTGCGGATCTTGTCATTGCAACGATCCTCCTGCCCTCCTCCCTTTTTTTCTTCACACATCAAATTAAGTAAAAAATTAGCCTAGCTACTATTTTCCATTTATTAA